>CM025962.1:0-337500 GCA_014839755.1 Sylvia borin
CTCTTCACCCACAAGCTTTATTCGACAGCCAGCTCGCTTCTTCCAGCTCCACGTGTGCGTTTCTCCGACTCCGGCAGCTGAAATTTCCCCACCCTCAAAGGGGCAAGACCTTCATCTTGGCCCCACCAGCCCCGCAGCAATTCAGCCCTCACCCTGCAGTCCGGACGCGTGCCCCACACAATCCATATCCCAGGCCCCACAGCGATTTCAGGCACAGCCCTACAGTGGCTATCCCAGACGCAGGCAACACCCCAGAAGCGCCGGCACTTCACGAGATATCTTAGAGCAATCCCCTTTCAGCTCTACGGCCCCTCTCCCATTTTCAGGCCGAAGAGCCAGTCGCAACATCAGTACCACAGTTCTCTACTACAGTCATTTCAGCACGCAAATCCTACAGTCTGTACGTCAGCCTTAGAGTTTCTATGCCACGCCAAAAGAGAGTCGAGCTGCAGCCCTAGAACAAATTTCACAACCCCAGTGACTTCAGCTCTTCTCTTCACCCACAAGCTTTATTCGACAGCCAGCTCGCTTCTTCCAGCTCCACGTGTGCGTTTCTCCGACTCCGGCAGCTGAAAATTCCCCACCCTCAAAGCGGCAAGACCTTCATCTTGGCCCCACCAGCCCCGCAGCAATTCAGCCCTCACCCTGCAGTCCGGACGCGTGCCCCACACAATCCATATCCCAGGCCCCACAGCGATTTCAGGCACAGCCCTACAGTGGCTATCCCAGACGCAGGCAACACCCCAGAAGCGCCGGCACTTCACGAGATATCTTAGAGCAATCCCCTTTCAGCTCTACGGCCCCTCTCCCATTTTCAGGCCGAAGAGCCAGTCGCAACATCAGTACCACAGTTCTCTACTACAGTCATTTCAGCACGCAAATCCTACAGTCTGTACGTCAGCCTTAGAGTTTCTACGCCACGCCAAAAGAGAGTCGAGCTGCAGCCCTAGAACAAATTTCACAACCCCAGTGACTTCAGCTCTTCTCTTCACCCACAAGCTTTATTCGACAGCCAGCTCGCTTCTTCCAGCTCCACGTGTGCGTTTCTCCGACTCCGGCAGCTGAAATTTCCCCACCCTCAAAGGGGCAAGACCTTCATCTTGGCCCCACCAGCCCCGCAGCAATTCAGCCCTCACCCTGCAGTCCGGACGCGTGCCCCACACAATCCATATCCCAGGCCCCACAGCGATTTCAGGCACAGCCCTACAGTGGCTATCCCAGACGCAGGCAACACCCCAGAAGCGCCGGCACTTCACGAGATATCTTAGAGCAATCCCCTTTCAGCTCTACGGCCCCTCTCCCATTTTCAGGCCGAAGAGCCAGTCGCAACATCAGTACCACAGTTCTCTACTACAGTCATTTCAGCACGCAAATCCTACAGTCTGTACGTCAGCCTTAGAGTTTCTATGCCACGCCAAAAGAGAGTCGAGCTCCAGCCCTGGAGAGATCCCTTCCCCATCCCAGTGATTTCAGCTTTAGACCCACAAGCTTTATTTCACAGCCAGCTCTTCTGTTTCACTTCTCTCCACATCTTCCCCGTAGTGGCATAGAATGCTGTTTTTGTTTCCTTCGGCTTTTTTTTTTTTTTTTTTTAAGTGTAGCTCTGTGTGGTTTCAGCACCACTCTTTTACCCATATTTCAGCCCCAACTTGCTACTTCTTACTGCAGGAAGTGCTCTGCAGTTCCTATCCCAGCTCTTACCGTCATTTCAGATCCAGCCACGCATTTGCCATCCCAGCCCCACAGGGGTTTCACCCCAAACCCTACCATGTCTGTGTCTCCTCCAGCTTTGCTGTCTCAGCTCCAACTGTTCAGCTTCCCACTGCCTGCTGCTAAAAGCTGTTACTGCTTCTCACTGCAGCTCGGCGCTGTTGGTAAGGCCACAAGTCAGTTATTGTCATCACTTCAATGTCTTTAGGAGCTGTACCACCCACCCTCCTAGGTTCCCAACTTTGGGAACGCTTGAAGCCTGAAGCCCAGCATCTATCTTCCCCCTCCCCTGGGTCCCAGCACCTGCCCAAAGGCCCCTTTCACTTCCCCCAGGCAGCACCAGGGCCTGGGAAGAGCCACTGGGCCCCTGCTCCCCCATCCCAAAAGGTGCCCTTGGCTTGGTTCTTGGGCCCTGGAGCCCTCCGAGCCCCCACACCCTCAGCCTCTGCTTGGTACTACAGGGCAAGGGCTGCTAACCCCCCCCAGGCATCTCCTGCAGGCCCTGAACTGCAGCCCCTTCTCCCGTGGCACTGATCCAGTCCCAGCACCTCCATCGCTCCACATGGTTTTTGGGCCTGCCTCTAGGGCCAAGGTCCTTATTCCACACCCTGGCTCTTCATGTCTCCACTGGCCCCACAACCACTGTTTCAGCCCCAGCCCTACAACCTTTACTGAATTAAGAGATATCTAGCAAAACCCAACCAAACCAAACCAAACGTAAATAATATATTAAAAGAAGCAAAATAATGAAAGGATGCAAAAACTAAGCAAAGTACAGTTACTTTTAATAAAAACGGAATAACAAAAAACACAAAAAGCACGGCTTTAATTCCGATATTTTAAACAGTACTTTAAATCCAGAAACCACAGAAGCGCTTCTCGCCCGCCCCTGGTAGCCGATTCCGGTCCTCCTGTACAGCACCAGCCCCGCACCCACCTCCGGCCGCCCGAGCCAGGGCGCGGCGGAAAGAACTGGGCACCGCCGGCACCGCCGCCCCAGGACACTGCGGGAGTCGCGTCCGTGCTCACCTCAGCTCCTCGGATCGGCAGCCGCCGGGATCCCGTCCTGCCGCAGCGCCGCTCCTCCGACCGCGCGCCTCCAGCCGCCGCTCCCCGCTCCGCCGCCGAACTGACGTCCGCCCCCCCTCAGGACACGCTATTTATGCCCCGGGCCGGGCCAGCCCAGCCAATCACAACCTGAGGCAGCGCCGGCCCCGCCAATCCCAGCCCGCCCGTTCCCGCCCCCCCGCGCCCCCCCGCTGTCCCCTCACGCCCCGCTCCCGCGGTTCCGCCCGCCCCCCCCGCCGTCTCCCCGGTGCCCTGCGAGAGAGAACTCCCGGCCGGGACCTCAACGGGGAGCTCCCGCCCTCCTTCCCGGGCCCCAGCAGCACCTGCCGAGGCTGCGGCAGCGGGGCCACGCCTCCGCTGCTTCCCAAATGGGCGGCGGCGGCGGGAGCGACGCCTCAGGCGAACCGGGGAGCGGGGCCGCACTGAGGCGCATCAGACCTTGGAGCCTCTCAGTAGTGTCCCCAAAGGTATCCAGCATCTGTGACTGGAATTTGAGGGGTCCCAGCACAGCCCCTCTCTATTGTTCCTCTGGAGCTGACACTCCTCAGCATTCCTGACCAGGGTTTGGGGGTCCCAGCACAGGCCCCCTGGCACCTGCCCCTGCTTCTTCAAGTCCCCTTGAACCACGATGATTTTTTTGCCAGTAGAAACACCCAAAGCCAGCAGAACTGGCCTTAATTACTCCTTGGGGGATCTTTTCCCTCTTTTCTTCCTCACCAAATTCCCACTGCCAAAACCCAGCCTGAGGCTCAGCTTTCCCTGCCCTCAATCTCTCCAAGGAACTGGGCCTGGACCTCCCCATCCAACAAGGCAGAAATGCTGTTGTCTTGACTCTATATCCTAATTGCAGTGATTGCTTAAGAAATAATTGAAAGACATTAAAGAAATGAAGAGAAATTAAACAAGAGCTGCCTGCTCCAAAGGCCATCCAAGGGATGCTCAAACCCCTACCCAATAATTTGTTTTAATTAACCAACTCAAACAGCGTAATTAACACCACATTGATACAGCAAGGTTCTTTGAAATTGAGTTACATATAAATATTGCAGAATGTAAAAACCTTTCTAAACTCAGAAACTCTTGAAAGAAATAGACAGGGCGCAGCTGCAGACAGAGTCTTGGGGTTCAGGGGAAAAAAACCCAAGGTTTTCTGTCTTTAACACCTTCCACTGTGTCATCGTTGACAGCAAACATGGCTTCAGCCTCAGGAAGACATGGAGACCCAGAGATTGCAGAGCTTGTTCTCATCTCAGCCTTTCAGCAGTACAGTCTGCAGGGAGAGAGAAGAAAATGGGTCAGAATGGACAGCCTACTTCCAGAAAATCGTCCTCATTCCTCAAGCGTAAGTAGGGCTCTAAGAACTTCCCCCAAGGTCCATTTCTCCGTGGACTGAGGACTCAAAGGTGAAGCACAGGCTAGAGCTGCCAAGGGCAGACTATGGACCCCCCCGCCCCCCCCGAAGTAAAAGCTACTCGGCCAATTCCATAAAGCATTCCAAAATCAGGCTCCTGGGATGCAACCCTCTCTTCTCTCACCTTCAAACATCCAGAAGGAGATCTATTGCTGTTGAGCAGCATTCAAACACTTGTTCGAGCAGGAACTGCCTCACAAATTACCCTGGAGTAATGTCACAGCTCCTCTGGCTTACAACTATGTCAGTAACAAAATGGTTTAGTTACCTGACCAGAAAAGCATCTAAGACCCATCACTACAGGCTAGACTGGAGCACTACGTCCAAACAGGGCAGTGAGGATGGAAGGGAGAAGCTTTTCTAAGGGATACAGTGTCTACCAGTGAGGCAGAATGGGGAAAATCATGCAGAGTTGTTGGAGAAAACCTCAAAACTCACAGTAGTAAAGCTAAGTAGTGTTGGGTAACAACAACTAAACAAAACCCAAACCGCTTTTTGAGATTCTTCTTGCTTTGTACCACAACTGCTTGCTTTTACTGAAAAACTCTATGAGAAACACTGACAATTAGTCAAATGCACAGAAAACCAAACACAACCAAACCAGCAGCATTAACACCACAAAAACTGCTGAAATAATTGCCCAAATACATACCAAGCCTTGCTTAAAGGAGCGTCGCCATCAGCCTGGTTTGGTTTGCCTCCCTTGGAAGTTGTAAAACAGCTGACCTTCAACACCTCGTGCAACAGCATTTATCTAATGCTGCAAAACAAGCCTTTTCCTCTATCATCTTCTAGTGCTGAACTTGCAAAAACTCCCCAACCAAACTAACAAGTGACCACATAAAGCTGTTGAGTCGCTCCTGTCTTTGAGCACAAGTCAAGCTAAAGATATGGAGGAAAAAAAAAAAAAAAAAAAAAAAAAAAAAGTGACTTAATGCTGTTCCTTTGCAGATTACAGAACCACAGGGAGGTTTCTCATCAGCTCAGGAAAATGCACACCCAGTTCAGCAGATACTGAATAGCAGGGAAGTCAGGAGGTATATGCTTTCCTTTCAGAGACAAAAATTTAAATAAATTCTTACATTAAACCAGAAGTCTACAGATGGACTGCTCAGAAGCCTTTATCGAGAACAAACCCCCTGGGGGTATCCCCTTAAGGGACACAAGAGGAGCTCCTTGGCTGGGGCCCACCCTCGGCCAGCACCTCTGCCCCGCGGCACGGGCCACCCAGGGCTTTCGGCTCTTTCACGGCCCTCGCAACGTTCCCACAGATGCCAGGGGGTTCCGGGGCCAAGTTTCACCTTCGCCCTTCTCCTGCAGCTCCACAGGGGTTTCCTCTCAGACCTGCCCCTGCAGAGCAGCCACCTGCGACTCAAGCGCGGTCAGTCTTGTCTCCAGAGCTTGGAGCATCCTGTCTACCCGCAAAAGAACCAAGGGAACTCCTGTACTCGGTTACACACAGAATTGGACAGCACAAAGAGCATGCGTGGACGTCAGAAAGGGCTCTAATCTGATCTGACGTCACCAATTCTTTTCCTTTGATCCTTTCCTTGCTCTGTTCATACTTTGAAAGCTCAGCCCACTCTAACACTCACTGTCCACGCAGGAACCCTCTCCAGCCTTGCTAGGTGTCAGAGACATACACTCAGCTTTTGCTGGACAACCTTCAGCTTCTACAGTCAACTGTCTTATACTATTTGCTCCCAACTCCTCCTACCTGCCAAGGTAGTCACAAGACTTTAGCAGAGCAAAAAATCAACTTGATTTATCAGGATTAGTTTCATGATTGATAGTTCAATACAAAGTTGCAGAAAAAGCATTAAGTCCACTTGCACAAAAGGCAGAAGAAACGTGACTCAAAGTTAAGATCTGGAGAAGTGAATCGGAACTAACTAGGAATAACATATCAAATTATTGAGACATAAATAGGAACCTAATGCTGTGCTCGAGAAGCACAAAATGCTAATTGCCACGAAAACTGAAGGCCAAGCTGCTGAAGATCCTGCACAACACAAAATACCAATCACATGAAGCAGTCCGGTGCATGTAACAATGCACTGAATTGCTCTGGGTGAAAGCAGCTGCTCTGCAGAAACTGCTGAAGTCTACCAAGGTTTCACAGAGGTGATTTCAACAAAGAATGATACAAGGTTAAATCTCACCCTCTGCAGTGCCTCTTGCAAGACAGCTCGACTTTCAAGAGTTAGTGGCCCCTCACGAATAAGAGCATGCTTTTCCAGGGTTCCTAGAATAGAGCTGAGATGCCACAGTTCCGATCCTGCACTTCCCACTCTGAGGCCAAAAATCCAAATAACAGCACTCCTTCAGAACCCCGAGGGATAGCCATGGATTCTGGGGCTACAGGACACACTGAAAAGTTGCACCAAGACACCAAGAACACTGCAGCGCTGGCTGGGAGAAGCAGCATTACTCTCCAAGAAAATGCCATTCTGCAGCCAGCTTAGTGCTTCAGAGAATTTTACTGCCATGGGGGAAAAAAAAAAATAAAAACGGCCCAAACTAACAGCTGTGGAATTAAGAAAAAAAATCCCCAAACCACCGTCCAGAGTACGAGGGTGAACACCCACAGCATCACAGCAGGATAAATGGGAACTTCAGAAAAAAACAGAGACATTAAAACCAGTCCAGATGAACAACCACTGTCTAGTAGAACAATGCTCGCACAAAACAACTCTGGCGTGGAGCCTTCATTCAGGATACAGCCACTGAAGAATATTTGAAGACCACTTTGAAGTGCTATATACCAAACTAAACCCAAGCACTCTTCCATTTTCTAGACAGATTCTCAGACAGCTGAGTGAGAGTCTCAAGCACATACTCAGTTGTCAGATTTGCCTTTGCCCACCTTAGCAAGGACAGAGCAGATGTGGCCAGTGCAGGTCAGACCCAGCCCAAGTCCTGCCTGAGCCCCTCTGGCCACCCTTCCCACTGCTAATGCTGACCCCGAACAGGCTCCAGCCGAGCCCCTTCGGTGCTTGGTTTGTGTGCTCTTCCCATCGAACGGGGAGGAACCCTCCTGTGCCCTGGGCCTGGTGATATTTGCTTGGCTGGAGTGCAGTTTCCCATACAAAAGGCACACACAGGTGTTTTGTTTGGCCTTTTGTCCTAGGACTTGCCTTCCACAGGTGATGTTCCTCACAGCTCAGCACTACGATGCCAACAGCAGCAATACAGAAAACCACTCTGGGACAGGGCAGCAGAAAAAGCCACCTCCAGCCTTGCCAGAGATAGGACAGGAGCAGCCTCCGTGCGATGCCTGCTGAGTGAAGTGGAGCTGGCGGGGCCGAGCCATCAGCATTCTGCCTTTACCTTTCAACAGAGTCAAGACGGAAAGAGAACAAATCTCTCTTGGAGTCGAGATGCCTTGAGGTGCACCTGGAGATGCTGCCAAGGGCCCTTCAGCGGCCAGAGCAGAACAGGGGTTCTACTGCGCTGGAAGGAAGAAAGAACATTTCTTCAGAAGAAAATAAAAGGAAGCACCTCTCTCCATGCCTTTCCTTAAAAAAAAAAAAAAAAAAAAAAAAAAAAAAAAAAAGGCATTAGATTTTTTTTTTAAGCATTCCTCCTTGCTTTACACAGTGTAAATTATGAGCACTCATCTTTCAGCCAGAATTCGCAACACCTCCTCAACCTCTTTCTCGCCAACAGCCAAACTTCCACATCCTTGGGGAAAGAAAGAGTCTAGGGAAAAAAAGGAACAAAGAAAACATGAAAAAATTAAACCCCAAAAATACATAAGATAAGAAATAAAATTTAAATAGCATAGGAAAAAAATGTAAAAGTAATAAAAGAAAAATAAAAAATAAAATTGAATAAAAAACTAAACTTAAAAATCTAAAAGTAATTAAAAATTAAGTAAAAAATAAAAAATAATGGAAAATAAAAAATTAAAATTATAAAATAGGAAGAAAAACGTTTTAAAAACACAATACTAACGAAAATAACACAAAACCCACAAAAAACACACATAAAAAATACAAAAAAGTAAAAAATAAAACCATAACATAAAATAAAACACCAAATTAAATCAATGCAGCTCTGCCCTCATGCCCCTGCCTAACACAGCTCCAGGAGTTTCCTGGGTTATGCTGCAATATGGGGAAAAAAAACACCCCAGTGCCTCCCACAAACTAAGGTTTTCTAGACAATGCCCAGCGTTGCTTGGAAACAAATTCTATCTTAGCGGGAAGCTCACTTTGGATGAACATCCACCCGTGTGCCAAGGCAGGAAAGAACCACCTCACTGTGTCCCAGGAACAGCAGCCAGGCCAGGACTGAAGTTTGAATGGGATTCATGGAATTACAAATGCAGCAAATTGAACTTTACAAAGAGACGAATCATGGCCATTAAACACTTGGCAAGTTTTCCTGGCAATTCACAGAATTCTGTGGGTACGCTGCTGAACAATGCCTCATTTGCCAACATTAATGTGGTAAATTTCCTTGGAAACGTGCCCTAAGACGTACCAAAATCCCAATCAGGATGGAAACCTAGCATTTGCAATAAACATTCCCTTCCTAAAACCAGAGAGAGGAGAAACACCCAAGAAAAAAAAAAAGGAATAATATCCAAATCCCAGCTTGCCTGGAAAACAAGCTCACAAATTCCTAACATTGAAAACTTCCCTGAAAACTCCTTTTCAGGGAGGGCTTAGGTAGCCTCTTCGAGTAAGGCTCTCCAAGTTTACCTCAAAAGTCTGCTCAGCTCTCATATATAGAAGGTGAAATTGTCAAGTCAAAGTGACTTGTATTTAGTTTTTGTTGCACAGAAGACATCTGGATTTGCTGATGAAAACATCTCCTCTAGTTAAAGTCAAAGTGTGGCCAGGACTTTGGCTTTATCTTAGAACAGTATCTCTTAAAACATTTTTAAAACAAAGCTCTTAACAATAGCAACAAGAAAATACTCAATTAATCAACAAGTCATGTCTTTCAAATAACCATCCCCAACCTAATTTAACTTATCTTAGCTTACTCATATTAACTTACTCTTTCTCTTAAAACACAAAAACAAATAACTATACATCTATTATCACTTTAAAAACCTTAATCCTAAGTTATACTTATCAAAGCCTAAACTTAAAATAACAAGCCTCAAACCTAAAAGCCTAAAAACTTAAACAAACTACACAGAAATCGTTTTTAAATACTGATGAAATACTAAGACACAATCTAACTTGGATTTAACCGCATCAAATCATTACAATTAAAAATTCACGTTTATGGCAACAAAACAAATGATTACTGCATTTTCTTTCATGTGCTTTGCTTGTGATCATGGCACCTGCTCTGCAAGCAGTTCGTGCTTTTCACATTTCTCCCTCTCCTGCCCGAGGAGCGGGGGCTCAACTCTCGTTTCAGCTGAAGCTGCAAAGCCGGAGCCCCTGCACTCTCCGCCGACCGCGGGCAGGGAGGGAACACCGGCCACTGTGGCCTCTCTGGTCGCCGCCTCTGTGCCCCGCTGTTGTCGCGGTGCCGGGCTGTGCCGTGCTCCAGGGGGTCGCGCCGCCGCCTCCCCGGCCGCCGCCGCTGCGGGAGCTGCAGCCGCCGCCTCCCCGGCCCCGGGAGAGGGGAAGGGCCGCGCCCCCTCGCTCGCCGCCGCCTCACTCGCCGCCGCCCGTGCCGGCCCCGCTGCCAGCCCCCCTTGTCGCTCTCAGCTCCGCCTGACCTCTCGTGTTTCACCACGCCCTCAGGGGCTGGCGGCCGTGGCGCTTCTCGGTCGCTCAGTTCACTCTCGGAGCCTCCCAGGAGCCTTCCTCTCCTGAAGCCACGCGCTCTTATTCAATGCAGCGGAGCGGCGGGCATTGGACCCCTCTCGGGACAGGGCTTACAAACACTGAACACATTTCACAAGACTTGGAGGACTCTGGCATCTCTCTGCGTCATTCCTCGTCCCGTGAAAAGCCTGAATGGCGATCTCAGCAGTCAGGCAGTCTTGGCAGCCTTTGTTTTCGGCCGAGTACGTCCCCAGGCAATTCAACTTTTTTCCCAAACCACACCGAACTCCCGAGCCGTTTTTCTGTCTTTTCCGCCTCCAAATGACACAGTCCCGCGGTATTTCTCCTATTTTCTCCACTCTGTCTCACTAAACAAGAGCACTGGTCTGGCCATTTTTCCTCCTTTGTTTCGTTAGTCCATAGGGCTAGTGTTTCACCTCTCTTAGAGAGAATATTTGACATGAGCCACCTAGCTGCATGAAACTTTCTATCTGTATCTTTTCCCTTCTGTTTCTTTGTTTCACTAAACAACACCAAAACCAGTTATTCCTAACATGATAAACCCACAGTGCCTCAAAACCATCAAACCAAAACCACCACCTATAAATACACAGAAAGCCAAAAGATCCATTTGACTCTAAACGGTATCTCCCAAATCATCCATAACCACAGAACATACACTGTAGTCCAACAAGCTGACCTCAAACTGGGATTCCACCTCCAAAACTCCACATGCCTGAGATCCATAATTCGCAAGGAAATTCCCCAGCAACCGTTACCCTCCACTTACAATTTTTCCTTTGGAACCATTACTACCTTGTCTTTCTGTGGAAAGTGTTTCAAACATGCCCTGTGTGGGGCAGACCTGGGGGAGAGAAATGGGGTCAGGATCTGGAGCAGGATATGTATGGGGCAGGATGTCTGGGGCAGGATGCGTGGGGAGAAAATTGGGGCTCAGCAAATCGAGGGGGCAGAGATGTGTGGGGCAGGAAAAGATGTGGAGCAGGGAATCTGTGAGGAAGAGCTGGGGGAGAGAAAGGAAGTCCGGAAATCTATGCAGCAGAAAAACCTATGGGTCAGGAATGTGTGGGGCAGAGATCTATGGGTCGGGAATGTGTGGGACACAGATGTGAGGGGCAGGAATGGGAGCAGGATGTGGGGCAGGAAAATCTGTAAGGAAGAGTGGGGGGGAGAAAAATGGGGTCAGAAAATCTCTGGGGCAGAGAAATCTCTGGGGCAAGCATGTGTGGGGCAGAGATCTATGGCGTCAAGGTGTGGGGCAGGGATCTGTCGCGAAGGAAGCGGGTGAGGATGTGGGGCAGAACTGGGGGAGAGAAATGGGTAGAGAATGTGTGGGGCAGAAATGTGTGGGGCAGAGCCGGGGAGAAAAAAGGAGTCGGGAAATCTCTGGGGCAGGAATGGGGTCAGAAATGTGAGGGGCAGGGAATGGGATCAGGATGTGGGGCACAGTTTGCGATCTGTGGGGCAGGGAATGTGTGGGAATGATGTTCCCTGCCCCACACATTCTGGCCCCATTTTTCTCCCCCCAGCTCTGCCCCACACAGCTCCCGGGCAGACCTGTCGTCCCCGGCCGCCCTTCGTACCCGGCGCTGGGCTCCTGGGTACAGCTGTTGGTGGAGACAAGCTCAGGAACTTCTAACACTGAAAACTTTTGCAACAGTCATCAAGTCAGTGGAAGTTCATGGAATGATGATTTAAAACCTGCTTCTTCTGCTCTGATTTTAAAAGGAAGTGGGAATTCAACAGGTCTAATCACTCCTATCCAGGAATGACCTGTATTTTGTGGGAAAATACCTGTATTTGTATTTTGTTACTGGGCTCAGTAACAATCCAAAGCAACTCCAATCTTACTTGTAGTTGACATCTGAAACTCCCAGCAGAGTTGGGAAGTTTCAATAGAACAAAAGAGCCACAACTGCTGGAACAACAAAATCCAACTCAGCAAAAGCCAGGAATTCTATTTACAAATCCATGGAGGAGGAGGATGACACCAGGAACGCACTCCAGCTGTGTAGGCGAATCCGCGGACGGCTGGGACGAGGAATTCTGCCAATCTGTATATTCTAGAACATGTGGGTTTATTGCAAGGGTGGTGGGTAAAAAGGCCTTGCCTTCAGCCACCAGCCTGGGCTGAAGGGAAGTCCCAAAGAGAGAGGGAGAAAGAACAGGAGGGTGTGGGCTAAGTGAGAAGGGAGCGAGAGAGCAAAGCGGCAGGGGGGAAGACAGCAGGAGAGAGCAAGAGTAGGGGGAAGAGGAAGGGCAAGAGAGCGAGGTCCTTGTTACAATACATTCTATCTCCTTTTGTGAGGAATATTCTAATTTTCAGTGACCAACCAACACAAGACACAAAATCCTGTAGAATCTACATACAGCCTATAAGAACTACTAGATTACCATACTGTGTTATATTTTAAACTCTAAAATCTACTCTTTAAACCTCTGTTTTGCTACGTTGACCTTTGGATCCCTTAGCCAGCAGAAAGGGTTCTGCTCAATCAAAAGGGATTCTCCTTCAGCTAGCTAGACCAGGTTATATAGTAACTAAGACTTAGTATCCTACAATTCAAAGTAAGCTTTCATTTCTCTCCCCATTATAGGTTTCATATTTTCAGAATCTTTTGCTAAGCAATCATATTTATAAGGTGTCCCTGATTCATCTTCCCCAACACAGCTGAAACAACCACTTATCGGAAAAGGCAGGAAATCAACCTGTTTGTTTATATTTGTGTTTTATATTTTCCTAGCTACTGGAACAAAAGTATGGTTCAAAAAGCTTCTGCTGTAGATTAGGAAAGTAAATATATTCGAGTACAATTCTTATTACTCTAGTTAGAAATGCAAATTGAGACACTCTAATTATGGTTCCCATATTACACTGATTTGATAATGATATTTTAATGTGATTTTTAAAATCAAGTGAATATTAATAACTCATGACTTGTTCTTGCTGATACCATTAGATATCGAACAGTTCCTTTCAGTGCAATTATTGTTCTGCTGCAACAATTTATAATCAAAAATCAAAAGTGCAACCTGCCTTTCCTCCTGTTCTGGATCCCTCAGTGTCTACACATAACTTGATAAGAGAGCAAACCTTATCAATGGCACTTGAACAAATCAGTGCTTTCCAGTTGTTGTGATGCTGTGTCTGTGGTACTCCTTACCACAGCATAAAAATCTTCATTGCATACTGATGTTCACTGGCATACCAAGACCAGCTTTACTGTTGGTGGATGAGGAAAAAGTTCCACAATTTCTTTTTTCTGCTTTCAATGTAGTTAATTAAACTGATGGACTAATTTTACAGAGAATCTGGCATATTGACAATAACTTTCAATGAAGAAGCACTCCAATCCTGATTAATTTATGTTGTAGTAACTTCATTATTACAATTATGTCATTGTAATTTAATACCAGAAATAGTTTGGACTTGTTATTGAAAATACATAATCTACCTAATTTCCTAGTACAACAAAAAATTACACACTGTGATATAGTCCAAATCTTTGTCTCATTGGATTTCACCTGAAATTACAATACAGTTAGATCTCAGATGCTAAGAACATTTAAAATCTAATATACTTTGTAGAAAATATAATGTAGGAAAAAAATTATGCACCCTTTTTCCTCTTGGACAAGTTCCAAAAGATCTGAGAGACTTACAAGCAGCTCTCTTATGATGAAAATAAGAAGAATAATTTAATCTAGAGCTCACAGATGGAGTATCAAAATAAGCAGTATAAAATGGGCTGTCGTATGTAAAAATAGGCTGTTGTTTAAACATCAGAAAAAGACTATCCTGGTATCTAGCATAGATTGAAAATTATGTACTTAACCATAAATATTGACTTGCCAGAAAGTTCCAAATAAAGCAAAAGATCTGGGATGAGTCCTGTTAGAAAAGACTTGGATTAAAATTTAATTTAAAAAGCAATGTTTCAGCTTGTTTTAGGGACTTCATATAAAGCTTTGTTTCTAAGGAAAAATAATTGATAGTGAAAACACCCCAAGCTTTTCTGATGAAAAGGTAAAAACACCTGAGGACTGCAATCTAGCATGCAAATTCTTTCACAGAAAAAGCCTGTGAATGAGAATATATCACTCCATCCTTAGAAGGAATAATACCTTCTTTAGTATGAATAAAGAGATGATGCAAGTACCACAAGAGTTTCAGGATACAGAGACAATGTCTTAGCTTGAGAGAAAAATCTGAGCTAATTTCTTTCCCTTGATATTCTGTTCAAGAATTTTGGGAATATTGGAGTGGGGGTTGGGGAAAGGGGTAAGATCAATATATGTAGAGTATAGAAATTTCCTCCAAAGTTAGGCTGATGCTATGATATACCACACCACCAGACTTCAAAATCCCTGATTTGTGTAAGAAGACGGGAAAAGTTTCAGTGTGATGCAGTAATATAAATGTGCTCTTTTCCTAGGAATGTGATCAAGACATTGCATTGTCATAAATGTTATCTCAAACAAGTTTCATAAATAAAGTTTTGCATTTCTTTCATGTAAGACACGGGGAATTAAATTATGCTAAAAAGCCCTACAAAATAAAAGGAAACAATAAATTAACAGATAGAAATTGATGAAGTGCTTTTAGGAACGCAAAGTTGTTGTTGATCCCTGTTGCTACCTGTGAGATTTTACTCTGATGGGATCTAAAGGACATTACCTCACCTGGGGGTACCGTTTTGGGTTGCCTGATCATGCCTTATTCATCTACCTTGTGGGACACCCTTGAAATCTATAAGAAATGTCAATGTAATTCTGGCTTTTCATTGGCATAGCACCTAACGAAGTCATATATTTGTCAGAAATGTATGTTATCCCTATAATGAAAATTCTAAAATGAAGATATTTTGTTTCTTTGCAAATTTGGGGGTTGATGAATTTTTTTGTTTTGCTTCATATCAGTTTACTGTATAGAAAAGAAAAACAGACTACTAGAAAATAACTAGTTTTTTCACCTAGGCTTGTAATTCTCAATATCAAATATTTAACTGAAGTGGTTCTGAAATGACTGTTCTCTCTAAGCCAAACCTTGTATTTGAATTTTTGAAGAGTCACTTTTACTATAAAATATACATGTTCCTTTTCACTGGATTAATTCTATATCCTCAAGAGTGAGCATTGGTTTTCTCAATACTCTCAATATTTAGCACTCAGTCACTTTTCTGCCAAAATTAGATTCTGCATAATTTTACACTCAGTGTTACTTTTATTGGATTTGACCAGTTCATCACTGTCCTTTCTCACTGCAGTGCAAATAACTTTTAGCTGCATGTGGGCAGGAAATGGTTATCAATCTATTCATTAGCAACTGTTTGGAGCAACCATTGTAACTGAATTCAGAAATAAAAATGTTATGAAAGTTTAATAGAAGTATTATTTTTGGCAAAACCTATTTTGAAAAAAAAGGATTCTTTACAATTAGTCTACTAAAAGAGTTATCTATAAACCTGCTTAGGAAGCATTTGCACCAAAATAATAAAAACTTCTGTTTGAAAACTACATTATTTGGACAGATATTTTGTTATTTTATATTTTCATTATAATTTCATTATAATTTCATTATAATCTCTTCCTGATGTTTTAGCAGCAAATACATTTAGTAAATATCCTATTACATTACATCCTATGGTAGATCATGACATGGCAGTGCAGCAGAAATTAAATATTTTAAATATCTTTTCTGTTTACCTAATTTAGAAAATGAAGGGCAGATGTCACATAGAATAGGATTAAATATTTTTTCAGAAATATGTTTGGTACAAATTTAGAGCTAAATTATTTCAAAACATGAATGTTTCCCACAAAGGAAACTCTCATTTTTCTATTAAGTCTAATTACAAATGTAATGATGCATTCAATATTTTTTTTCTTTTACAGGGAAAAATTAGATAACAAGATAAAATTGATAAGGCAGCACCTACCTCCTACACTGCATATAACATTGCAGTTGTATGTATCTAATGAGGAGAAAAGTTCTGCATGCAGAGGGAGGAGGATGATGTGGAAATATCAGGGAAACTTCTGAGTCTAATGGAATTGTAAAATTCAGGGTTGACCCTAACAGACTGCTGAGGTTGGACACTTAATGAATACTGCAGTCTCTACATTAATTTCTCTTTTTCCAGGAAACATGTCTCCAATAAGAACTGTACTTTAAACAAGATTTTTATTCCATTGTACTCTGCTACCAGAAGTCTAAGCATGGACATACAAACCTTCTGGCAATTTCCCTGGCCTTCATCTGACAATCTCACCTGACAGAGTGCTGATTTACTCAGTGTGTTCTCTACCTAGTAACTTCTCTCAACAGTAAATTATGCTGCCTATATACCTATTATCTACTCCTTAATAGATCCCTCTACTTTACTTTTTAAAAAACCAACATGGAAATTATAAAAATGCCTCTTCCTCTCCTTTTCCAGATTTCTTACTATCGGTTGTGCCAGCCACTAGCCAAAGGATGAAGTGTGATAAGATTCCAATGAATTCTGGTGACAATATCTGTAGAGATGAGAAAATTCTTCCTGTTTGTTTTCCAAAAATTTTCTTTAAACTTTTTTGGAGCATAAAATTTTCTTTAAACTTTTTCAGAGCATTTATGCTAATTGCTGTATTTCTCAATGTTTTTTTCTTTTGTTTTCTTTAGAAAAAAAGGGCACCAAGTGAAAATCATTCTTCTCTGCAGGACCTTTTATCCTCTTTGAGCTGCTCATTCTTCATTTGGTCAAGTAAGAGTCCAGTAGTGTTTTGCATAAAATTAAGGGGGGAAACAGCTGCTATTTTTTCCAGCTACCAGTACATTTTTAGACCACTCATGGCTATACCTGTACCTGTTTCTGTGGTCACCCACTAAATATTCTTTTTCATGAGCTTCAAATGTCAAAAATCCTATTTAGTATCCACTAGCATGCTTTGGGATCTCTCTTTTATCTTCCTCCTGACTACAGTAAGAGGGTCTGTGTAGTTATTAATACATTTGAATGCAGTAGCAGAAAGCCCAGAGTCAACAGAATTAACTCAAAACTCATCGTAATAATACAGAAGAATGTGACTCATCATCTCCTCTCCCTTCATCAGTGTTCTGCCCTGGGGGTGAGTGAGAGAGGTGCTGCTGGGCTCCTACCAGATTGCAGTAAGAAAATTGTGACAAAAGTGGCATTAAAAATTCCACTTTTTTAAAAAGTAGAATATTAAAATGTGTCTTATATCTTTTCAGAGGCTGGGAATCCTGCATTTTGTGTAGAATGAGGTAGATCCTCGATGACCTTTCCCCTCCATTCATGGAGAAGTTTCTCCTTCCTCTTCTCCTGGCAGGCTAGAATGCCATCTCTGCCACAGCAGCCACGAGCACTCGGCACAGATGTGCACAGGGAGCTCCAGCAGGCTCATGCTGCAGGCTCAGCAGCTGCTCCTGCTAATGGGGTTATCAAATCTGAAGTGAAAGTCCCAATAGAAAAGTAATATTTTGCTCAAGATCACTAAGATCTTGAATATAATTTATGCCACAAGACTGCAACTGTGAATTTTTCATATTAAATACTATTTTGTAGGAAATAAGTTTTCGCAAATTTTTTTTGGGGGGGGATAGTATCAAAGTAGAATCTATTTCTACATGCTTACAAAACAGTATGGATGTTAACATCATCATAATGATAATCTTGGAGGCTATTATATAATTTCATTGATACAGGAAACAAAACTTTGTGTTTCTTTGCCTTCTGTTGTTTAAAGCTAACTATTAGTTTGGTGGTAAATATTTGCTAAGAAAAGAATATTAAATTAATTAAAAAATATTTTGCCTTACCTCATCAAAGACCTTACAGCAGTAAAAGCTTTGATGTAAAAGCTTTGAAAGTTCCATCTCAGTATATCCTAGTCAGCTTCTGAATATTGGAACTATAATAATCAGCATTTAGGCTGAAAAGAATAACTGAGCATAATTTTTCAATAGAGAAGAGAAACTGTAAATTAGAAAGCCACTGGTAAATATTGGCATTCTGAAGAGAAGAATAATGACATGAGAAGTGATATTATTTAATTCATTAAATGAAAATAGAAAAATATCATTACTAATATCATTTCAGCCAAAAGTCAATATTTCATTGTTTAGCTGAACGAGTAGTTGTGCAGAAAAATGTGCAGTCCAAATAAGACTTGTGGAAAGGACTTGGTGCCTCACAGCACGCTAATGTGGTGGTTGTATTTAGGCACATAGTCATGCAAAACCTATTCACCAAAATGAGCAGGTAAATGACACAGGATGAAGACTTGAAGGCTACAATAGTTGCATCAAAGTGCATAAAGGATTCCAAATCCTCTCTGAATATTGCAGGATCATCCATTTTCACTTTATCTGCTTGTCTATTACAGACTTCATTCAAAGGCTGTCAGCACTTTTCTTCAGAATTCCTACCTCAGATGGTGATTATAATGATCCTGGTGAAAACAAAAAATACCCCACAGCAGTAATAAAGTAGTAGCAGAAAAAAAAGAAGTTGTTGCTGGAAATTATTCTTCAAGCATCTGTCCATTGAGAGTAAGGAAACACTGTCCATTGAGAGTAAGGAAACAATCCTGTCTGACCATCCAGGAGCCCTCTGGTGCAGTCACTCTCTCACCTGAGCTGGGACTGAGGCTCCTCCACGTCCCCCTCACTCACAGTCCCACCAGCTTTCCTCACCTGCTCCACCCCAGACTTCCCAGAACGGAGTCTCAGATGTCCAGATCCTTCAAATAATTTGATCATAGTGCACTAACTAAAAATCAAAGTGACAGCTCAAGCTGGTGCCTCTGAGGACTGTGAACAGAGGAACCCCAGGCTTTTCCATCCTCGGAATCTGAGCATGGGAGACTCTGGGGGCTGGGGGCTCCTGCTGCGCCTCTGAGTGCCAGTGCCCTGGTGGGCCCTTTGTTACACAGAGCAGGGCAGGGGCTGTGCCTCACCTCTCCTCACCCAGAGATCAGCCTGCAGCTCTCACTGCAGCTGGCACCGAGATACCTGTCCTGAAGGGACTCCTCAACAGGAGAACAGGAGAACCAAAACTTGCTCTGTGATGATATGAACCAAACAGATTTTTGTTATTCCTACTGGAGGTGCATTCAGTAAGAAGAGTGTGACAAGCTGGATATCAAGTGATAGGGTAAAAACAAACAATATATTGCAATTGGAAAAGTCTTAAAAGCACTTAAAAGTCTATTGCTTTGGGGCATGACTCTGAGTTGTCTGAAAAAACAATGGAATATAAGTTCTCCATCATGTGTTTAGGTTTTGCACCTGTGGTCTTACACCTAGCTGTGTTCTAGAAGGTATAACTCTTTATTCTAAGTATGCTGACAAAGAAATGTCAACAGTAAAGGTAGATACAGCTGCACTTTGTCTTAGGGACTTCATTGACGCAGTCTAAAAGATTAGGATCACATGGATCCGTAGAGGTGATGGTCCTGTAGGCGTGGTTGAGGCATGGCTAGAGGATACTTTTCAGAGCAAGAGAGACACCTTGTAAATGTAAGAGGTAACAAGTAGGTGGGTTTCAAAGTATATTCTGTATAGAAGTCCTTCTTTCTGCCAATCAAATGCTGTGTAGGTACACTTTAGAGTGCCTAATTTTCCATCCAGTGCATTAGCATAAAATGTCCTTGGCTATTTATGTTGTATTAACAATAAAACACAAGTTGTCCAATTTTTTTCCTCTATTCCTTGGCTGGTATTATGTGTTCCAGGATTGCAGTCATTACTGTATCAAATAATTCACATTCTGATAAAATTTCTTCTCAGAAATTGCTTGTATCCATGAAACAGTGAGAGTAATTAATCATTGACACAGCCACGTTCTTCATTACTTGGTGAATTTAATTAAAACTGAATTTCCTCCTAGAGTAATGAAGTAACTTTTCAGCTCACAACACTGAGACACTTAATTTCCACTTCTGAAGCTCTTGTGTACTTCAGTGGGGGGAATTTCAAATATTTTGACAGCACTCCTGACAGCCTGATTGACTGGTGGCAATCAGAAAGAGTTTCAGACTGCTTTGAGTGATTCATGAGTGTGACTAGTGCAGAATTGTCACTGTCAGAATCACAGAACACTCTGAGCTGGAAGAGACTTACAAGGATTATCAAGTCCATCTCTTAAGTGAATGGCTCATGATTGATGCTGCTGTCAACTGAATGGTGAATCAGACTGTAACACCAGTTTATAACTTAATGTCCAGCTATGTGTTTGACTCCCAAACTGTACAGCTGTGATTTCACATCTTATATTGTGAAATTAGACTTGAAATTATGAGCATTGGCACCCCCAGAAGATATTTAAATGCTTTAATTTAGAAATGTGAACTTCCTCATTTATCACAAGCAAGGACTTGATATCTTGTTTACTCGCCAAGTTCTTCTGTCCATCTGGTGTAAGCATCAAATACATGTAAGCAATTTTATTGCAACTGCGAGAGTCCAAGTGCATAATCTTTGCCAAGGCTCAGACCCCCCCTTCTATGAATTGTACAAGTGTCTGGCATGTTTCACTCACTGCTGCAGGACAGATTTCTTTACATTTCTTTAATCTGTATGTCTGGACGTCAGAAATAAGTTCCTGCCAAACTCTGTTTTAACTAAGATTGGATAGTCATTTCTTTCCAGTAGTTCCTGCATATAATCACAGAATGGTTGAGGTTAGAAGAGATGTTTGGAGATCCTATAGTCCAAGCAAACCAGTTCATCCAGTGTCAGCCATAGTACATTGTCCAGGTCTGTATTCTGCTGCCTTTTGCACACGTCCAAGGATGAAGACTACACAATCTCTCTGAGCAACACGTTCCAGTGTTTAATCACCATTGCAGTTCATTATTTTTATGTTTAAATGGGATTTCTGGTGTTTCAGTTTGTATCAATTGCCTCTTGTCCTCTCTCTGTGTACCTGTGAGAAGGATCTGGCTGCATCATTTTTTATCAGGCACTTACACAAGTTGGTAAGTGCCTCCCCTTCCCCAGGACATCTTTGTTACAAGCTAAAAATTCCCATTCTTTTCAGCCTGTCCTTATATGACAGGTACTCAGTCCTTTAATCATTTCAGTGCTCCTATATGTATATACTTTCTTCTGCAATGCCTTTGCCTTTATCCCTCACAGTGGCTGTCAATTTTTCATTAGAACTTCTGAGGAGAAAGGTGGTGTTCTCAGTCAATAAATCATTTCTGTGGCCAAAAATGGTTTGAGGCATTGTTTTCAGACAATCTGCATGTCTATTAATTTAGGACTATTTTCACAAAAGGTTCAGCCTCAAGTAAAAAGTCTCTATGAATTATTTATTTCTGTACTTTCAGAGAAAGTTGAGCTGGACTATTAGAATGTTGTAAATAATTAAGAAATATAACTAAGTGTAGAATTCATGTAATTTGTTGTAGGACTCAAAAAATGCAGTAGACATTTCTGATATATTACTTTTAAGATTTAATTATACAAAAAATAACTTGTAATTTGAAAGGAAATTTAAAAAATCTTTAGTGTCCTGAAATGTGTGTATTGCTTTCAGATATTTAGTCACATGCACAATCATGGTCATAACTTTCATTCAAGAAGTGCATCACATCAGAAAAGAACTCTTTATTGAAAACTAGTTAGCTAGTTTTAAGTGTGTCATTGCATATTGCAAGGACTTACTTTGCTTTTCAGCTGAAATTTGTATTATGTTTTGTTTTGTTTGTTTAATTAAGGTACCCGGTTAGTTTTAAAAACATTTGGATTTTTTTGAACATCTCACAAGGACCTGAATCCTAAAGTATTCATGGTCAAACAATTTCCTCTTCCTCAATTATATATTTTATAGCTTTTACAAACAGTTTTGCATCAGGAAATATTACTTTTACAGGGGTAACTATTGTAGATTATGAAAGATATTTTTCAAACTGCAGTTACCAAGCAACCTGTCACTACCAGACAGATTCTTTCCCCTGTTTTATAAAGACTTTGTTATCCACTGTTTTTACAAAGATAAAACCCACCAAAATGCTTTGAAAGCAAATTTTTACCAGCATACAGTTTTCAAGTCCAAATAATTTAATTTAAAAAAGCTTAAGTTTATATATTTCATTTGGAGTAAAGAAAGTGGCACATAATGCAATTCTGTAATAACTTCTATAATAATGCCAGTTAGACTGGCATTCTTTTTTCAAATATTTTGATTCATCTTTGAATTTAAAGATTTGTTTCTCATAATTGTATTTTTCTGTAATCAATATGAGCATTATTTAGTTTTCTTTTTCCTTAAATGCTATATGTAATCTTCATGTTGATAAGCTCATTTCTTCTTAATGACTGTTAGGAAGCTTTTTATACTGACCTTGCTTGGAGGCAGAGCAAGGCTATTTGTCCTGCCTTGCTGATAAAAAATACAACATCAACTGATAAAAAATACTGGTACTGAACCTGGCTGCTCACTTGGAAGGGTAACAAGTAACCAGATGTATTCTGAAAAGTGGGATAGCTGGAAACTTCTCAGGTGCTCACAGCGCAAACACCAATCATGTGGTATGTTTGAGGTTACCAATAAAATGAGAATGTGCTAGTGAACAAAATAGCCTATAAACCCCTGTGTCAGGCCTGTAGCTGAAGAGCTGAATCCATTAAGGAGTGATCCTCCTGCATTATTTCTTGCTCTGAAAGGTGAAGCACACCAAGGAGTCTCCCATGGACACGGGGAAAAAACTGTAAAAGTGACAATGTTCAAAGGAGGATGAGCTTGCAGGATTTCATAGGCAAAGGGAATCCTCTGAGTACTGAGCTCCTGTGCCTCGATGTACCTCTTCTTGAAGCCAGAGCGAGCCTACGGGACACATCAAATCAATCTACAGTGAGGTGCAAGGCTGTTTGACCTCCTTGCACAAATGTCAGGTGTGAGATTTGAAATGGACCCCATTCATCTTCCTGTGCTCACCTAGCGTCTCTTCTCTTCAAACCCTACTGCACCTGTGCCTTATACAGCAGGCTTCCTCTGCAGGCACGTGTGTGCCATCCATGGCAAAGCTCTGGAATTGGCTCCTGCTCTGCCGTGGGCCCAAACGTGTGATATGTTCACTGGGACATGCTCTTCATCTATCTGCTTTGTCTTCTCCATCTCCCAGCTCCATATTTTGGCTTTTCTTTTATCTGAGAGAACATCAGCAATGTGTAGTAGACATCTTGCATGTGTGCTCTGTACAGAATATGTTTTCTCATCAGAGCACTATTCCTGCTCTTCTTCAGACTCCTACATACCATTCATCTTTTACAAAACTATAAAAACATAATAGAGAGTTAGGTCTTAAGTCTTTTGATGTAAATAAAGTAGATACAGAGTGAGTAGCTATAGATAAAATAAAAATTGGTACCATCTTACACTTTGGATATGGTTCAGATCAGACTCCTGAGATCGAATTTAAAAAATGAAAAAAAAAATTACTCTTCCTCTGAATCCTAGTTTTGTTTGAGATCAAGGAATTGAACTTCAAGGGACTGCAGAGCCATTCCCAATTTGATTCAAATCCAGTATCTACTACACCATCTTTAAAAATCCCTCTTTTTGTGGAATTATAAGCTTAAAAGTTAGTATATCAGATCCATTTTAAGAACTGCTTAGTCTGTGCTTCATTATTGTAATAAAAAGAAATGAAAAAATCAGAAAACCAGGAAAAATAGATTGGTCGTCTTGTTAGAGATGAGAAAAATAATAATGATTAAACCATCATAGTGTGAGGCAAAATGGATTAAAGCCTTTTACGTGGTTTTAAAATTGAATAGAGTTTGTTACCATAAGATCTGGATTAACAGTATGATCAGCAACACTTATTTTGGTCTTATAAAATACATGTTCTGGAATTTGACAAGGCAGGAAAACCATGAAGAAAACCATTACATGTTATTCAGGTTAATTACTTTAACCTTACTTGAATCTTTATGAAAAATATGAACAATTATAACAGTTGACACAAAAAAGAAAATTATCAAGGCATATAGATCAGGAAGTATATGAAGTTTTGACCAGTGTGATAAACTATTTTCAAAGGCAGGTTTTGGGTGCAAAATACCTCTATTCAGGTTTGGTTATTTCAATTGATTCATTTTTTACTATATGCTTTTTGCTTTGATTTGTAACCTGAAACAGAGACTGCCTATTTCCAGCAAAGAGGTATTGGACATTTTGGACTATTACTGTTGTCTTTTCCAAACTTAAAAATTGGAACTGTTAATCAGATTACTTAAACACACCAGAGCACTGCTCTAAAATGCCTGTGTAAACATGGTTGAAGTATTTCCTCTTGCAAGTAAGATTCATGTGTCTGGACCGGTTCACGTTCTTATGAAAAGGACTGCTGACCTTCAGACTCAATATAAAATACTTTTGCCTAACCAACTTTTCAAAGAATTGACTATGCTCAATGCCTGAGTTCCATGAGAAACATTCCCCATTTGTTTCAACCTTTTCAAATTTGCAATTGTTAGATGACCTGCTTTTTGTGATTAGTCTTAATCAATGTGTCTCATCAACTGAAGAGAGAGAAAAAAGGGGTCTTTAAAAAAAATTAAGGATCTAAAAATTGCAATATCTGATTGAGTTCATAATTTCAGACAATGTAAATTTCCCCTCAGAAAGTTCAGCTGAGACTATTGTGCTATGACACAAAAGGTATCTTTTCCATCTATCAGCTACTATTGAAACAACACAGAAATCACTTGTGTCCTGGAAGCTGACTCTTCTGCAATCAGTGATAGGAATGATGGACTCTGTAAATGAGCTGTAACTGCACAGAGTCATCAAATAATCCCTGATTACAACCGGAAGATGAAGAAACAGTCCAATTAGCTTGACATATATATATATATATATATATATATATATATATATAACATGTACAACTGGTAGTGTAACAGAGCATGCCACAGGAAATGTGCATAGGATCATTGTTCATCCTATTCCAAATTCACACTGCAGGGGATAGCTGTACTTCATGCCTCACTACAGTCATAAGAAGGAGGCATAATTTTTGCCAAAAATAACTCTGAAAGCTGGGGAAGGTTCTCAGCAGGAGCTGGGCAGTAGTGCAGAGTACTGATGTAGTATTAGGAATAGAAGTGGCTCTGGTACTGCTAATCTCCAGCAGTCAAGAATCATGACTAAGGCTGCATTGAAATCATGAGATGGCATAAAATAATCATTAGATACAAACAAACAAGCAAACTGAAAGAGCAAGTCTCTAGAAGTGGATGGCATTTTGATTAGCTCCCTGCTTAGGAATCTTTTGGGTTCACTGGGGCCATGTATTCTAGCTTATCTTAGCAGCTGCAGAAACAAGACACACTGTGAAATGAAAGTGTATGGTTTTGTATAAGCAGAAAATGTCTTGAAGGTTTCAGCCTTAAGCAATATACAAGCACTAAAAAAAAAAAATTGCAAGAAATGATAACTGATTTTCTTACTGTAGTATTTCCATTATTCAGCATTGATGAGAAATGCTCTGAAAATATTTTCTCTTTCTTTCCTCAGTTGATATAGGCTCCTCATTCTGCCTTATAGCAAGAGAGTCAGGCTTCTTCTGACTCTTGTCAAGGTTCTGTGAGTTGCGTTTCTCTCAGGGATGGAAGGGTGTGCCTAGCAGTCGATTTCTCTCTCACACTCCCTGATGGGCCTTAGTTCTTTACACCCTCTCCAAGCTCTGTCCCCAGGCCGATGGTCCATCTGCTCACACCACATGCACCTGCTCTCCTTTGCCCTCAGGTCCTGATGCCAGCCCCAAACACTCCCTGCAGCCTGAGGAAGTGCAGGTCTGCCCAGCTGCGTGTTCCTCAGGGAGCTCCATCTGCGGCACCACGCTCCTTCTAGGGATGCCTTTCAACAGGGTGGAAATCCTCCCTGGCCGAGTCCTAGCCGGGCAGGGGCACACTGCCAGCCGAGCTGTCCCAGGAGCCAGGGCTGGCTGTGGAAATCCTCCCTGGCCGAGTCCTAGCCGGGAAGGGGCACACTGCCAGCTGAGCTGTCCCAGGAGCCGGGGCTGGCTGTGGAAATCCTCCCTGGCCGAGTCCTAGCCGGGAAGGGGCACACTGCCAGCTGAGCTGTCCCAGGAGCCAGGGCTGGCCGTGTCCCCGTGCCCTGCCCGTGCCCTGGCGGCCTGCGCTGCTGCCCACAGCCCGGAGCCACTGGGCCAGTCACTGTGCCGTGACTGCTGAGGCGGCCCCTGGGCACAGCAGCCTCTCCTCAGAGCTGCCAGCTCCTGCTGAGGCGGCCCCTGGGCACAGCAGCCTCTCCTCAGAGCTGCCAGCTCCTGCTGAGGCGGCCCCTGGGCACAGCAGCCTCTCCTCAGAGCTGCCAGCTCCTGCTGAGGCGGCCCCTGGGCACAGCAGCCTCTCCTCAGAGCTGCCAGCTCCTGCTGAGGCGGCCCCTGAGCACAGCAGCCTCTCCTGAGGGCTGCCAGCTCCTGCTGAGGCGGCCCCTGGGCACAGCAGCCTCTCCTCAGAGCTGCCAGCTCCTGCCCAAGGCCAGGCCCCTGGGCACAGCAGCCTCTCCTCAGAGCTGCCAGCTCCTGCCCAGGCCAGGCCCCTGGGCACAGCAGCCTCTCCTCAGAGCTGCCAGCTCCTGCTGAGGCGGCCCCTGGGCACAGCAGCCTCTCCTCAGAGCTGCCAGCTCCTGCTGAGGCGGCCCCTGGGCACAGCAGCCTCTCCTCAGAGCTGCCAGCTCCTGCTGAGGCGGCCCCTGGGCACAGCAGCCTCTCCTCAGAGCTGCCAGCTCCTGCTGAGGCGGCCCCTGGGCACAGCAGCCTCTCCTCAGAGCTGCCAGCTCCTGCTGAGGCGGCCCCTGAGCACAGCAGCCTCCCCTCAGAGCTGCCAGCTCCTGCTGAGGCGGCCCCTGGGCACAGCAGCCTCTCCTGAGGGCTGCCAGCTCCTGCCCAGGCCAGGCCCCTGGGCACAGCAGCCTCTCCTCAGAGCTGCCAGCTCCTGCCCAAGGCCGGGCGTTTTCTCTCAGCTTCCCCTGACTCCAGGAATCTCTCCTCTAGCTGCCTCAGGTGTTTTGTGCCAGAACTTGCCATGGCTGCCGCTCTGTCACTATAACTACGGGCCTCATTGACTGACTAATGGTAGACTCAAATGAGCAATATTTTTTCTTTAAAATATACTTTGTTTTCTAGATGCAGATGAAAAAATGTTTGTAAACTGCTGAAATGTACTAGTTTCCTGTTTTGGTTTTTGCATAACTTATCTACATGGATTTGTTAATTTAAGTGTTATTATCCCCTCTCCCCATCTGCTTAAGTCTATTACTAATACTTGGAGTCCTTTTCCAATGTACTACAGCCTATATAAGTAGATGTCAGTCTTCTTTCTCTGTATTTTATGAATTTCAGTTCTACAAAGTATACTTCACTTTTTCAGTGCAAAGATAAATCAAATCTGAATGTTCTATCACTAATTCCAGCTCAGGCTATGATTAAAGACCTACTCTGAAAGTGATCAAGGTGCAGGACGGATCAGCTCATTTTTGTTATCAACTCTTCTTTACTCCTTGCTCCTCATAATTGCTTTGGCTAGCTACTGTCTCATTTCAAATTATACCTCAGTAAAGGACCATAGTTATGGACCATAGCCGCCCAGTCCTTTCTTTAAAAGCGACTCACTGCTAATGAAATTTTATTGATCCTGCATTGAGTAGAGTCTCTCCAAGGTTAAAATGTCACCCCTCAACAGTGGCAGATAGTTTGATTGGGGATTTAACATTTTAGAATGGGCATAACAGAAATGTAACTCTAGTTCAATCTTTTTCCTTCCTTCCCCTTCCTTCCTTCCTTCCTTCCTTCCTTCCTTCCTTCCTTCCTTCCTTCCTTCCTTCCTTCCTTCCTTCCTTCCTTCCTTCCTTCCTTCCTTCCTCCCTTCCTCCCTTCCTCCCTCCCTCCCTTCCATCCCTCCTTCCTTCCCCCCTTCCCTCCTTTCCTCCTTCCTTCCCTCTTTCACTTGCTCTCTGTGGCATGCCTGGGTTTCAGATTTCTGGTGAAAAACTTAGCACTCAGGATTTAGTAAAGAGTATTAGCCCCCTCTTGTGGAAAAATACCTTTGGTTCTTCAGCCTCTTATGGTGGATGTTACAGAAAGCATACACATTACATAGTGCAACCTGTGTATCAGTGGAATACCTACACAAAAACGTTTAAGCATAATATAGTTTGACAAGCCTACCTGTCAGCAAGCATTATATGCAGACAGCTAAAGACGTCTCACTGCTGGAGTACCTTGTGTGTAGGAACAAGAATGCATTTCAGTTGTGTTCTTTTCAGTCCTTTCCTCAAAAAGCTCCTGCTGTGCTTGTCACTGCCTAGAGCTGGTGGAAGCAATGGTGGTAACTATTCCTTTGGATGTTCTTCCGGAAAGAATTCTGGTGATGGAAGAGAAGATTTGAAAATTTAAAAGGGAAAGGGAATAATGTTTTACAAAAATAACTACAAAACTTATTTTGTAGTTATTATAAAATCTACTGATTAGGGAACGAAATTTGGCATTTTAGACATTGTCATCAATAACATTAAAAAAATTATTTTAATGAAAACGACTGTATTGCATTAAAATACACAGTGTATTACCATTTAGTGTAAAGGTAGGTTTTTTAAGATTCAGAGAAGTTAAACTAAATATATATTGCAGTTTGTCTGGCCCAAATTAGCAAAGCAGAAAAATCTCACAGCCTTTTATTTCAGTTCACATGGTAAATTTCTCTTGTTTCTAGCTCTAAACTACCACAAATCAAACTCATACTTCACTCAAATTTAAAAATGTATTAAGATCTATTTCAAAACAAATAACTTCCTTGTGACCCATGCTTTTTTTTATAGCATAATCTATTGTGATTTCTCTTGGCTGAGTTCCTTACCAAGCTTAGCATTCACCCACTAATCTCTATTTACCATACTTGATTTGTAATATCTTTTTATTCTAACTAAATTGCTGACATTACAGATACCGACTCTTATTTCAATAGAACTATACACTGCACAATGAGAAAAGTTCCTCTGAGACATATTTATGCCAAACTCCATTGAACTGAAGGAAATATTTCACAAGCAGAGCACAAAAAATAAATGAAACCCAATTAAGACTACAAGAGAGGACTGATAAGAATTATGTGCTACAATTATGTGATGAGGATTTCTGTTTTATTTTCAGTTTACAAACGTATTGTATGTCAGAGCACATCTCTGTTTATAGCAAAACACGGGCAATTGATATATGTACACAAAAGAACACACTTCCCCCTTTAAAGATACAATTTGATCTCATATGAGCAATGATCTACACACTCTGTTGAACTTACAACTAGATCTCCAAGGTATCATGTCTCTTTCCATTCTGACTTAGAGCTTTTTCTTTTTTCTCTTTTCCCCCTTTTTGCTCTTGTTCTCTTTTTTTGTTTGTTTGTTTCCTTTCCATTTTTCTTTCCTCCTTTTTTTTTTTTTCTCCTACTAGAAAAAATTGCTTAGACAAATACCTGACATTATTATTAGTTGAGGGAAATGAAATTAGAAGCTTAAATGGTGCCTATAAATGTGCATAGGCCTGGGTTCCTAGCATTTAGGAAGACCAGCATGTAATTAGACTTTTTTCATTATTTTTATTTTTAATTCACCCATTCGTTTCTTTTTACAGTTTTAGAGTCTATGGCTATATCTACAACCTGTAAAGAGAAGAACTTCCCTGGCAGAGCATGAGGCATTGCCTCACATCGCGCAGAAGTGCCCCTGCACTTCCTCCAGTGGGCAAAGCTAAAGCTGCTGCAGTGTGGCTGGACTTTTCCTAAGAAATTACACAAAAAACCCCATAAATGAACCCTGCACTAACCCATAAGCAAAGCAGAGCAAGTGTTTGGTCATATTTTTATGTATTTAAATGAATAAAATAGTATTTAGATGTTAATACTCGTCTAGTATTAACATTCGGTTTCTGTAGGAAACAGATTTATTTTCATAGACAAACTATTTAGGGTTAAGAAGTAATTGAGACAATGCATAAAACCTCTCACTGAGAAAGAACAGAAATTCTAATTCAACATACAAAAAATAATTTTCTTCTGCTTTTACTCCTCATTAGAAGAGTATTTTACTGAGGAAAGCATAAAGAATAAATTATATATATATATATTTTTTTTTTTTAATAATGTTTTAATATCGACCTGATGACAATAGTGTATTTTTGGTTTACATCTAAAATAAGGTTTGGAAGAACCATAATACTATTTCCAAGAACAGAAGAGGGATTCACTCTAGGGCTTACCATACAAATAAAAGAAGTACATACAATGTATCATAACTAAAAATTATAACTGTAAACCAACTATTTCAAATATTCTTGCATGCTCTTATTGTTTGGAGTTACCTTATATGACAGTGATATTACAAATCTACTCCAAAATCTTCCACACTGATAATTTATCCATGTCTGAAGGTATGATACTTACTTTTGTTGTATTTTTACAGCTACCCATACCATGTATGATTATTCAATATCTCAAAGCTGTTATCAGCCACTGAAGCTTACATGAAGTTGTTGCTTTCTGGTCTCTTAATTGTAATTCTGTTTTCCCCAAATAGTAAATGCAGACAAACAAATCTGCTACTTTCCTTGGCAATTTTGTTTATTGGCAGAGCTATTGAGACATTTTAAAAATAAACATAGCCTTGAATAATTTAAAAATAAAAGGGATGAAAAAATAAGAAAGAATGCTAAAAGTCTCATTGATAAAACAGGTGAATTTAAAAAAATTGTGGAAAACTATTCCTTGTTTACTTAGCAATTTTCAACTGCAATGTTTCTGCTAAGTACAGTAGGCCCATATCACTCACATTTTTATGAAGCTGGGATATTCGAGTTTAAGATATAAGCTCTTTTCTCAAGAAGTGGAGAAAGTTTTGGAACTTATCAAGAAGAAAGGCGTGTTCCCATTGGGAAACTAAAAATAAACATTTTCAAGCACTAAAAATGTAGTTTATCTTGCATTTAACATTAATATTACATCTTGTGCACTGTAATATCGTGGAGAAGCAAACAAAATGACAGAGCCCATTCTGTGACTAATGTAGCAGAGACTTATCTTTTTTTCTTTTTCTTTTAAATTTTTATTTGTATTTTCAGTCTTCTGATCTTCCAGTTATTTTTTTAAATTTATTTTTTCAAATACATGTAGATGCTCTCCATTTATTCCTGCCTCCTAGTTAACCTACTTTGGACCAGAAGTTCCCATCTGACTGGAGCTTATGAAGCCTGAAAAAGAAGTATCACTCTTCTGTACTGGAGATATTTTAACACACCTATCCCTAAGTCAGAAGAAAGCAACAGAGAAGGTAAGGACTGTGGCCATCTCAGAGCCTTGTTGAACAGAAAGGATGACAATTACTGGCAAAGGTCTTGGGACTGATTTTTTTCACAAGAAAACTGAGTGGAGGGACGTAAATATGGACAAAAGCCAGGATTCGTTTTGAAGTTTTTCAGCTAGCAGATGTGAGGAAGAGACAGATAAAAGACATGTGCCCTTTCTAACTCTGCAAGGGAAGAGAGGTACAGTGCTGTGAATTTTCTTTTTTGGAGAGGCTTCTCCAGCGAGCCAATGTGTGGTAACTGTGGGTGCTCCCCTCTGCCCCCTGTCCCAGCTCCAAATGCACGTGTGTGCACACAGGTGCACTCATGCCCCAGTGTCAGGAGCACTGCTTTCATCTTGCTGCTCTGAGATGCATTTCACTCATTCTCTGCTTCTTGTCTTCATCTGCCCTCTTTTTCACAGAATCACAGGGTAGATTCTGTGAAATCAGGTAGGAAGGAACCACAGGTAGGAAGGGACCACACTGGGTCATCTGCTCCAACCTCCCTGCTCTGTCATGGCAGAGCACAGTGCACAGGATTGCATCCAGACAGTTCCTGAACCTCTGCAGTAGGGGAGACTCCACAGCCTCCCTGCACTACCTATTCCAGTGCTCGGTCACTCGAACACTGAAGTTATTTCTCATGTTTAGGTGGAAGTTCCTGTGCATCAGTTTCTGCCAATTTCTTCTTTTTCTTCTCAAAGAGCCTGTGGAATAAAAATTCCTGAAGATTTTCACAAATCATCTTGAGAAGACTCTGAGCAAACTGATTTCATATAAAAATTAGTTCTGCTTTCAACAAATGAGTGGACCAGATGCCCTCCAGACATGCCTTCCTATTTACTTTGTTGTATTTTTTTTTTTTTGTTTGAGATGCACTTTTGCTTAAATAAAATTATACATGTTAATTTACTATATGATTCTAGGTAATTAACCAGAATCATCTGCCCCATTCTCCTGCATTTTTCCTTTGTGGGAACTGATTTTTATTTCCGAGTGTAGGCATAAGCAGGGAGAGTTGTCTTCCAGTAAAAGAAAAGTAAGCAATTGTTTGGGTGCAAGAGATCTTCTTCAACCTCAGAATAAGAGGAACACTGAAATGACAAAGAAAAGACATTGACCAGGCATATAACTGGCCCTTAGATCATTTCACTTTTATGGATTACCCATGTTCATCTTTGTGTCTTACTGTTCCTTGTTCTTGGGGCAATTTTCATGAATTTTCATTCAACTAGCAATAAAATTGCATTTAAGTACATTTATCAGACACAAATTCATTAAATATGGGAGACAGGATGGAACAACCTTTCATGAAAAGGCATGGAAGAAAAAGAGTGCCTGTCATTTTAAGGTGAAATAGATTATAGCTGTGGCTGCCTTAGATAGTGGGGGAGTGGGCCTGATGTTCAGAGTTGTCTCGGTCTTTCTCTATAAAGACAAGGAGAGTTTTGAAAATAATTGTAATGAAAATGCAGCTTTCCTCTCCTCGGTCCCAGTCCTCACTGAGAGCGCCGCTGCTGTTCGGTTCCTGCCGCCTCCTGCTCCGGATGTGATGCAGCAGCGATCCGTGGGCCATCATCTGGCGCCTCCAGGGGAAAGCGGCGGGCTGCTGAGCTCAGGATTTTCATGGATGCTGGAAGAATAGCAATTTTTGCTCTTTATTACTGTGACGGCTTTCTTATTGCCTCTGTTTTAGTCCTGAAATTAAAATGATGGAAACCTGCTTTTGCAAGGGAGTATCCTGTCAGGAATGAGTACAAGTCTGCCCGGGAAGGAGTTGGGGACAAGGGACGTGGGAGAGATAGGGAAGAGCAAAACAAGTGATAAACAAGTCTGCAGGCAGCAACCAGAGGAAAAAAAAAATACCCTGATTACAGTGGCAGCTATCTTAGTGCTCAGAGAATCAGAATAAGTGCAGTGGAGTGGCCATCTGAACCAGAATAAACACAGCAAGAGATATGAGTGGAGAATGTCATGACCTTGAGAACAGAAAAGGCATGGAGAGAAAAGATGAGGGAGAAGTGCTTGTGCACTCACTGAAGGGTTTGTGATTTAGCCGTCAGCTTAATGTTGGCTAAATAATACAAATAATTCATATTTTCCAATGAGTGCTTTAATAAATATGCATACATTTATACAACTAAAATTAACTGAAGTCCTTAAAGACTGCTCAGTCAAGTATCCTCACATCTGCAAAACGACTAGATTCCCCAAAAGAGTCAAAAAACTCAGCCATGGAAAAAGGCATTCATGTGAGAGACCACTGAAAATAACTGTGTGGTCTGTAGAAAGGGTCTCGCAAAGCATGCTGCATATCAATATAAACATATTGTAACTCATTAATTAAAATAATTATAATAAAAATACTTTGAATTCTGATGACAAAATAGAATCATGGGTGCATGATTACTTTTCCCTTCTTCAAAACACTTGAAAATAAGAGCATTCAAAAAATCCACCAAACAAACAAAAAAGCCCCTATGCATTCATTCACATGTTTATTTTGATTTGAAATATAGTTTTGAAGGATTCTTTTCCCTACACAAAATTAAGAGCATAATAATTTTGGCAAAACGATCTTTCAATATATTCCTGTATAATTCCTCTGGGCAATTTGCTCTTGATTTTTTCCTTAAACAGTAACAGTCTTTTTATGAATTGTCTTTACTTACAAAATTGAAAAGCAATATTGATTTTAATTGAAATTCTTCCTTGAATTATCAAATTAAAGCTACCTGTATTTTTAGACACTCAAATCTGCAAATATACTTGTAATTGCTTCTTTTACTGAAACTAAAATAATGTGCAGACAAAGAAACATATGGCATCCTAAGCAGTTTCAGAATATTTAAAAATCTGTAATTCCCCTTCACAGACAGGCAGCAGACAGGCACATGAACATAAATAGAGACTTGTCTGACCTTCTCAGGCAAAAATAGAAAAAACCTATATTGGAAAAGCCAATATTTTTTTTCAGAATGCAATTATACAGTGACAAAAATATATCATTGTCAATCATTTAGATAGGACTTCAAAATACCAGTCTGAGGTTATAAATGTAGACCATATTGCTTGAAATAAGCAGAAGAATATACTTCAAATTTGCCTTACTGATATAAATACTTGAGTCTACCAAATTTAAATTGATTTCAAATGGACAAAATTTGCCTACTGAGCTCTAAACATTCTCTTTGAATACTGCTAAACATATAAAGTTTAGCAGTATTCAAAGAGAAATAAAAGAAATAAAGACATATTTTCCTTAGAAATTTTAAGAATTATCGTAAGGACATTTGAGAAACTTCTTTTTTCTTTATACATTTTGGAAATATATCAACAAATAACTGTATATCTGATGAAATTTTCTTACCTATGTAATTTTTCAGGAGATGTAATAAAATGTGTATCTGCTTTTTTATGTTGGAGAAATGTTTTGAGCTCTAAAGGCAATTGCTGTTTTATCAAACTGTGCAGATCTCAGTAGGAGTTACAAAACTTACAAAAATATAATCTAGCTTATATTGTGAAGTGTCATGAATCAGAATGGTGAAAGCCAAAGAGGGTGCTGGCTGCCGTGGGAGCAGTGAGTGGTTCTGTAGAAGAATGAGAAAGCTGGTGATGGCTTAGTCTATGGAAAGTTTTACCCTGTGACAGACTCAGTTGTCTTGTTCCATCCTCTGAGTCCACGCTTGCATTGACAGCCTTGGTGCAACTGGTTGGATGAATAACAAGTGTCTGGAAAAACCAGGCAGCACAAGAACATATTTTCAGGCCTTTTCTTTGTGTGAGAATGTTGTTTACAGAAACAGTTACTCTTTCTGAGATCACCAGAGATTCATTATTGTTGTTACTGTTCTTCCCTCTGACCCTTTTTATCCTCTGTGCTCAGAAGAAAACCGTTTTTGGTTTTGAGAAGCACCTGAATGCCAAGCCATGTCTAGCTGAGACAAATTTAATTCATTATAGATAGAATTCTGATTTGTCTTTCTACATTTATCCTACCAGTAAATAATTCAAACAAAACCTTCTAACTATTGCCCCAAGTTTTAACAAAGTTAGTTACCCAGTAAATATTGGCACCAATCACTTCTAAAAGGTCAGGGTAGCAATCAAATCCCTATGACTCTGCCCCTACCAAGTGTTGGCATTCAAAATCATCAGCTGAAGCATAAATATATTTAGCTTTCCACGTTGAACAACATTGTCATAAAAATATTGACAATGAATTTGTAATTACCAAAAATTTTTAACAGACATAAAGAAAAGGTCATGTGGATTATTTGCTCACAATCTGTGTTAGCACAATCAAAAATAATTTTGTTCTTCAGATAAATATTTTTGCCTGTCTTTGCATCTCTTCATCTCTTTCTGTTCCTTTCCGCCTTTTTTTTCTTTCTAGAAATAATTTTAGTAGCAAGAATATATTGAAGAGGAAGTCTGATGTATATATTGTACAAAGCTTACAGGCTTTCCAGCTGCGTTTGTGTGGATGCATAGACACTTCAGAGTCAAATGCATGTCTTGTGCACCATGTCCTGCTGTACAACTCATCTGGGGTCTGATGCTCTCAACATTACATGAAATTTAGCTGTTTTTCTCATCCTTATAGAGAAGAGTCACATCTTTAATCAAGGATTTAAAATATATATTTCTTCCAGCTAATTGCTAGTGAATGAGTTCCAGATCAAGAATAATTCACAAACCCTATCCCATAATCTGCAGATAATGATACATTCTTGAAAATTGTAGCCAAAGCACATATAATTCCTGAATGGAAAAAGAACTAAAGCAAATCAGTGAATCATTTTTTTTATGATTAATTTTTCCTCTTTCTAACACATCTGAATTTTTTTATCAAATGTTATTACATTCAGATACATCCACAGTAAAGACTACATCCAGTGTTCAAAAGGTATCATTAGTAATGGCCACAGATAACATCCATATCTTCCACTGTTGGAAGATTCAGTATAGCCCAGTAAACTGTAGTCCCTGGCATAGTGAAGGGATTTGCTTCACTTTTCTGCTTCTTAAAGTCACTTGCATTGTCAAGGAAACAGGACAGTGACCCGATGTGGGGACAGGAAGCTCAGGGTGTAGCCCAGTGCCTCACTGTAGCAGACCACCTCTCAGCAGCTTCAGGGGGTTAGTCAGGCTAAAAATGCATAACATGACTGCAGCATTGTTTCTAAGTGAAATGACAGTAAAATTTGGAAAAGTCTTACAGATTAATTTCAAACAACTATGCTAAGCTGAAGTGAGACTCCTTTTCTTTCCAAAATTCCCAATGGAGAGAATGCCCTTTGAATTCCATGGTCATTTCACAGACCTTTGCATAGTAAGATATTTTTTCACACAAGATGCCTGGCCATTTGGATACAATTCAAAAAGAGGCTTATGCCTCAAAGAGCAGGAAAGCTGACATAAGCTTTAGAGTAAATACCAAAATCTCTTATCTTTCCATATTTGTCATATGTTATAATCCTTGCAAGGGTGGCCTCCACAATAATAGGAAAAAAGTCCTAAATATTGGCTTGACAGCCTAACAAACGCATTATACATAAATGGTGGTTAGGGAACAGCTGTGAGGGGTTTAAGCTTTCTAAATTATAGATGCTTATTTATTTTAAAATGTACATGAATTTCCAATGGGAATGTCTCCTAACACATGAAAGTCCTACTTCTGAGGACTGATTTATTCTCTAGCATATATGAAGAAGAAAGTGCCCCCTGGGTATCTCCCAGGGCAAGGGCAGAGGATTTCTGTGTTCAACAATATTTTTCTTTCTTTTTGTATTAGATAATATTTTTTATAGCAAAACACACACTTCATGTATGCATAATTCTAAACTGTGTGATCCTCTTTCCAAATTTTGCTGTGCAAAAGAAATGACCACTTATAGTTTTGTAAATGCAGTTCTAGGGAGATATTTCATACTATTTCTATAGTTTGCCTATATGTGTGAAGGCTTATATGCTGTGATTAAACTCTAGAATTTTTTCCTTCCTATTACCTGAATTCATTTAGTTTCCACATTAAAACACTAATATGTTAAAATAGATTTGTATTTACCAAAGATAATCTATCATTTATTTAATGAACTCATTTGAAAGTATCAGTTTTGAAAATTCTTCCTATGAAAAACCACACTATTAAAATACTAATTATACAAGCTCGCTTGAACTCAACATGATTCCCATGCTAATTTCCATAACAGAGCCCTTCTCATATGTCTCACTGATTCATAAAGAACAGCTCCTTTTATACAACGTAAATAAATATAACTCCTTGAGGTACTCTCCAAAACAGACATCTCTACCTTAACACCTTCCCTCTAAATCCTAGAATTGTGCTGCCTTGTGACTTACTTGCAGAGTCAGCTGAGAAGCCGTGGGAAATTCATTATCTCTGGGAAAAGTAAAGTATGTACTTCCTTTTCCCAGCATCATTCGTACGTGCCTTTGCCTTTCTCTGTGAATAAAGAGGATGCAGTTAATTCAGCCAGTAAAGGAATGAGTCAGTGATAGAACTGAACTTGAGTAAATGTAACTGTTATGTTTCCATTCTTATGTATTTAGTTGCATAAAGGAAAAATTTAATACAACATTATTTAGATAAAATTTCATCTTTATCATAGCAGATATACTTCACCACAGATTTTGAGATAATTGCAGGAAGTATTTTAAAGCCAATAATATCTTTTACTACTATTATTATTATTTCCAAAATGAAAATATAATGATTGTGTAATCACAATAGATGCTAAATACATCTTGTACATAACTTTTCATGGCCTAGGATATACTGTATAGAACACCAACAGAAACTACAGAAAAAGAACTCAGGAAGGATGCACATTGCTAGTCTCCATCACTTATTTAACAATCAACACTAATATTTTTCCAGCAATTTTTCTTTCTTTGTTTTTAAATAGATTTCTATCCACTATATGAAATACTTTTTCCTGTGAATTTTCTTTTCATAAGTAACACCTCACTAACATACCACAAAGAGGTGCTCTAAACCCACAGTAGCTGTTGAGAACAGCTCCACCAAGAACAGACAGAACTGCTGCAAGCTCACCTCAAGGTAGGGCTTTGTGATTTTAGTACTCTGTTTTTTAAGTAAAAATATTTCTCATGGTAGTCATTGCAATAAAACTTGTGTCCAGCAGTCAGAATTTAAAATAATGAGATTCATAGCTGTCATCACATTAACAAGTCAGGCGAGATTTATTCTGTGGAATAGAATTAGGCAGAATACTCAGCTATCGATCATCTCATTTTTCATAAATAATCTATTCAGTTGAATAGAATGCCTTTTTTTACCCTGAAGTAATGATTATGTAACAAGTGACTTGTCTGGCACAATTTTACAGAGGTTTTTGTCCTGACAGCTGTGGTGTCTGTTTTTAAATACCATTTTTGTGAAGTATTCTGTTGTCTGCAGCTTCTTGACTAGCATATGTAAAGATAAACATAAGTCTTCCCACAACTGGGATTGAAAAAATATATTTCCTTTGAGATCCAATTTCTAAATCTTTCTGTAATCCAATTGAAATTAGTTTTGTAATCCCATATAAGTTTTAACAATTTTTCTGAATCCCATCACTGTTTTGACTGTCAGAGAGGAAAAGTGTGGCTGAGGGAGAGAAGCCCGAACACTGCATTATTCCTCATCTGTATCACTTCATACTATAACGAATGGGGATGAAACCTGACTGCAGGCTTTACAAGAAGTGTAAGGCTTTGACCTATTCAATCAAAAGAAGAGTCACCTGCTGCAATGGCATCATCTCTGGGGTCTTCATGTAGGTCTACAATTACTTGGAGGCCACTGGGGGTAAAAATCTGCAATTCCAATTCTTGCAAACTGAATTTTGCATAACAGTGAAGGAGAATTTTTTCCATTTGGAGGAGAAATCTGGATCTGAATAGAGCTGAAAGAGTGTAGTTCTAGTTTATTTGAAAATACTATTGAACAGCTCTATTTCAGTCATCATTTACTCCTGAATAAAATTTAGAAAGTGATGTACATAATAGACTATTTCCCCTTCTGATGTATCTTCATTTTCTCTTACATAAATTAAAGTTTATCTATATATTGGATATTAACAGTTGTCCCAATGGACCTGTTTACTTATGAAGAGATGTATTTCATTCTCGAGATACTTTAATTTCAACTTCAAAATTTAGCTCTGCATTTGTATTCAAATGTGAAAATATTTGGATGTTTTGGAACGTTCAATTTGAATGTTCTCAAAGGTGATTAGCACTTTGTTTCCATTTTATTTATACTGTAAAGAATCAATTCTGTATTTTGAAAGTGTACTGTCTGTGGTAATCAATATTTATAAATGAGAAAGGAAGACAGGAAGGAAGGAAGGAAGGAAGGAAGAAGAAGGAAGGAAGGAAGGAAGGAAGGAATCTCCAAAATGGTGTTCCTGCCACTATGATCTGCATTAAATAAATGGCTTTTCAAACAGGTATGAGTTTAATTTCAGCAAGCTCTAGCCATCTATGATTGAAATATCATTTGTGCTAATCAAAGTCTGCATGGTGATTTAATTGTTTTGAAAGCTACACAGCACTGAAACACACAAATTATTTTGGGTCTGCTAGATAAGTAAGAATTTAATCTGAATTCTTGAGTCTAAAATATACAGACTTACTGTAGAGGTTCCAGCCAAACACAGGATAGATGAAGTGCAATTATTCAAAGACAAAACCAGCAATATTAGAGATATCGAAGCAAATATTTGTAATTGAAGTAAGATAAACATTAACCTTGGATATATCTTTCAGACTGTACATAGGTCTCAAGTATTTGAATGATAATACCGTGTTCTAATTTTTGCCATGGTATCTTTATGGGGGTCTCTTTTTAAGGCCTTATTAAGTATTTCATTCTATTATCTTTTCTGTCTAGATGCTTGCTAATTGAAGGCTCTTTAAAGCCTCTCTGGCTGTAGAAAGCTTAGGCTGCATTGCCTGAAGTTGCATTAAGCAGAGCCTCATCAGCATTCAGCACCACTACCACAGTGTAAAGCCTGGAAGAAGTGGGAAAAATTACCTACTGAAACATAAGAAGAGAAGATGAAAAGAGGCCAGAGAGAAGAAAGAAAACCTCCTCATTTCTGTTCTGAAGCTTCTTTTTTTCGAATGGATCCCCCTCCCAAGCAGTGATGCGGATGGCAGGTGATGTGTTCTGCAAATAGATCAGCAATGCCACTTCTAAAATTGCACTTTTTGGCATTCAGGTATTGAAGTCAGTCAGCTGGTACCCTGGCTCCATCCAAGGCTGTATTACAGAAAAAGAGTGTATGTTAGATCATCTAGCAGCAATTACAGTGAAACACCTCTGGCTTCAGACAGAATCGCTGTTACTGTTGCTTCCTGCAGTGACTTCTGTCACTATCATATTTGCTTCCTTTTTCACTCCCAGGTGTCAGATATATTTGGCTAAGATTATTTTGCTGGGTTGAATTAGTTCCACAACTTCTTCAGACACTGAAGTGACTGTTATCTCTCCAATCATTTTCAAACATTGAGATCTCAGTGAAAAAATACAAAAATATAGATCAGATTATATTTTCAAAGGTATTCCAAAAGTAATTAAATAAATGATGAGATATCCATTGTTAGACTTGCTCTAGTCACAGGTGTAATATTTTTCTTCTTTCCTTTTTTACCTTTTGCCATAACAATCACTGCAGCAAGTTGTAAATGCGATGAACCCCCGTGCTACCTATGATGGAGAGAACACAGAAATTGATTTTTCATATCGATTTTTTATATTCTACTGTGCAAAAATGGTGCAGTCATAAAATTTTGTTAGATTCAGAAGTCTCTAGAAAGGAAAAAAGGAAGGAAGGATGGAAGAAAGGAAGAATAAAGAGAATCAAAGGAACAAACAATAGAAAGTATGAAAAACATATTGCCCTTCTCACATGTAAAAAGTATAAGGGAAATTCACATGTGCACAGGTACTATAATGTAATATTTAGTTGTCATTTGCAGTTTGTGTAACTCTTGCTCATCAGGCTAATTACTTAATATATTTGTGTGCTCATGTTTGTGCCATTTATTGTTTACTCCCTGTGTAATTCTGTGTGGTTTATGTATTAATATTCTGTCATAGCTTCGGCCTTACTCAGCTTCATAAATTATTTTCCCAGGCTATCCAAAGAACATAGAAATCTTGTAAGGATAACCTATGATTTTTCCTGACAGCTTTCCCCATGATGAGCCTTCAAAGGGCTTCAAGAACTGGGAAGAGAGCTACTGTTTTGAGAGAAAAGTGGGGCCATGGTCAAAGCACACATGATGCTGTTACTAGTTGAGTGGATTATGTGGAGAGGTTGGGTGATGGTGGGAAGGCTTGTGGCTGCAGCAGGGAGAGACTCAGTAAAGGCAGGAAGAATGTGGTTTGTTAAGGAACATGGGAGAAAGGATTCATAAAAATATTCATATAAAACAAAAAAAGAAATTAGGAGTTCTTCAGCTTTTTTCTGCTCTAACCTCCCCTTTGTCCTTCACTTGTTCCAAATCACTGCCTTGGTTCCCTGGGTTTAAGGACATTTCTGTGGTCTTGATGGCAGAGTCATGAAGGCAGAGTTCCCTTGCTCCTACCCACATCTTCATTCCATCGAGGTCTGACTTTACTTAGAAGGCAAAGAACTACCTCATTGATCCAGAAAACCTGCTTTTCATGTCTTTAAGGAAAGGATATTAAAATTCTCTGATTTCTCATTCTTTCAGCAGGTGTAGAAAACAACAGGGATCCAGAGGTCAGGTCCTCACTAGGGAAACTGATTGCTTGCAGTCTTCTAAAAAAATCCAAAGGAGGTACACACAATATTGCAGGAAAAAAAACCCCAAACAACTAAAAGATTTTTTTTTTCTTAGTTCCCTAATGTCTTTGAAAATTCATCTCTGCTCTAGCAAAAGCAATAAGGACTTACTGGCAAGGAAAAGACCAAGCCTTATGCTGGACCTTAGTGTTTTTTACATTGTGATTACTGAATGAACTTTCAGCATAGGAGCCATATGCGATGAGTGCTCTTCATATTTAGAGTGGATAAAAATGAAATCTAAAAGAGAGTTTGATTCACATGGAAACTGCATTTTACTTACTGGTAACAGTAATTCTTCCATCAGCAATGAATTTCTTTCTTATGAGGTTATTCTCGGATTAGTTGAATGTTATAAGAAGACTCCTCCCTTAACCAAACCAAATGCTATTTTTTCACACTTTTACCTTCAGTAGTTTGTTTCTACTTAACCAAGATCCACTAAAGAAAATTATTAGATCTACCTGCATCATTTGATAGGACAGAAATTAGATGCCACTAAAGTAGTGGCAAAACTACTATTCCTGCTGCTAGATGAGTTTGTTTTGGGTTTTATTCCTCTGCAGTTGCATTATACCATAGATATGATTCAGTGTCTCTCTGAAAGCTATTTATTTTTTAAATTTTTTTGTGTGTATGAATTCGGAGCATCATACACCTCAACTTACATTTGTAAGCAAAAAGAAAATCACATACCTGTATGCCAGCTGCTGATACCCGATGATGCACCATTTCAGCATGCAACAAAAAATAGTCTGTTTTCTGTTAGTCTGAGCTTAATACATGCTGTGACTCAGTAAGCAGCACCTTCTTCATAAATCAAAGTAGTGTAGCAACCAGTTTTTGTATGTTGCAAAACATTCTAACAATTTTAATATTTTCTACAGTAAAAAGCAAGCTCTCTTCAATTGTTGTAAATGAGCGGAGAAAGACACATGAAAAAGGAGGAGGAGGAGTGTAAGAACCCACATTTTCCATTCCTGTCCAGTCTTGCCCCAATAAGTTCCTGATGATCTCTGAAATACAGGCATAGTCTGAGAAGGTGCTCTTGGCTTTGAAGCACACTGAAGCACACTGCCTTGTGCAGCATATGCACATGACTTCAAATGCCTTTGCAGATCATAGAAGGCAAGTGGCAATGCAGACTTGTATCATAGGAGTGGGTTGAACTCTCACAATATCTCAAATACACTTGAAATTTAGATCACTGTGATGAGATAAGAGGAATGATCAGATTGCAAAACCAAATTGGACAATATTACTGAAGAAATAATAGGACTATGAAGTTACAAGGCATTATAAAACTAAAAGTTTTCAATACTTAATTCCGCTTTGATTTGATTATGTCATCTGTTGAGACAACCAAGGCCTGTTGGCCTGGATCACAACCAAGAAATGCTTGTATTGATGGTGTGCTCAGTAAATGCTATTCTGTCTCACCTAAGACTGAAACGTCTTTTTGATTAAATGAACAGAATCTAGGATCTTATCTATTGATGATTCAAGTAAATGTGTTCTGAAGAGGAAACTGGATAAGCAAAGTAAAGAGAATACTCCAAGAAATCTCCATTCCTTTAAGATAAGGTGTCATTGCTCCACTCCATTTTGTCATTTACTTAGGTAAATTTGTTTGATGTTAAAGGTTAATATACACAGCAGATGAATTATGTGTCAGCACTTCATGAACTGGAAAAAGGTTCTGAGTGATAACGCATAAGATGTAGAAATTAAGAACTCCAAATGAGAATACCAGAAGCCAATTAACATTTATCTGTATAGTTTACATGTTTTTAGACGCTTTTTATTTTTCTCTTAGTCCTTTTTTTTTTTCCCTTCTCATCCTATTTACCATACAGACATGAGATTATTTCTCATTCTTGCATGTCCTGACTACTAGCTAATATACTGGGAAATAACAGGGAGCAGATTTTTCAGAACACCTCAGAAGCTGTGAACACATTTAGGAGAGTATGTCCCTCCTGAATGCAGAGATCTGGAGGAGAAATTCTGACTTGATCCAGAACAGCTGACCCTAAGTGTCAGGAAGAGCACGGCTGGGGCAAGGCTTTGGATGAGTTATTTTGCTTTTCAGAATGGTCAATTAGATGCTGTGGAGAATACAGCAACTAAAGTCCTGCAATGCCCAGGCTGCTGCATTTTCAGTGACAGCACTGTCTGCCTCCAGACTGCAATTGCAGTAAAGGATGGAAACTTTAACTGGAAATGTGATTAAATGGGCCGTGAGCAAGTTGAGAGTTCTCTAAAAAAAAGAAAATTTCCCTTCATTTCATGAGCTGCAATGATCGAGGCTATCCCCATAAGGCAAAATTGTTGGTGTAGGAACTACTCTGGCTGGGTTTAGGTCAACTAGTTTATCTCTGTTGGGAAAAATACAGAATGGCTGCAGTCATTGTCAAACTCATACAGTGAAGAAACCGGAAGTTTGGTACTTGCCAAATGATGCCATCATTTAATGCTGTACATTATCCAGGGTTTGCTTTCTGGGTGATTTAATTTTCTTATCCTCAAGAGAATTTCTAAGGAAAAGACTGTGGAAGAAACGTTACAGGGCTCCTTTCTTCTAATATAGTTCATTAACAACCTCAGAAAATGTTTGATGTTGTAAATCAGTAATGTGCAGCAGAGGAACTTAGAGAATAATATATTTATTTGTACTGACCAAAATACTGCTATAATTTTCTTCAGGCTGATGCTAGAGGCAATTTGTTTTAAGTTGAATTAGCTGACCTTTTCTTTTGTACTCAAAATTCAAGAAGTAGTTTTTCCACCAAGGGTAAAAAAATCCTGTCTATTTTTTAAATTCAAGATATTCCTTTTCCCCAAAGAGTATGTATTGAAAAAGCTGAAAAGTAGCTAACTTTAAAAGATTAAGAATGAAAAACACATAATTAAAGAATCATCATCCAAACTGAGGGTAAAAAAATGCCTTGGCCCTCTCTTTTGATTCTTTGCTTAATTTAGCATTCCATTAAATTTGAAATGAAACCATCTTTGTGAATAGCAACAAAACTTTTACCTCTTGCTTTGGAGAATTACCTAGCACTGTACATTTCAGCTATAAAACTCTTAACATGAAAGACCAAAATTTAGAATGAGAGAGACAAAGGACTTACTAGATGATCTGAGTAATGTAATTCAATTGTTATAAATATTAGTCTATATCATCCTGTTTACCTGAAACTCAGGTAATGGCACTGCCTCTAGGATTCATTGTTAAACATTAAAATTCATGGCATGAGTCCTTTACAACCTTTCATAAGATATGCAGCCTCTCTCCGTAGCTTTGAAATCCAAGTATTTGCAGCCCAAAAACTTTTGCCTTTTAGTGAGGCACCAGGAAAGCTTCTTTTTCCCTGGTGAGGTATGTAAGAAATAGACTTCTTAACAGAAAGAGACTTAATTAGCAGATGAAGTAAAAGAAAAAATTCAAAGTATTCAAGCTTGAAACGATCTGCAGGTTGATGGATATGGCACTATATATGAAATGTCAGCAGATCCTAATTTAAGAAAACACTGAATATATGCCAGAAAAATAAATATTTTAAATTAATCACACACAATTCTCTGATAATTAAGTCCAAGGATTATAGAAACACCAGAAAAAAAAAAACCAACACCTTACTTTAAAGACATCCAAACTGTGCTGTTGGCCTCTACCCAACTGGAATTTTACTGTGACATTGGATAAAATTTTTTAGGAAAAAGGAAAAGGAAGAAAAAAAAGGGGTTTGTTTCTCAGTGAGATAATGGGAGAAATTGGAAGAATGATTAGGATTATATAAATCTGTAAAGTGGAGTGGGCTTAAGAACTGGAAAGAATGGGGGTAACTGAATTTATAGCTCCTGTTTGATTTTATTTGGTGTCTCAGTCAGAAGTCTTCAAAGGATACCAGATTCCTTGGTCTGGTATGCTTCCTAATTCAGGAGAGCTGATGATCTGCACTAATTCTTGTTTTCTTTTATTCTTGGTAAAAAATGAGCCCAACTTAAGACAAGAGAATGAAAAAAGATAGTATATAGTGGATGCAAATGCTTTGTATTTCTTGACTATAACAGGGCATAGAATATTTCCTTTTAAAAAGTATCAACTAATGCCACCAGTTTCTCTCTCCTCTCGCTCCTGATAAAAGCAGAAGAATAATTTATATTCCTACAGAAAACATCTACCAACCCGTACTTCTTTTCTTAAAAAAATAATTGAGAAGTTTAATTAGGTTATTTTTTAAACTTACCTCAGTCATCCTGGAATTTTCAAATTCGCTGCTCAATGACAAATCATTTATTTGTAGTTTTTTACTTTTCTCAATTTCTTAATTCTGCAGGAAGCTGTGTAGATAATGGGTTTTAATGTTGGTATATTTAGAGAGAATAAATATTTTCTGTATAGCAGTGGATGTATCATTAGATTTTTGTCTTCCTCTGTTACGTAACTTGATATCAAGATCTACCAATTTGTCACTGTATTTTGTTTTGAAATAATTTGTTACACTTCTCTCTTTTCCTTGAAATCAACATGATAGGTTTGATATGTATTAAATATTTATAAAATTTAATAATTTCAAGAAGCTTTTCCGTTTGTCATTACTACTGAACATTTTAGGTACAGTTTTGCTTTACACTGAATTCTGAGAATAACCATTTTGATACAATAGTTTATGCCTGTGAGAAATTAGAGTCATGAACATTCATTTTCTGAACAACGTCATAACTAGATTTCTGTAGAGTAGCTTCTCATTTCCATTAATTGAAATGATATTTAAGTCAGCTCATTTCCCTTGCACATTTCAGTAGGGACAGCATAGAAATTAAATCTAAACACTGATCTGAAAGTTTTTATATTCAGTTTTCTCATTTTTGAAATCTCTTATTTTGCCAATATTTGGAAATTAGAGTAAAATAATATTTCTTTTAAACAGAGAAAACTGGACTTCTTCACAGGCTTCCATGATCTTTCATGTTGGGCTAGATTCCTGTATGAGCTACTTCTCCTGGAGTCATTGGATTCTGCTGAATAATACAGTTCTTAAATAAAAATATTAATAGAATTTATTTTTCCTTGCCTGTTTTTTAATCAGAAGAAAATTTTTCTACAAGATTTTAGTTTAACAGCCTGTGTCTCCATGTAGAAATGTCAGGAAACCAAATTACATTTCTAGCCTTGGTAGTCCCACAACAGTATTTGAAAAAGCATCATGAACAAAATAACAACTTATGGAACATTCTCAGGACAGGCTTATGCATCCACAATATGGTTTGTTAATATATATATATAAGGAATTAAAAAAAAACCTGTCTATTTTGTCTATCTACAACAGACATGCTGGTTTAAAAGAGGAATGAAACATCTTTTTTTGGGTTAACCTCAAATAGCACATAATAATTTTGCAGGTGACACGAAACTTGAGAGGGGTGGTGGTGGGAAGTGGGCCAGGGCAGGGCTTCTGTCCAGAGGCACCCCACAAGGCTGCAGGAATGGATTTGTGGGATAACTATGGCATTTAGCCTAGGCAGAGGCAAAGCCCTGCACCTGGGAGGTGAGACCCCCTTGAGACAATGCAGGCAGGGGACTGACTAGCTGGGGCACAACTCTGGGACAAAGACCTTGGGGCCTCAGGAAAAAGTGACCTGAACACAAACCAACAGAGTTCCCTGGCAGTAGAAAAGCTCATCAGCATCTGGGGCTGTATTCACTGCATCAGAGCCAATATTTTGGGGAAAGTTCTTATACCCTTACACATGACCTTTCTTGGCCCACACTTAGGCACAGCTTGGGTCTCAATTTATGAGAAAACTTGAGTTTCCAGGAAAACCCCTGATCAACTCCAGAGACCCAGCCAGGTAATGGGGACATGGAGCACACGGCCTGTGAGGAGCAGCAGATGGAACTGGGGTTGTGTAGCAGGAGAAGAGGTGGCTTGAGAGGGATAATAGAGCTGAGGAGGAGATTGAGCAGGACGCTGGACTTAGGAAGGTTTTTTTTCCAGTAGGGGACCAATACGAAACCAATGAATTTGTACAGTATGGGTAGTGTAATGCAATACATAGAAAATTGATTATGAAATTATTGTACTGTAAATCTGTGCCGAGTTTTAGGTAGATTTAGTGTCTGGGGAGTGTGTGGTTTGTTAATAATTTGGAACATCTAATTTTCTCTTCTAAGAAATCAATAGCCAAAAACCCAACACTGAAAGAAGCCTTAGTGAAAGTTTTACACAAATATAAAATTGTTTCTTATATTTTACTTTGGAGGTTTTGAGCAGCCAACTATTTTCTAGCATAGGTATTGACACTTCAAAATACCTGAAAAAAACCCTCTTAAACTAGCATATAAAAAAGAGGTTTCCCATACTCACTATGTTTTCATTTAGTATTCTTGGTATTAATACATTATTTCAAAAGAATGTAATAATAGTAGATTTCTGTATGACAGGAGCAAATTTTCATTTAAAGTAAGACCATCCATTATAATCAGAGACAGGGTACTTGAACTGAAGATCACTACTCAGTTAAAATAAAAAATAATGAATGTGTCATCTTTAATAGAAAATGTCATATGAATACATGACAAGTGGTGCATATTCAAAATGTTTTCTATAAGTCATGTATGCAATTTTAGATTTTAGAACTTAAAAACCTCTTTACTGCTTTTTAGTTGGCATGGGACGCTACACACTACATCTATATTTTTATTTTTATTTGAGGCGTTAGTCTATAAGCTATGTAACAGTATGTTTTATTTGACAATAGAAAATCACTGAAACAAATATGTGTTAAATGGGCAAAGACTAAAGCAAAGTTGACAGGCAGTACATAAAACTGTAATCAACTGTAAGGATTCCTGAAACATAGAAAATTTAGAAAGGATTTTGAGTTGTTTCTGAGCATCAGTGTGACCCCTGGACTAAGTATCAAAACCTTGGGTTTATTTGGAAAACAACAATAAAAGTAAAGAGTAAAGATTTGTGACCCCATTAATTGGTAGAGATTTGTACATTAAAAATTGTTGTCTCAAACAAGAAGGCTAGCATGGCATTTTATAACTATATTCTCAGTATTGCAGACAGAGTACATTTTAGATTATAAAAAGTTTATAGAGAAATGAGAAATAGTACAAATACCTAGTCATCATAAGACTGTGGTGAAACAAAAAATGGTCAAAGGTTTTGTTTTTGTTTGTTAATCATACTTATTTATTTCTTGTTATAAAGAAGGATATGAATCACCAAGAATCATAACAGTATTTTTAAATCTGGTTAATTACCCACCTGCATACATACATTTTTCACATGCATTTCAATGAATGTTCATCACTCAAGTGTCTGGAAGACAAAAAATTTATAGTCACACATGTATTATTCTGTAACAGACTTAAAAATCAGTGTGTCAGCTGTAAAATGAGCCATCAGTCTTTAGAGCAATGGATATTGTATGATACAATTTTGTACACTGACTGCCTTAGAAATTCTCCCTACAATCTCTAGTACACCCTCATGCTTTCTGCTAGACTGAGAAAGGAGGAAAGAGTGGGATTTGCTAGGAACGAATCCATATCCATCAAGAGGAAATTTATTTGGAGAATTTGTGGTGCAGAATAGTCCTGGGCTCATTGCCTTGTGCAGATCTTAAAATGCTACAAAAAGCATTTCTCCTCTCTCACAGGCTAAAGGGGAAAACTAGGGAATTTACTCCCACCAGCCTGCAGTCCAGTGTGTGAACACTATATAGGGTCTCTGAATCATGTGGGGAAATGCTATTTATGACTGTACATTATAGTTTTTATGGGCTTGGAACACAAAATGGGTTCTGGAACGTAAAAAAGAAATTTAAAAAATCAAATAATTAATACTTTCCAACCCAATATCCTCTTGCGATTTTTGTGTCAGGGTACACAATAGAGTGACATTTAAATGGTTTATGATTTGAACAACAAAAAATTTTTTTAAAAATTCAAGGGAAGTTTTAGAATTAAACATATCAGAAGCTACATACTACGTACCAAAAATTAAATATTTAAAGAATTTGCTCTCAGTGAAGACTTTGGGCTTTGCTTATCATGAGGTACACAACACTAAGGAAGAGAGAACTTTTGTTGTTAAAACTGTCAAGACAGTCATCAATTAATCTCAGGAATCTCTGGAAATGTTAGTAGAGTTAAATGTAGTGAGAAGGAGCATCCTATTTCTCTAAGATGCATAAATGCCATTTTCAGTATCCAAACATTTCACCAGTGATATTGTGCTGTTCTAAATTGTCCCTGGCCCTCAGGCCCCTGTAGTTTCTTTGTTTCCATATTGCAGTCATGGATTGCACTTGTTTACATAATTTTTTTTAAAAATACTTTTATTGGCTGATATCTCAGATGTGTTGTATTTTCCATGTGTGTAATAAAATCTTATTTTATTTTGGTAACTTTGTGGTTCCCCTGATGTTCAGCAGTACACAACATCTATTTTGAATAGGAATAAAGTAGAGTCTAAATTGAGTGACTAGTCATTCTGTTGCTAATGGAAAATGGTTTAGAAGTATGCTAAGAAAATTTGTTTCTGAACTGTTAGGAATAAAATATTTGAAAACTTTATTTTCAAACTTTTTATATCTAGCAGGTCATTATTGGATTGAACAAAGTTCTGAGTGGACAGAAGTTACAGTAGTTTATTCAAGATCAAGATTCTTTGTCTTCACTTGAGTACAGGATGAAGCTCCTTTATTTTTGCAAGTGCAATGAATACAGATAAAGGAGCTTCGATTTTTTGCTTTCTGCATCAGGAGCTTGATCCAAGGCCAGCTCAGTGGAAATGCTCCTATTGATTTCAGTGGCTTTGGATCAGACTTTAATTCTGTTGTGACTGGATTGAAAACCAATATATTTATCTCTTTGGAATTCTACTGACGTAGTGTCTTTTAAAGGGTTTTCTTTAATTCATTTCCTCATGTAACTCAGGTAATTATTCAAATAATTCAACTTGCTTCCTATTTAACATATTGTTATCAGCTGTCAAAATAATTAAATACTCTATATAAATTTAAGTACTTAAACTGACAAAAATGTTGCTGATAAGAATAATGGAAAAAATAGAAAATCAGGAAAAAAAATTACAAGGATAATTCAAACCATTTCATCTGTAAATAATGAGAATTTAATGAGGTTGATATCCAAAAAGGCATTGACTTCTTACAGTACAAAGCATTCATTTTTCACATTAATTGTCTTTTTAGTAACATTTTTGGGACACTGCAAAGAAAATGTTTCTGTGAATACAAGTTGTATTCGTGGAACTTTTTCTCTGGTCCTAGATAAAACAGTTCACCTGTGGACTTCTGAAAAGAACATTTTATCAAGTGTCTAATCCGTAAAAAAAAAAAATAAATTCAAAGCTCAGGAGACTCATACCCCATAAACAAAAGGCTGGTTCTTTTAATTGAAAATCTGAAACTCTGAATTTTCATGATACAGAACACGCCCCTAGGATAAGCTTTGTATAACACCAGATCTAGAGTCAGCAAAGAAATAGCAAATAATAAAGTGACATTATGGCATTGGTCCACATTATTTGGACGTTGTTCTCTCAGATCAAAATAGCATAACTCCTGGGAAAAAATTAAGGCCGATTAGTGATTAAATCCAAGGTAGCACCATCAGTGAAAGAATTGTTCTATCTGCCTTAGACATCTACATTTATTGAGATGAATTATCCCCTGGAGGTACTGGACTCTCTCCATTTACTATAGAAAAGTCTCAACAGATAAATTAACTGGTATGGTCAGCTCTTAGAAAGAGAAAATTAGGTAAATTGAGACCCACACTGGATACTAATTCATCTGGGTGAAACATCTCCTAATCACTTATTTAATAAGAAAAAGAAAAGTTATGTATACTTTGATAAAAGAAGCTGGAACCATATGTGCCTCTGTGAAATATTTCTTTCACGTGTTTATTCAATACTTTCAACTTTGAAAGCATTTCTTTAGTTTATGTTAATCTATATAAGAGGGGTGGGAAAGATGGGGAAAAAAACCTGAGAGGAACAAAAAATACCAGGAATTATAGCGAGGAAGACATTACATGATTTAAGATTAAAAAGAGAAAAAGGAGAAAGATGATACTGTGTAAAACTGAAAAAGCGATGGCAGGCTGCTGATGCACAGCTCTGAGCAGCTCTCTCAGTTGCTTGTTACCTCTCTGCTGAAAAAGGTTTATTGCCAGCACATTGCTGAAAGCTGCAGCTGAGAGTGCTCCAAATGGGTGCCCCTAAATGGGAGTTTGGTGTTCAAGCAAGAGCACAAGATTTATTGAAGGGATTAAGGTAAATTAGGCAAGTGGAACACAAAACCCCCCAGACTTCAGATAATGAAAGTTTTAAAGATCATGAAAATATTTTGGGTCTAGAAGCCCACAAAACCAAACATAAGGTTGGATTTTTTTTTTTTTTTTTTACCTCTTAAGAAACATTAAAAAATAATCCAGACATTATCATGAAAGAAATAAGGGTCACTGTAATCAATTTTTTGTTTATGTCATCCCGAGATGCTCACAGTTAATAAAAAATATCAGCAAGGTTTCTGCTGACAGATATGGAATTAGGTACTTAAAATAAAGTCTGGAAAACTGTGTTGGTATTTGTCAGCCAACAATAATGATTTCTGTAAGTATTACAGGGCTGAGCGGACCTGTCAAAAGAAAGAGGGTTTTACAAGTAGTGAAGAATAAAAATTTAGTGTTGTGTTGCTACAAGAAAGCTTTTACAGGTCAACAATCAAAATATTTGAGAGCAATATGGGCTTAAAACACTATTGTCATAAGATGATAGAAAGACTTGGGGTGGAAGTGACCTTAAAGTTCCAACACCCTGTCATAGCCATGATTCATTCCACTAGATCATGCTGCTAAGGGCTCCATCCAACCCAGCCTTCAAAACTTCCAGGGACAGGAGATCCAGCTTTTCTGGGGAACCCATTCCAGTGCTTCACCACCCTCACAGTAAAGAACTTCTTCCTAATAACCAATTTAGAGCTATCAGTTTAAAGCCTTTCCCCCTTGTCATGTCATTACATGTTGTTGAAGTCACTCCTTCTCTTTTTCATCAGCTCTAAGTACTGACAGTCTGTAATGAGGTCTCCCCAGAGCCTTCACCTGTCCATGCTCAAATACATCAGTTCTCAGCCTGTGTCCACTGAAGAGGTGTCCCAGTCATCAGATCATCTTATTGGCCCTTTGGACTTGGTTCAACAGCTCCACATTTCTTGTACTGAAGACTCCAGACCTGGACACAACACCCTTAGTGGTGTCTCACAAGGACTTGGGAGAGGAGGACAATCACCTTCCTCAGCCTACTGGCCTTGCTCCTTTTGGTGCAGCCCAGGATACAGCTGGCCTGTTGGGCAGTGAGTGCACACTGTTGGCTCATGTCAGGTTTTTCATCCATGAGAACCTGCAACTCCTTCACAGAGCTGCTCTCAGGCGTTCTTGTCCCAGATTCTACATGTTTGGGATTGCCCCAACTCTGGTGCAGGACTTTGCATTTGGACTTGAACTTCACAAAGTTCATAAGGGCTCTCAGCTTGTTTTTGGCTCTTTCTCAGATATATTGTTGCCTGAGACAGTTAAACAGGGAAGGAAGGGGAAATTTTACTATCTCAACACAACCTCTGTGCCCACAAAGACGTATTTTGACCACATATAATTTGCAAAATATAAACACGTTCATATTTGGGTTTGTGTGGCAAGGTTTGGGTAACCAGAGCTGGTGGGGGGTCAACAGGTGTGGTTTCTCTGAGAAATTACCAGAAACCTTTCCCTGTGTCTGACAGAGCCAAAGGCAGCTGGCTCAAGATCAATCTACCTCTGGTCAAAGCTGAGTCCATCAGCTGCAGCCCATGATGCAGCCCATGGTGAGTCAGCCTGTGCCCCTGCAGCGCATGGAGGTGCATGGGGAAGCAGAAATCCCATGTGGAGAATCCCATGTCAGGGCAGGTGGATGTGCCCAAAAGAGGCTGTGACTCCATGGGAGGCCTGCACTGGAGCCAGGTCCTGAAAGGACCTGTGGACCCATGGAGAGAGGAGCCTGTGCTGGGGCAGGTTTTCTGGTAGGACTTGTGATACCACAAGGAACCCACACTGGAGCAGACCTTTTTTGAAGGACTGCAGCCTGTGGAAGAGACCCACTCTCGCGAATTTAATGAAGAACTGTAGCCCATAGGAGGGATTCACACTGGAGAAGTTCACGGAGGACTGTCTCCTGTTGGGCCCTGGAGAAGTGGAAAGCATCCTCTCCCTGAGGAGGAAGCTGAGGTAGAAACAAGGTGAACTTCCTGTAACCCTTATTCCTTGTCCCTGCTTCACTTCTTGGGGAAGGAGTTAGTCAAGAATAATGTTAAGCCCAGTAAAAACTAGCAGCGGGAAGGTGTGGTTAAAATTTGGTTCTATTTCTCATTACCCTACTCTAAGATACAATTTGCAACAAATTCAATGAACTTCCCCAAGTGGAGTCTGGTTTGGCTGTGATGGTAATCAGTGAGTGATCTCTTCATGTCCTTATCTCAATCCATGAACTTTTTATCATATTGTTTTCTGTCCCTCTTGTACAGAAGAGCAGGGAGCAAAAGAGTGACTTTCATTGGCACCTGGCATCCAGCCAAGGCCAAGGTCAAACCACCATAATGTTATTTAAAAAATAAAAGAATAGTTGTAAGCAAAGCAAAGCAGGATTTAATCTCTCATTTTATAGAGTTCTTAATAAAAGGCAGATGAAAAAATTATATTGCTGGACAGGAGAAAATCAGTGAGATGATAATTTTTCCAGATCAAAGGAGTTGAAAGTTACAGAAAAGAGTTTCTGAAAAAAAAGCCAGCTACACCTCTCTTTTGGGAAGGATTCATTAATGAGTCTTGAAAGGTGATTATAGGGTGATACATTTGTATTTTGTTGAAAACAAGGACACAGACACCACACCCTAAATGAACTCTGTTCTCTGACCGAACTAAACCTAACACAAACAGTCTCCAGTACCAAATAGAATACATAATCTCTAAAGGCAATTACAGAAACACATTCACAAAGCAAAATGTGTGAAAACCAGGTTAACATAGATACATTTTCCCATCTGTCACAGGAAACACTTATAAATATTGACTAATTAAAGCACAAAATTGAAGCGATTTTGTTTCAGGAAGTCCCAGCTCACCAGCTATATGCAGCTGCTTCTTACTTTTTGGTCATGAAAATTTGTTCATGTCTTCTCTTTAGAGGGTAAGGGGAATTCTCTACCTCATTATATAAATTAGCTACTGAAGCTACAGAGCCCGGACATACAACTAAACACCAATGTGGTTGGTGTCAGATGTGATTACGTTAGGAATTCATTCCACTGTATTTAAATAATAGCTGAAGGAGCTCACAGTAGCCCGGAGCTTTATGGAAAACAAACTACTCTGCTAAAGCACGAGAAAGACCAGAAATGCAGCAGAAACTATCAGGAATAATACATCTATGGAGAAAGTCAACGAAGAAGACAGAATGAGTCAAAGCACAGTTTTAAGTCAAAATGGGTTTTTAATCTCATGGTTTTTGTTGTAGCTTGCGGTAGCACAAGCCATTTAAATCCTAAGTTTGGCTTTGGGAAGCAGTTTTATCAATACGTGGCTAATGTGTATTGAGTATAAAATCATACCTGTTACACCCAAGGTAACCAAAATGTTGACTACCTACAATTCTTTGTGGGTGGACTTAGGGTCTCCAATACTAACCTACTAATACCCAATACTGAATGATTCAGTGTTTTTATAGTATATAAATTAACTTTATTTCAAACTGGGAAGGCATATTACTTTTTTCCATTGCTTTCTTTTCAAACCTAGAGAAAAACAGTAGCAACGTATGATGAATGAAAAAGAAATAATAAAGAAATAGCATGTTCTAAAACTGTGGAAGCCAATATGTGTTCACTTAAGTTCTAAAACTGTTGAGTCTATATAAAATTTGTTTTCCTACTTACAGGTGTTTGAAGACCATTGACCTTAACCAGATGGTAAATCTCAATGTTGTCAACACTGATTAAACAAGTAAAAAATATATTGAACATTTCTGCAACGTACACCTGTGCAGTTTGATCTCATTTTCCTCTTCTCCTTTAACTGTCCACACAATTGACCTAATTTCCAGAGTATATAAACAGACAATTTCACCCTCCTTAACTCATTTCTGTGAACCTGTTTTTCAGATTTTGTAGCATCAAAATTTTTCCTGAGTACCTATGAAGTTTAAGTCTTTTCTAATAAGTTAATTCTTTCCTCCAAACAAATGAAGCCCCTTTACATGACTTTTCTACTTTTCATCTGGGATGTGTTCTTGTGCAAAGAGAGAAAGTGGGAGGAGGGAGGACTGAGTTAAAAAGATGGCAGATTATTAGTTGCTTTCAATTAATTTTCACTCATTTAAAACAAAAATTTATTCTCTGGTGGATTACTTACAGTTTTAATGCAGTGTCAGACCTTCTAACTTCAGGTTTATTGGTTCTACATGATCTAGAAGAGCAATTGCTATGTGTTGTCATCATCTACACTAATTCCTAGAACTGTAGCTCTTTAAGTCAGAAGTGACCTTTATGATCAGACAGTTCAGCATTTTAGATAATAAGGCCCATATGATGACATATAACAAGGCATATCTCTACCTCAGTACCTCTTAGTCCAAAGAAAATAACAATGAATGGTCTATTTTAACACAAACTGAATATCTGAGTTATCTGGGACTCACTCTGTGGTTCATTATTGGTTGCCTGTCCTTTGATTCATGGTTCCTACATGAAGTGTTAGGCTTCACAGAATTTATTGCTCTAACCTGTAAATTGTTGATGCAGACAACTGCTGTCTTTATTGCAGAATAAATTCGGGATAAAGGAATAATAAAGCATGGAAAAATTAAGTGCTTTTGTGAGCCTCAGCTTTTAGAAGATAAATTGTGATCCTCAGGCAGGAGAACTAACAGCTCAAAACCAGCACTCTTAGAATCCTGTCAGCTCTTTACTCAAGACCTGAGGAGTTTGAAATCTGAAACCCAAAAGTGTAAATGAAACAGTGGTGTGTATGGAAGGGATACAGGTATGTTAGGAGCAGGGGCATTTCTCTGAAGAAGGAAATTGCACAGGCAACATAACCTGAAACATGATCATAATGGAGTCAGGTAATGCAAATGAAAAGTGTTGTAAACTAACATTTAGAATAAGAAGGGAGCAACTGGGAGAAAGCAAAGATGTACAAAAGCACACTTGGCTCAAAGTGACACAAGTGACACTGACTATGTCCTACCTCTGGGGAAAGGAACATGAAGGATACAAAAAATCCTACTGCAGCTGCACTTACTGCAAGTACACTTAGCACGTGAAAGTTCAAATTCACGAGAGGCAAATACATAAAGAGAGAGGAAGAATATAAAAAGGAGAGTCCGAAAAGAATTAAATTTGCCAAAAGATTTAAGACTCTAAAGTGTTTTAGTTTTTTTTAAAATCAAAGCCCAAGAAAATTTGTCTTACAATTCAAGAAGAAAACAAAATGGTCCAAACACCCTACCCCTAACAATCACAGCACACTGAGAAAGTTAAGGAAACTATCACATGAAAAAGGTTGAGTGTTATGAAATGAAATGTTTGCTCAAATGAAAAGAGAAAAGGAAATTAGAGGGGCTGAAAAAGAATTTGAGGTATGAACAAAAAATTCTCAAACTGATGATTAAAACCCTTGAGAGCTATCACTCTTGGTAACTTCATCTCTGCCTATGATCAGGAAAAAAGCTACAGAGATCCTAATGGCCTATTAAAATTAAATAGGTGATTTTTTAAGAAAATCTCCAACTTTTCTTCTGAGGTTAGACAAAAAGGCATCTGCTGCTTTTACCAAAATATGGCACCCACAGTGAAGTGCTGTATTATTTTCAGTATCTAGTCTTTATCACAGAAGCGGTACCAAATGCAGTCATCAATTCCATTGTGCACGAGTCCACTAGAACCAGAAGTGGTTTACACAGGACAGCTGAGATAGTATTACATGTGACTTCTCTTTTCGCACCCAGATGTTCTCCACTTGCAGTATTTAGGCAGATCAGTGGAAAAGAAAGATGAAATAAATCAATCTTACATTAAAATTTTTTGAGTCAATTGTGAATAGGCATAAGTGTCTTTATGAGCACTGGGGTTAGGGTTTAGTTCCAAATTAAGATTTTACTAAGAAAAAATCTGGTTACATGTTTCTTCCTTCATTTTAGGTAGGGAAGGAAGGGATCAGCAAAACATTTGGGGGCATGGGGAATGCTGTACTGCTGAAAGACAAGAGATCTTCCTCTGTACTCTGGTTTACATACCTCTTTTCAATCAGACATTCTGTACCATACCTGCTGTGACTTTGTGATATCATCTATCTTGTACTCTTTTGCTAAGGTGAGGTTGTTTCACTAATCCACCCGATCAGTATCTTTTTTTTTCTACAGGAGATAGGACTAGAAACGATCTTGGGTTATCAAGTCCAGGACCCTGCTATCGTAGGGAGCCACATCATCTAATCCCTCTCTTTAACTTATCAGTTCCATCTTAGCTAGGGTTCTTCTGCAAATACTGCTAGAAGGACGTTCCAGAATCAGGTTACTCTTCTTGAAACTTTTGGTTATTTGAAATGAAATTTATTTATTAATTATATGAACTCATAACTGCATATTTTTGAAGGCGGATGAAGTTAGCAAATTGAGTTAATCCTAATACCCTTACGGCCCTCTCCATGATGAAGAATGACACACATACAATGTGCAGTATGGTATCTTAAAAGTCCACAGAAAAACAGTAACCTCAATGAGATACTAAAATTAGTATCAGCTTTAAAATCTCATTTTGAAAATCCATTTAATCTAGTCTTTGTGCAGGATATATTAGTCAGGGATTTCTTTGGTTTATGTTTCACACACAAAAGGCAGCGATGTGTTAACTATTGGAGCTTCTTTTCAGGTTTAGAAACAATTTCAGTAAGAAGGCTCATTTCAAGGTTAATTAGGAATATATTTTGTTATTGCAAATTACTCAACATTCTCTTCTTTTTAAACATTAGGTGAGGCTTTAGTTAAGCCAGTAAAATTTACCTTTTTAAGCTAGAAAGGCAACAGGAAATCATTAGTATAAACACCGATGCAGAGAAATGTTAGCTCTATTCCTGTCCCTTCTCCCCAGGCTTTAGAGCTACTTATTTGTAACAATATCTAATGTTTAGTTCAGCTTGGAGACTGGAAGGAAAAAAAGTAGATATTGAGTACATCACGGTAGGGTGAAAAAGCCTATTGTAGTCAAAGGATGATGGCACTAGACTGTGAAAGCCTGAGTTAGTCTGTGGCTCTGAAGAATGGACAAGGGCTGTGCAGAAGTGCTTCACCAGTCATTTTTCAGTGCTGTGGCATACAATCAGCTTTTGATTACCCAGGCTGAGATTTTCTGAAGAGGAAAAGCTATCACATTCAGAAATTATTTCCATAAATGCTAACCAAAGCAGGACTCAGTACCTCTCAGTAAAACTGTAATTTCTACCTATTTCAAAAAACGGCACTTTGAAATGTGTCCACAGGAGAAGGAGAAGGGCAGAAAATTTTCAGAAATGCTTTACACTTTTTAATTATTTCTCTAAAGCTAAAGGAAGACTTTTAAATCACAAATATTATTGAAAAAAACATTCATATCTTTCAGAACACAAGGATACAAGAAAATCCTGTTTGTGTAATGCCTAATAAAATTTTCTGTGGTCATTAACTGAAGGTGTTAAGATTCCAAAGAGTTCAAGTATTAAGAAAATTTCAAAAATGAAGACATTTTTGCATAAGATATGGTGTCTATTATTTCCAATTTCTATAATTTTCAGGGGGTTTTTGGAAGCTAAACTGGATTTCTTCCAGCAATATATATTTTGGGGCAACTCTCCCGTGCCCATTATTTCATAAATAACTTGACTTAGGTGTCTGCTGGATGTATCATAACGAGCTTCCACATATTAAAAGAATGGTAATTGTTTTAATGTCTGATTTTATGAAAAAGCCCAAAACTTTAAAATTACATAGCAGCTGTTCTAAAAAAAAGTTATAGACTGATATGTATGAAAAAGTTGTTATTTGGTAATGTTGTCAAGGAAGCACAGTTTTCACCTTCTAAGGCACAGGACTGGTTTAAGTAAGGAAATGTTTAAAGGACAGTATCAATGGCACCTTAAAAAACTGACTCTGTAGCTCTACATTTGCTAAACCTGCTCCTTAATTGTTAGATGATATGACTAATATCTAAATAATTCACTGAAAAATTGTTGTTTTAGAGTAAGCATATTTAAAATTATATCACTGCTTCAACATATTGAGAGAAACAAGCTCAACTAGCAAATTAGTTCATGCAGCAATCATTAAGGGCCTTTCCTTTTCTTTCTTACAAAAAACTACCCTCTCTAGTATCAGTGCTACTGCACACAGAATCACTGCAATGCTTGATGGACTTATGTCCAGAAATCCTACTTATTTATCTGCACTGGTGTGATCCCTTTGGCATTTTTTCATCTTACTCATGAGCGTTATCCACATCTCTTTTCATCTGCATTGTCCTGTGCTCCTTTCTTACAGAGTTATGCTTTGCAGAAATTTTTGCCTCAGCCCTGTACAGTGTGCTGGTGAAAATCAGAATATGTAACTATAATTGAGGTAGGACACGTGCAATGTCTTATGATTTCATATTACATTATTTTTTCAGGCAATCAAATACTGTAGGCTTTTGTTCATTCTTGTAAACATCAATATCCTTGTTTTCTATAACTTTTATTTTTCTATTATTATATTTATCCTCAATTCTCACGTATGCTTATCTTGAATCTTCTCATCTCAGGGATCTGATATTTTAAAATTTTTTTTGCTAACTCTAAGACTTCAGAGATTCCACTAACACTTGATGTTTATAGACAACACCAATTCTACTGTCTTTAAATAACAGGTCATTTAATTAAAACTAAACCCCACATCTTTTTCTGAAATCCTTATCAGGATGAATCTCATTCAGGCAAAAACCATTCATAATTTCATGTTAGCATAATGCTTGTCACAAGGATACAAGTTTGAATTAATATGCAGTGGTAAGATAAGTATTCAAAGAGAATCTGGTATCACCTGATAACCTAAACAAGAAATTTGATGCATGGTAGAAACAAAAGAAATGCAATAGGGCAGAGAGAAGCACAAGGAGACAGTAAGTAACACGTGAAAACTAACCCAACTCTACTTTCTCTTCTGAAGTGTTAATAAATAATTCTAAAATTAATTTCTTGTATGAGTTTTACAAATTGCCCTTGTGGTAGTTTCATTCACATGTGGTGCTCATTCTACGTTGCTTTCATGGTAATCAAATAACCCACAATCAGTTGCTAGTCATCCTTACTGCACCACTGTGGCCTATTAGAGCTTTGTCACCAAACATTGGACAGTATTAGAATGTTATTTACTCACTAAGAAAAAGTTCATGTTGCTTATTTAATTGACAGCTTAAAGCATAAATTTTGTATAGCTGGCTGCTACATACATATAAAAGGCCAAACTTACATTTCATTTCACACTATTGCCTTTGAATTTATTGGTTTCCTTTGTTGTCCTTGGGGAACCACTTTGAATGCAAGAAACTACAGTTATAATAGTCAGAAAGAAATCAGTGCTTACAGGGGAGGTGATCAAACAGTAAATAAAATAACCATTTATAGCTGTTTTAGCAGTTTGCCTTTATGTGTGCTTGGAATTGCATCTCAATAAAGCACAAGCTAAGATTTAAAAACACACAGTTTCAAAGGTAACATGCAAAACAACTTGACTCTTTTGCCAGATTCCACCCTGAGGGTAATGGCATGCTTCAAAATATTGCTTGGCTAGGCTTTTATTTCTGGCAAAAAATATCTTCCACGAAATTGTTCTGTTCTGCAGCATAGCAGCACTAATTTATAATCTGCGCTTCAGTAGCAAGAGGCTTTCTGTCTTTCCCTCTCCCATTTAACATTTATATTTACTTTATCCCCTCCCCACTTTTATTCTAGTTTCTGTAGCAACTGCATTTTTTAAAAAAAAGATGAGAAAAAATGGAGCTTAAAAGAAAGGACTGTAAAAGTAGCACCTGAAGAGAAGTTTTCCTGTGTGTGTGCTGATGACCTATGTGATATAATAATACAATGCTGAGCTCATACACTATATTTTCTACCTGGAGATCTTGGCAGCTCGCACAAAACAGAAAGTGACTGATTTAATAGATGCGAGGGGAGGATGGAAGCAGAAGTGAAAAAAAAAATTACATACAAGGTGTGTATGAGATTAGCACAAAAAAAAAGCAGGTCTCTTCATTTTCATGTGCTCTGGACCAAAGTGTCTTTGCATTTGATCTTCACAGTTTTCCTTAAAACATTTCAGGTACCTACAGAATCCCCAACAGCTCAGCAGAACAGCAGTAATCCACTAGCAAGGGTGAAGATATGGTAAGGATAATCTGTTCTCAAGGAATTGGAATTAGAGGCATAATTCAGTACATGTATACTACTAAACATCTTAACCTAGCAATTGTTTTTGATCTCGTCAGCCTGGCTGGATCAAAAGCAGGAATGAAGCAGCTAGCGACTTCTCCACACACAGTTAATGCATCATTCATTCCTCGAGTGTACCTTTGCTCCTCAACCACTGCATTGTCACACATGTCCACTCTTCGCTGTCACACCAAATACCACCATCTGTGACTTTTTCCAGAGTACTGTCATGAAAAATACAGCTCATTCTCAAGACCCAAGCAGTAATTGTGTGTAAAGTGCACATTACCTAATCTAGAGCAAGGAGGAATCTAGGGTCTCAAAGATATTTGCCTCTTCAAGGAAGCAGTAGAAGCAATTTATGCTCCTGAGCAGCATTTTCTTTCTTATCAGCATAGCTCTTGCTGTTTGCCTTTTTATTTTTCCACCCTTGTTACAGTTTTACTGCTGCTGTATTGTTTGAAAGAGAACTAGTGCACAATTTACACCAAAAAAAGTAAAAAGCAATAATAATTTGAGATTTTTCAGTAGATTAATTACTTTTTCATAACCCATTTTATCTAATTACAGCTCATCACTTATGAATTTGAAAATATTACAAATCAAATCATTCAGAATTATGACCTGATTCAGGTTTTCTCACAGTGATGCATCTGTGGTTCCTGATCTGATTTCTGATAGAGAAAATCAAACTTCCATTATTGACAAAATTTTGTTTTATCACCTGATTTTTTTTGCCACGTTTTCAAATCTATGCTATACCTTCTCTGCTATGTCATTCTATTAGCATTCTGCAGAAAATACACTCTTCATTACTGCAGATAGCAAAGAATTATCTTCATATTACGTGAGTTGTCACCTGGGAATTTTAATGTGATCTAGTTTGGAGATTCTGGGAAGCAGCTTGCTCAATTCTCATCTTCCCTTGTTTTTGTTATTGGCATTACATCTGCAAACTGAAAACTATTTCTGTCCTTTTGTCTTGGATGCTTCTGGGCACTAGAATGCTAAAAGGCACTTGTTTACAAGGCAGTGAGAATAGGAGCACAAACCCATTTTAATAGATGATCCAGGTTGCTCTTCAGACTTCCCTGTTGTTTTATTGATTCACTAAACAGAAAGACTAATTCAAGTTTATGTTCTGTGTATTTGCTCTGGTCTCTCCAGAATTCTTCACCCTCCCCCAAGACTAAACAAAATCATTTTGTCTTTCTATCTGTCAGCACAGTGACAGTGAAATAACCATCAACTAATCAATTTTATTGCAAAACTAATTTTTGTTTTAAACAAACATTGCCATATTTTGTTGACACAATTAAATGATTTGAGCATTATGCCATATATCTAGCAGGCACTCTTGGGAGCAGGTGGAAGCTACAGCAGAAATCATGACATACGTGCCTCTGCATCAAATTAAATATTTTTCCCTGAATCCTAACACCAGCAGCTGTTAGACACTGTGGCTTACTGCATGTAGCCTTTATAATGAGACAGATGCAGGCAGTTCAAGTTCCTTTGCTGAATACTGAATAAAGCCCATCTCTCCAAGGTCACTAAGTCTTATTGATGTTAAAAAAAAAATAAAAATAGTCCTCCTCAAGAAAGCAAATACATTTGGCATTCAGATTTCATAAAGAGAAAAATTAAAACTGTGTTTTTTTATTACTAGAGAGACAAAAAATAAAGAGGCTTGGCAAATAAAATGCAGGAAAATTCCACAGAATTTGGTGCAAAAATAATTTCTGTTATCCAAAAAGGAGTCAAATGAATCCTTTGCAATAACTACAGAAGTTCTTAGTAAGCCCAAAATTGGAGGTGGCTATTCCCAACAGTTGATACGGTGTCCTGGAAAAAGTAATTTACTGATTGTGCCAAAGAACAGAACTGTCTGCAGGTGGATGATATAGCTAATTGACCCTTCATATTAAGAGCAGACATAATCTGTTTCAAGCTCCATTTTATTTATCTCCTGTTCCATTGCTTAGCAGGCTGCAAGGTTAAGGGCAATCCTTTCACGCTATCTGAAAACGTGAAGACAGCTTTTCCATATTTGAACAATAAAATCCAGTTCAAAGGACTACAGGACCACCAATTAAAATTCTCCAGTAAAAGTAATCTGAAAATATGATCTATAAGTGAGAACAGAAAAACGATCACTGCTGGAAGCAACATGCTGATTACTTCCTACTGCAGCGAGTGCTGCTGGATTTCATTACAAGTGTGAGAAGGAGGTTCTGATTGTGGTTGGGTTTTATGTATTAAAATAGATGAGTCTAAATGGGAAGAATAGTACAATTATGCTTTTTTTTTTTTTTTTTTTGAGCTGGGTGGAAGTTAGTTGGGGCACTGTAACTGAAGCTGCTCGTGTTGGGAGGGCCAATCTCCCTGCTGCGCAGCCAAAGCAAACCAGCTGTCCAATAGACTTTGAGGATGAACTGAATCTATTTCTTTAGGCCATAGTTTACCTGTAAAACCAGACTATAACTGCTGTGTTATATTTGTGGCACCTCCTGCAAATCTTGTGCTTGTACCTCAGATATAAGAATTATCCTTACATGCTTCTATACAAAACTATCACAAATTTTTATCATTCTTATCCCTTTTCCACATACTGACAAGACAGTTAGTAAGTTGTTATAAGGATAACAACTTTAAGTCTACCAAGTCAGCTCTTGCTCTTAAAGTGTCCCACACATAGAATTTTAATACTTGTAACAAATATTCCACTTCACAGAAATCAATCCCAAAAAAGAATATATATTTAGTGTTGGTTACAGGGAATTTAAACATTTACTATTGCTGTACCTGCTGCTAGGTTATATGTTTTGTACTAAAATGGCATTTTCTTGCCTTAGATATAAAAAGTCCCATGTAAAGGAAGTCTCTCGCTTTACAATAAATATTAAGTGTATCCAAAACCTTGTTATGCTGTGAAATTTTGAATAAAATGGACATATTCAAGCTAAATATTACCAAAATCAATTTAGTTCTGAAGTGTGGTTGTGTAAGTGTGAATTTTCCAATGTGTCTCTGAGTTTCTGGAGCATATTGTGAGATCTATGCCTCCCAAAACCAATATTCACACTACTGTGTGAAGTGGGATAGAATGAGCAGAGCTGGTTTTGAAAAAGTGTTTTATATGTACAACATCACAAAAGTCATTCAATACATTCAATATGGCATGAGGAGTATGTGTTTTTTGACTTCCCAGTGTTGGTCCCAAATCTTAGCTGGGAGGGACAATAATTTCCTAACTACCAGCACTGAAGCTCTAATAGGGAGATAATTTTTGTCTTCCCATGTATCAAATAAGTAGAATCTGTTTTATGTTAGAACATTTAAACTAGGACTAGTAAGTGCTAGTCCTGGTCTCATAAGAAATGTGCTTAGATTGTACTGTGTTTGCTATAGGCATTTCAGTCTCTTTCAAACATATACAAACTTCAGCCCAAGAACAGTGCATGGGCATATATGACATTATGTCCAAATTCAAAGATGCAATAAAACCCACTGAATACCTCCCTCCTACAACCAGTTTTTTGGACCCCCATGTCATACCTGGCTTTTCCTATGAATCAAGCAGACCCCAGAATAGGACAAAGGCTGCTCTCCTGGTCTGAAGTGTTCCCTCCAGGGCTTTATTCCACAGTAATCCATCACACAGGTCCCTGAAGAGGTCTAAGTCTGCTCTCCTGAAGTGTAGGGGAGAGAGCTCACTGTGCACCCAACCTCACTGCCCTAGGGCCCTGGAGCTCCAGCATTTCATGGTCACTGCAGCCAAGGCTGCCAACATAATAGTACACATAAGAACTCTCAGGTGTTAAACTTCAGCATGTCTTGTCAGCATCCCTTTGCCTCTTGCAGAAGCACAGACTAATAAAGAATTTTTTCAGCATTTTTCTCTTCTATTGCAACATGTACATTTGGTTATAGTGAGATTGTGCTACAGTGAAGGACAGATTTACCAAGGATATCACAATCCAGACAATTTCTGGACCACAAGTTACAGTCCTAATAGCAATTACTGTCCTAAGTACTCTGAGCTAGGTTTTTGAGGAATCTCAACATACAAGGAACCTACAGCACTCCCTTGTTTTTGATCCTAGCAACAATTGCAATAAAATCAAGACAGAATGAAGGCTATACAGTTTGGACCAAGCTAATGCTTTAAACAATTAACAGTTTAAAAATAATTCTCTAATGTATTTTTTTAAAGTAAATTGGATTTCCTGCCTTTATTTTGTGTGAGGCCTCATGAATCAAGATGAGGTTCTGCAAGTAAAGCATACAGTATTTTTATTACCACCGAAAGTATTTTGCTAGTGACATCCTAGACTGCACCAAAAGCAGCATGGAAGCAGGCTGGGGGAGGTGATTCTCTCACTCTGGTCAGCTCCTGTGAATCCCATCAGGAGTGCTGCACCCAGCTGTGGGCTCCTCAGCTTAAGGACATGGAACTAATGGAGCGAGTCCAGAGAAGGGCCATGAAGGTACTCCATGTACTGGAGCATCTCCCCTCCAAAGACACGCTCAGAAGGTTCAGCCTGGAGAACAGAAAGTTGCATGGAGGCCTCACGCCTGCAGTTGCAAAGCAGTGAATTAATTCCTTCTTTTCTTTTATTTCCACATACAGCTTTTGCTTCACTTATTAAACTGTCTTTATCTGCACATGAGTTCTCACTTTCACCTTCCTGAGTCTCTCCCCCACTCCCGCTGCAGGGGAACGAGCAACTGTGGGGGACTGATTCTCCACCTGGAATTAGCCCACAGCAGAAGTCAAATGATGGACGCAGATTTCACAAATGGATTTGTTTGTTTTCTTTTTATAGGTTAAATTCTTTTGCACTTTTCACTACAGAGCTGGTATAAGAACATCATAGTTCTGCAGAAGTAGTTAATCCTTAGCTGTTTGAAGAAGTGCCAGATTTCCATCACCATTGTGCAAAACATTTTTCCTTTAAGAGTCTATCAGTAGACCCTGCTGCAGTAAGTTCTTACCTTGTAAATTATTACATTTCTGTAAGTAAACATATTAGGCTGTTTGGCTAGCTGTTGTGTATTAATTTAGCCACATAAAGCAGATTAAAGTGTTTATTACCTCTGCAAAGAGAAAGAAAAGTGGCAAATGGGATCTATTGTATCCTTTGTATAGTTTATGCTTTGCATTTTCTTGGTAATAATTCAATCCTGACCAGTTTGAGACTCAGTAATTATTTCTTAGATTGCTACAATAAACACAAGGACTGCACCACCCACATACACTTGAAATTAATCATATGAGTTGCACCCTTGTGTTTTAAATATTCAGCGAGTATCAATGAACATATGATTTTATTGCAACCTTGTTTTGTCTTCCTTTTTATGCAAACCATAAAAGTAAAAAGTGAAGCAACAGCTAATTCAGGCAGATACTGCTTAATCTAGCTCTAAGACACCATTACTTGAGGAACAGGAATTGAAGAACACTACATTAATCTAGTATTGGGTAAATTATCTCATACAGACAGCTGGTGTTGCAAAACACCGAAAACAAAACCAACCAACCAAAATTCACAGAACCTAAATACCTGGCTGAATCATAATGAGGGATAAACACCACCAAATGCTCTTCAACAATCTGAAAGAGTGGGAAAAATGCTTGTAAGGGTCACATGAGGAATGACTGTATTAGAAAATAATGCAATGACATTTTGAAATAAAAATTTGGGATTAAAATAGGAAGAATTGCCTTCCAATGCAAAAAGTTTCACTTTCTGGTACTGAAGCAGGATGGAGCAGATCTGAAAGCAAAGGAATGAGAGAGGAAGAACTATAGAACTATATATTAGAAGCCTGAGAGTTCTAGGTTTTGTCTTGATTTGCATTGAATTAAAAACTACAGGGACACAAAATGTTCATGGATTAGAGGAAATTGGTTTCATTTGTAAATTTGTAACTTGTTCCCCAAGCACAATAGGACTGTATCTTTCTGGAGTTCTAGACTGCTTCATTCCAGAGTTAAAGCCTAGGAGAATTTTACAAGTAAGCATGAAATAACCAAAAAATGAAAAAAGTAATTCATTTAAGAGATTCTTTCCATTTGCTTGATAGACTTATTTTGAATTTTTACTCCAAAACAGAGGAAAATCATTGACTACCTGTTTCATGTAGACTTATCAAGATTTTTTCCTGTTTGTTTTACAGGTTGTTTACAGTCCATTCATCTCTTGTTTATTTCAAAGTCTTAAGAATTTAAATAAAATTCTTTTAACGCTAACATTCTTAAATTCCTAATTCCTTACATTCCTAAAAAAGCCCCATAAATTCAAATTTGAAGAGGTCTAAACTTCAAGACACTGATTCTGTGATGTTTGAAAGATAAAGAATCAAAACTATCACTGTTTTCCCTATATTTAGATTCGTATATATAAAAAATAAATACCTCTTCAACCTATGTAATAAATTAATAAATCATCTCCAAATACAACAGCTAGTACCAAGCCTATTTCAAGCTCCTGGATAATTTCTAAATTTAGATCCATAGATGTTTGAGATACTACCATTCCAGTCAATTAGACCACCCTATTAGTTCTTCAAAATGTCAGTCATCATACCTCTGATTTTTGTTCACCATGCTTAAGCTGAAGAATGAAAATAACAAAAAAACCCCTTAATATCTTTTCTAGGGATGGTTACCTAGTGGCAGCCACACCACCCCTTTTGGCTCAGCATTTGCCTTGACTGCACATCTTATGTTGCTGGGCTTGGAAGCTGCAGGTATTTCTAAATGGTATACAACAGCAGAAGGGCCTATTTCAACTTTTCCTAGGGACATATTTATGATTTTCTAAAATCCAGTCTTCAGTATTACACCAGTTATTGTGTTTAATATTAATCCTGATTTAAGCAGGATGTTGAACCTGTTGATATCCTCAGGCCTATCCTAAACTGCAATTGTGAAATCAGGATCAGAAAGGCTCATATTCTCTATTTGCAAATATTTAGAACTATTGAGCCATGCTAGACATAGTTCCAATCCTGCTAACATTTCAATTATTTTTAATACATGCTGTGTTACCCCTTGAATAATTCATACCTCCAAAAAATTAGAGCAGCACACATTACTGTCAATCTGCCTGTATGTTCCACTGCTCTTCAAAACAAAACCATGTAATTCCTGATTCTACATCCTATCCTGATTTTTCCTCTGATTACAAGGGAAACGATTGCATTTATGTTGCTGAAAAAGATATCAGAATCAAACTCATTATTTGTAGAACATAGCGACATATGAAAAGAGAAATATTAATCACTAGCCTCATGTGACTGAAACTGTTTTTTGGATTAAATGAAAATCTCACAGTAACCATTTTATAACCTGTATTTGTTACAAAACACCCATGAAGTTTTAACAAGAATATGAACAGAGATTACTTCTGAGGATGTTATGGCCAAATTGCCCATGTAAATTGAAACAGTGAATAACAAGGATGTGAATGGTATTACTACCCTACAAAAAGAGCTTTTTTTTGCAAGAATGGGAGGAAAAAGCAGTTCATAATCTTAAAGACTAATAAGTAGGCCTGCTCAGTGTTACCTTAAATCCCACTTTTGCCCCTTGCAAGAGAAACAAACTGCAAAACTGGTGTCAGTATGAAGAGGTCAGCTGAGGGGAGGACTTGAGAGGGATTTAATCCTGTCCATTGGTATGGGAGACAGATGAACCCTTCACTGGCTCTCCCGAAATACTCATCTCAAATTTTTTGTTCTTGCTCACATATACAATATCCTCTATAGTAAGGACACCGTTTCTTGTCCTTCCTTCAGAACATCAGGTCTAAAAAGACAAAATAAATACTCTCTCTCAGCATGAGTTGCCCTTTTCAGGACGTCCCAAGGACTGAGCATATGCATGTTATCAAATGGGAGAATTAACAAAAAATTTGTTATAGCAGTCTTATAGAGAGTTAGTTTCAGGTTTCCAAAATTGTTGCAGGGGATGATTATCATCTTAGAGAATTTCCTCTCATTAGACACAACCCCTCAGCAAACTCTTCCTGTAGTGAAGACTGTTTTTCAAACCTCAGGGTAGAGACATTTTTTTTCATTCCCTCCCTCAGGGAATTTACTGCTCATGAAAGTGCTGGCTCAACATTCTTGAGGTTGAAGTTGTTATCCACAACATTAATGAATAATGCAACACAGCCTCTAAAACTGTTTCTGTGAAATGAATGGGGTTATTTGGGTCGTACCAGAATTGCCAAGCAAATTACATTTTTTTTTTATAGGAAGTGTTCTTTTTATAGTGAATGCTACTCGGTAGTATAGCAGGAAAAAGAATTAATTTGATTTTTTTAACACATATATGTCTCTAAGAAAAACTTTGCATCAGTATGATTTGGAAAATTGCAAGACAGTTGGTGAATATGTGACTGTTTCTGAAACCCAGATTGTTGTTAAAGGCTTCAAAATAAGGAACAATAGAGGGTTGTTTGCTTGTTGTTGGATTTTGGGATGGATGCTGTCTTGAGTGGAACAAGACAAGTGCTGTAATGCAAACGCATTCTGCAGATACAAACTGAAACAAAAAATTGACATGGTTGCTATACTATAATATAGCAATGTACATGTATTTCCAGACTATAAGGAGAGTTCCCAAAAGGTCTTTTAACTAAGCAACTCAAGAGAATCCAGGTCAGCATTTTTCATGGTAAGTGTATTTACATGGTAAGACATATTTACAGGGCTAAAAACAAGAAGAATGGTAATTTTGGTGGTGTAGATACCATCACCAAAATGATGGTGGCAATCATGCTAAAAATTTATACTCCTTGCTTTCAAAAATTCTGAAATCAAAATTCAAATCTCACCTTAACTGAAATCTACATCTTTATTGTGCTTTTTGTGTCCAGCACAATTGAAAGCACGTGGCTTATATTTTACAGTTATGTTCCTACTCATTTTTGACAAAATGAGAGTGTTCTAATGAATGAGAAAATGAAATGTTATTTTTTGGTAAAAATGCATGCATGACATAAGAATACGTTTCATTCAAAGTCAGAGAAATTTAAATACCATATAAAGGTAAAATACCTTTAGTTAAAAGGATGCTAAATTAAGTAATATTGGTTTATCTTCAAATTTCACAGACAATACAACCCTGAAGGAGTTAAAGGGGATGGGAGGGAAGAGAAACAACATCTTCATTTCAAAGGAAGAAAAAGCATTTTTTCTCTAAAGAGATATCAGGAATAAAGGTATCTAGCAATCAGTATTATGACAAAATAAGCACTTAGATAATTTCATTTGCATTGTGCAATTCATGAGAAAAATCTTTTCAGAAAGGCCATGTCTCCTGCTCTTCTTTCAAGAAGGAAAACAGGAAAAAAAACACATATTACTCTTCTTGTTGACCTCTACATGATATTTTCTAATAGTCTTCAAGCATCATAGATAACTTTAAGGATAAGAAAAAGGTACAGCTTCAGCTAATAAAAATAATCATTATTATCAGATAATAATTTCAAACACAGATTAGGGTGACTATCACCCCTTTTTATACTTGTATTCTTCATTCAGTGAGCGGCCTTTGAAGCTCACTGATGATATTCATACCTAGTGGGAACATAACATCTTAGTGCTCCTAGTATTGATTAATATTTTAAGATGTAAAAGATGCTGTCTGGAAAATTAATCTCAGAAACACACTTGGAAATTCCCCCTTTATACTATAGTTCTGTAAACTATTTCACGGTCCTTGACTTAACTGCCCAAAGAACACAAATAAGTTAGCTCCATTTTAGTTGTAATGCAGTTCTGCTCCACTCATCCTCTTGACACTCAGAGGGCATTTCACAGCAAGCTAGTGCCTCAGCTTTAGAGACATCTACCTTTTCTCTTGGCATCACTGAGAAAACTGAAGGCTGATATCCCAAATCAGCCTAAGCATCTTTTTCCTCTGTTTTGCCACAAAACTTCACTTGGTCATCTCAACCTTTACAATCACCTTTAACTGCACCTTGAATGAACAGCTGCTCTCCTCCATGAACATCCATTCACCTCCCTCTAGAATATCAAGGATTACTTGCAAAACAGTACTGCAGTGGAAGCAAAGACTACCCATATCAAACTACTGTGTGAATTAGGGCTTCTCTCTACCTAGTAAAGTATGGCTCATGTCCAGATATTGTATTTATTCCGAGTGTTCTCTTCATCTGACACCCAGGAACAAACAAAATAATATGCTTAGCTCTTTCCCGACTAACAGGATGGTTACAATGTCAACTGAAAAATATAACACTGATGTTTCATGGACATGATAAAACATATGCTGGGACTTGAGGACTGCAAAGTCTAGGATCAGATTTCCATACACTTTCATATCTTGCAGCTTGAATAAAATAGCTTCCAGGATATGAGTATCCCTTACCAAATGAAGCTCATAGAATCCAGACTTTTTGCTAAAGTCCCTTTCTGGTAACATCAGGGGGTCAGGGACAGAATCCTTCTGGTGAGGAAGAATTTCTTGCACTTGGAATTGCAAAATGGAGAAGAAAGATTTTGGGGTCTAGTGTACATTCAATCTGTGTGGTTGCCAGCCTGGGCTTAGGGGCAACATAGAATAGGTGTGACATTTTGAAAAGACATTTTTGAGAAAGCTGTGCTAATTTAACCCAGTAGGGGCTCCTGACAAACAGGTTCAGTAGTGATGACTCAGTGTGGACCTCCCTCCCCTAGACACATGCACACTCAAGTCTTTTTATCAGCAAACATGCATCTACAAATAAGAAAGTATTGACCTAAATGGTCAGTGAATTCAGGGAAGACTAGGACATACAGGCTCTCTTCATTTGGCTTAGCTGTTGAAGGATGCTGCTAAATTAACAAAGTGCAACAAAACCTTTTCTGTTAGTTAACCCTGTAGCAAACTCCTTTGCAGTCATGCCAGGAGACTGTTCTTTGTAATCAGTTTATAACCTCTATTGCCAAGAAAAATTCCGTAAGCTGCCTGCTTTAAGAGTGGCAACTGCCAGCCTTGACTGTAATCATGGGTTTTCCAGACAGCTGGGATAGTGTTTAGATATTGTCATGATGAAATGAGCTGAAATGGGATGTGGATAGAGAAGAAGCTGCAGACCACTGTCATGCCCATGTGAGCATCTTAATTACATCAAAGCTTATATGGCTGCTGAATCTGGTCCTTGATGGATTCTCATTTGGAATGAAGTTTGTAGGATGACTTTAGATATCAAAACTATGCCCAACTTCTTCCTGAACATTCAAACACATCTCGTCAATTCTATTTTAACTTGAGGAGACATGCTTAATTGTGTGTAAAAACCTGAAACTGGAAGCTCACAAAAGATCTGAACTAATGAGACCCATGCAGCTGCTGAAGGTCACTAAATATTCCTACCTGGCAAAAGTGATGGTCTTGAACTCAAACTTTAGAGTCAAAATTTTAACAAGGCCTCATACATTAAAATTTCTGTTTAACTGTGTATATCATACATGAACTGAAACCAGCCATCATCCTGTACTCATGCACTCTTATCTCTTAGAAGACAAAGAAACGTGTTGGCAAAAATGTTGATTGATTGCAGATTATCAGGATAGATCTGTTCTTAGAGAAGCACGGACATCTAGGGAAAGCCAGCTAAATATCTACAGCATGCTTACAGTAAACTTAGCCTTTTCTATGTCCCCTGAAATGGAAACTCAAATGAAATAAAGATGCATCACTGATTTCTCTTGCTGTAAGCAGATGACTAAGTGGGTAGATCTAGATAGGACAGATCAGTGTGGTGCTCCAACAAAGAAAACAAGTGAAAATGCTTCACAAGGGTTAGTGAACTTGAAAACCAGAGTATGCAAAAACTTATCACATAGCTGATTCTTGTAACAATGCATAATTTGACATAATTTCAATTTATTATCCATCTGACATATCTATTGTGTCCTTCCTTATTAAATTCTGCTCTACTTGGAACAAAAGCTGCCTCTTTGACCTATAATGACATTTCAACGGCTGAAGAATAATTATGAAAATAAAAGCCTTATAATGACTATCTAATACCTTCCCACACAGAATCGTTTCTTGTGCAGAAATTGCTTCCACTGTTGGTGGTCTCCTTTTTAATTTTTTTTTTTGCCATCAGTTCCCCCCCCCCTTTAAATGCATGGGTGTGAAAATGAAATGCACTGCCACATATTCTGTAACTGTACTGTATTATATAAATACAATAGATACAAGTTGCATGAAACTCAGTTACATTTTTACAGTCAAATAAGTGAACATTCAAGTTGAAGCCTTCCAAAAATATGAAGAAATGTTTGAGGGGAAAAAAGTATTCTTTAATTGCACACGTTTGTGTAGGGTGTAAAAACCACATCTATTAAATCTGAATTGAATTACACTTATTATTCAGAGGTCTAGCAAGTAATAATTCAAGATCAAGAGAAAAATTTTAATTCATTTGGTTTCACAATAAATTATGCTAAAGTTTGGAGAAGTTGGTGAAGAACAACTATGGGATATGAACACCTCTCTTTTAAAAATATGCTAAATACTTTGTAGTGTAAACCAACAATCTGTATTTTGACATTTATAATCATCAGCCATCTGTAGTATCGTGTTTCTTACTGAAACAATCTCTGACTCTCCTTTAAGTCTTGAGATAGTCCATATATTTGAGGAGTGGGTACCATAGCAGCTTTTCTCCAATTTTATGGGTAACTTTCCTGGTCAGTGTAGTCCAAATTACAGTCTTCAGCTTCTAATACATAAATCTCTTCTTGCCTTATAAAGAACCAATCTAGGAAGTATATTTATATATAGCTGTCATGACAGAAAAAGTAAGAAAATGTGACTCCATTTACACCTCAAAAGCTCAATTACCCAAAAGAATATATGGGTTCAGAAAAATAATTTTTAACAATTTAATTTCATTGGATATTTGACTACTGCAATTGGAAAGACTGCAAAGTCCTGATACACATATGCATATGCTTAAATATTCTTGTTGTTCCCCCGGACTTGAACAAATTATGAGGGAGCTTCATAGGAATAAACTGTTAATAGTTAATCAAATATTAACTCAAAACTACTTCTTTCATAAAACCAGCACAGGAAAGTTAGTATTTTGATTTATTTCAGATATCCCAGATTTTGACACTGTCTGGATTGAAATCTGACTCCTAAAGCTTGACAGGAAGAGAATAATTTCTACATGTCTAAGTGTCTATGCACAAAAAGAGCACTTACAGTGTGTGAGGAGATCACCAAAAGAAGGCAGAGGGAAGTAATCTACTTGTATGTGCCTTATAAGTTCATAATGCACACAGGAGTAGATTGTTTCTAAGTTACGAAGGAAGTTACATGTTCCCCAAATTCAAGTACTATATAGAGAATGAAGATGCTGTGTTCTTTTCATCAAAATCTTCCCCCAAAATTTGTTCTGTTTATTCTGGTGCAGTCAAACTAATGAAACTAATCATAGTGTCCTACCATCTAAGGGGACTGGTCACAGCGAATACAGTACCAGATCCTTTTCTTTTTCTCAGATGTGCATAGTGAAATAAGGAAAAACATGGTTCTGACTGGATCTACATAAAAATTAATAAAACAGTCATTAAAGACTGATAGATGGTACCTAGAGCTGCAACACTACCTGCACATTCAAAACCTTTCAAAATTGTTGAAAAAGACATCAAGATTCTGGTCTAAATAAATAAAATATTGACCATTTCTGAGATAAACTACCAGACTAACTTAAAACTGGAGAAAACGTGTTTCTTGTCTGCCTTCAATTTCTAACAGTTTTCATGGTAGCTAACTTACATTTTTATATGTCAAACTCCATTAAAATATCTCCCTTTTGACAAGCAATTTATCATCCTCCAGCCTTTTAATTCCACATTCCCCACATACCTTTTAACTCCATATGCAGCTGGGCATTCTATGAGCTCCACAGAGCACAGCCTCTCTCACTTGTCCAGGAGCATCATAAAGTAATGCATCTGCCACCTACATGTACACTAATATTAAATGGACTCAAAATCATGAATTATGGAGTCCAAAAACATACTTAAAAAAAAAACTAAACAAAGTTTGCAGGACATATCAGGAGCACCCAACATATTTACATGTATGTTGAAAAATAAAGGAGTGCACATAGTTCTGTACTGATTGTAAAATACAAATCGCACAAATATTGGAGGAAATTGTTCTCAAGTGTTCCCTCCAGATTCAGGAATGACAATCATGGTTAAAGAGTGCTATTCTTCAGCTCAATGAAAAACTGAAGGAGGAGAATCAAACTCCATTTGCTCACATGTTGAGAAGCAGGTGGAGTCCCATCCAACAGCTCTGTTCCACTGACACCCCTTTAAAACACTTGTAAGTCCAGGTTTTCAGGTGAGGAGATATGATGCTACAAATGAAGAGCTACATGCAGCAAAAACGCCTGTAAACACCTGTAAACTCTGGAAAGAAGTAGCTTAAATAACCTGAACACTGACTACCTCTATCTTTATTATATAACTTTACTGACAATTTTGAATTCATCACTATCCCATTGATAGTATAAGTTATGTTCTACTTTCCAAAAATCTCCAGCGTAATCATGAAAGGTCAAACCATTTCCAGCTCTCATGAAACCAGCAATAAATACTCATAATATAGTTTCTCTTCAACCAGTATATTTACTTCATAACCAAAAATATTAAGAGAATTTGGGAAGTGGATTTGGAGAACAGAAAATACATATTTTAAATACATCTACCAATCCAGAAGGGTGACTTATGTCTGAACAGTAACAAATGTAATATCTTTGATGGGAGGAGAAGGGAGGATGACTCAGACTACAGACCAATTACCTTATCTCAGTAACATACAAAATAAAGAATATATTTTAAAGTGTAATCACAACACACCCAGTAAGTTGGAAAACCATAGAAAACACTGCATGGGTTTAAAAACAACATACATTTTACTTGAAATCATTTTTTGAAATTCACTTTCAATACAAATGAAAAATGATATAGTCTATTTCCATAGTGGAAATAGAAGTCTCAATTTTTAAATGCGTTTAATGAGGAATTAAAATAGGAAGGATGTTGGCTAAAAATGAAAGCCTGAAACGCTGGGTAATGGTAAAGAGGGGCAGGAACATTAGCCTGGAGAGGGTGTAATAACAACATTGAGATGGTTTTGATGTTGTTTTCTTAAATGTGCAATTGTAATATGCTAGAAGGTCAAATTACTTGGCAAAAAAAGTGTCCTTTGCTTGGCCAATAAAAACAATGTAATATATATGATACCTACAAATTAATGATGTGTTCTACCTAGACAGTGGAGAAAAGTAGAAGATTATTAGTGGGCAGAGTTACTGGCAGAACAAGCAGGTATAAGCTGGTCAGACATTAGAAGCTGTAGATGCAGAAGTTTATAAATATGTATTCCTCATATTGACACTTCTAACATCCATAGAAAGACCTCTATGATGTTTTTTTGCCATAGAATGACATGTTAAACTCCACAAGCTACTAAAAACCAACTACTCAAGGAAGCATTATTTGCAGTAGTCTATTACCCAAATCAAAAATGACATGAGAACATCACATCATGGATAACTGAAATATCTGAGCCCTTTCTTTTGTACCATCAAATCCAGTTTAAGCATCCAGTACTTTGTATTAAAGGGCCATATATCCTTTTGTTTCAAAGGGGTTTAATTCCAATCTACATTCACCTACTTCACATTAGACTTGGAGATGTTTATTAGTAAAAAGAATAAGTGAGAGAAAATCTTTTAGATAGAATTATTAATACAGAAAAAAAAAGAGAATTTCTCCTCAAGATTTTCTGACCATTAATTCACCAGCAAAATGGAATGAGTTCCTGGATTTAATGAAATTAAAAATGGAGATTAAGTTTATTTTGCAAGTCAGAATTGTTGCTTTTTCTGAAGAGAATGCTAGAGGCCTGGATAATTTTGCATAACAGGTATCATTACAGTAACTGAGACTGACAGAAATGTCTGCAGATAGAATCATTTGCAAAAAAAGCTGGGTGCAATACCAGCACAAAGAAGCTTCTCACAATTAATTTTTGTGTTGAAGTAAGTTTCATAACTGATGAGTGTCATAGACCTCTTAAAACCATAAAAAACCTTTTTTATTTCACTTGAATGGGGAAAACCACCATTACCAATACTTGATGCAGGAATGCACCAATGTTTTGTATTCTTTGGCTGTACTGACATACTTTTTCATTCTTCATCTGTGACATCAGTGCCCGATGTGGCAAGGTTTTGAAGGCTTGCCAGATGAGAAATTGCTCAGAGGGCAATGGAAAAGGCAGAATCATACTCCATATCATGGTCTAATCCAGTGCCTGACCTTAGGAAAGTAAACTCATACTTTGAAAATCATGTATTAGAAGCTGCAACACTGAAGCAACAACATCCCATTTATTTTCAAGTCTACTTAGATGAAGAAAACAACACAAAGAATGACTTTATTGCAAAGAGAGACAGCAAAATATGTACCAGATAAAGTAGCTTTCCTGTTTTAAGTGAACATAGTTTTGAAGAGGAGCCAATTTTGCACATGAATTTACAAGCACATAAACCATTTTTCAATACCCTACAGTAAGGATATTACAAAGTAACAATTTATACACCGTATCACTTCAATATCTTCAGGAAATTGAAAGCACACATATGCACAATCTTGATAGACATATAAATTGAGTATCTGCATTCAGAAGTTAAAGGATCACACATCACATGCATCTAAGCACAGCCTTTTTCACTCAAAACCTGATGAAATATATCTGCCACCACAATGCTTTTGTTAACTCTGTGAAGATAGATGTGTAAAGACGAAAAAAGAAATACATGCGAAGTTGAAAGCAGTCAAGAGTAAATTCAAATTTACTATCTTAAAAAATGAAACTCACACAAAAAGTTCATATCTAGATAGCCATGATGCAGATTTATACAAGGAATTGAGATGCAAAAATGAATCAACAATAAAAAAATTATACTACACTAAAGCTTGGAATATTCCAGTACTAATTTAATTTGGAAAGTTGAGTAATTCCTTTCCAGATCCTCCATACCTTAAGTATTATTGCACTTGATTATCACCTTTTTTACTCCTACCATTAGGAACAGTTATTGAAATGCCTTGAAACAGAATAGTTGCTTTCAACCTTCCTGTAAAACTACCTATTTTCCTTTATAATTGGTCAGTGGAAATTCACATTTCCAGGCAAGGTTACATCAGTAAAGAAACATAGTTATTGAGATGTATACTTTCTTGCTTCTTAAAAACTTAGTATCAAGTCCACAGCAAGGTGAAAAGAGTTGCAAGGGACTGATGATTACCACGGCAGTCTCAGAGTCAGAGAGGTCTGTCACACATCTGATACTCAACAATTTGCAGAAAGATAAAAAGTGGATGAAACAGCTGTTAATCTGACATTTATTTCAAACCATCTATTTTCTTTTTCAGCAAACCTGGACTAAGATTCACCAGTTTCCACAGAGGTTAAAGCCAAAGGAGATATTTAAGCAGCTGCAAATGAAGATCACATATTGCAGATCTAATGACTATGTGAGATTACATGAAGATAAAAAGATAAACAAAAAGGCAAATAAATGCCATATTTATGTGTTCAACAGATTAGTTTATACTGCATTATCTGTTATTACACAGTAAAATATTTTGAACAGTAATGTATTAATTTTTCAATATTCTTTGTTTTATACAAAAACATTAGAAAGAACACTAGACATGTTGAAGTAGAATAAAGTTTACTCTAAAGCCTGTAATTTTCATAAATACCAAGGGGTAATTTCACTCGAGCTAATTTAAATGCAAGTTGAATACTATTTGGCAGACAGGAATCTCTAACTAGTACTTATTTCTGGTAGTGCACAATTAGAGTAAACACAGAGGAAGTGTAACCAAGAACCCAGCCTCCAGAATGAATTTTACATTCAACTGGATCCCCATAATATCAAAAGATGAGAAAATATCCCTAAGCCTTGGTAATATACTTCTGATTGGTAGTACAGAATCACCTTCTTGACTAATACTGCTTCAAAACAACCTGCCAGGAAGGCTATTACACAAGGATTACACTGAGTGCAAGAAAGCCTTGTATGTCTTTTCTAAATCCATTTTTCTTTATCATCCATTCATGTCTCTGAACTCTTGTGCTAAAGCTAAGAAAATAACCTAAGGAGGTATTATCTTTTCTATTACAATTTCTACAGCACTATTGTGGTCCCTCCAATTTTCTTCCTTTTGCTGTGGAAAAACAACTTTTTTGGCCCATCTTAAAAGTTTTTATTTTCTTGCCTGAAGAGTGCTATGTAAGATCAACATATTGTTACACTTTTCTTGGTTATCCTGTCTTTAGCCAGCAATGAATCTCAAAATCATAGAAGTGCTCATTTTAATGCAGTATACTACCCCAAATCCATAGGTTTTTATTAATTTTTATCTATGCAATACATCTGCGATTTGGCCAAAGTCATGGAACTTCAATGTTATCCTCTTTTGGAATGTGTTTGGGGAAAGATGGGGTGGGGGTGAAGCTTGTTCTTCTCAAGTGCAGCAGTAGCAAACAATTCACAGTGGCTATTGAAAGACATTTCCCTTTTAATCTATTGATTTAATCTCTTTCCTCAGCTACATTTGAATTGTAAAATGGTAGAATAAGCTAAAACTGAATTCCTGCTCACTTCAGACTTAGTTTCTCTGTCATAAAAGGCTAAAAACCTCCTGGTTTTCTCCAGAGTGAAAGCACTGTTTTTCAGAAAAGTAGTTATCTGTCAGGATTACTTTTACTACCATTTGGTTGGAGCAGTTTGTACCACGGTGGCTACCTCCAGAACCATAAAGTTGCCCCATCAGGATCTCTTTGACTCCCATCACCAGGCTGTCCCTTCTGAGAGGTGTCTCTTAGCCCAGAATCGTCACCAGTCCATTTATTGTTGTTGACAAGCACTATTTGCAATTAAAGTTGTTTTCTTCTGTGCAGCACATTAAACATGCAGTCTGCTATGCTGCACTGACAAGCACTAAAATCAGCTGAATATATTCAAGGAACTTTAGCAGGCTTTCCCAGGCACAGACCTAACTGGAGATCAATCATGGCTTAAGCCACCATTTCCCAAAACCCATTAGCCCTAGCAGGACCCATATGTACTTCCAGAACATGACATGCCAGGCTGACAAGACCTCTCAGCACAATCAGTACACTCACCCATGCTTTGATACAGCAGTACTCTACTATAATTGATTTCTTCTTCCCTAAAGACTGCCAAAGCTTGCCTCATCTGTTAGAACTATGATATTTCTGAAAGGTCACTCTCCCTTAAGCAATATGATAAATTATTTTTATTTCATTATTTGCCTCTTGCTCTCCCCCCTCCTTGTAAAACTACCCAAACCTGTAATTCAGCTGTTTCCTCAAGCCACTGACACAGCTAGGTATAGAAACTCAAACGTGGGTACCTCAGAAGGTTTCTTACAATTATTTCCCTTTACCCTCAAAAGTTTTCTATAGGAGAAGTGTGCCAGCTTCAATTAAGCCTTTGTCAAAGAGAACTGCCAAGAATGGAGTCAAGATTAATTAACACAAATGAGGCACAGCAAAAGTTACCCTTCCAAGCCCATATGGGGAAAAGCTCCTGCAGTCAATTCCCCCACCCTGTGGAAAGGGGCTGCAGAGCCTCTTACTCAGATGACTCAGTTCTAAAGCCTTTTCCTGCACACATTTGATACTGAAAGAGACAAAACATCAATGCTTAAGGACTTCCATTGGGAGTTAGTGACTGGAACACGGATTTATACATGTATCTATGTAGAGATTACATATATGTGTATACCAAGGAAAGTTAGAGACACATAACTGGGCTTCATAGGATTTTTAAACTCTTGACCCTCTTCTAAACAAGCACAGAGAAAACAATTCCATATTTCTTAATATTAAGATGCAAGACTGTTGAGAAATCAAACATTTCTTACTACTTTAAGATAAGACAAAAATAGCACAGATTTCACTGATTTTCTAAACTTCTCCTTTCTCATTTGTGTGTTTTTCCATCTCCTCCCTAGCATTCAAAATTAACTTTTTCTCTGAAAAAGTTGTGAAGGGAAGACATTACATATTAAAAGTAATAATGAACATTTAACACATTTTTTTCTTTCCAACCATATATAAAACCAGAAAAACCTACAAGGAAGCAAGTATATATCTAATTAAAATTATTCCACATTAAACCATAAGAAGGAAATGAATGAATGCCTCATGTGATAATTTGTGTTTAATACCAGCATACAAAACTCAACAAAGATACAAACTCTTTTTTTAATAATAAGAGATTAGTACATTTTTTTCCATCACAGTCATCTTTCTAAGGTGCTTGTAAGAGAACAAAAAAGAAATATTTCCAAGGCAGATTTGTTCAGTAAAAGCAGTTATATAACAGCAGCAAAATTCGAAGTAATTTTGAGCACTTTAAAACAGGCTACACATGTTCATTGCCTTTTTTACATACCTGATTATTAAAAAAAAAATAATTCTGAGAAGAAGGGGAAAAAGAAGTAAATCAAACTTACATTTCAGGGCTCAGTCAGTAATTTGCAATACGTGGTACCTATAAGTAAAACATAATTTTGTCAGCAACAATACACATGAGCTACAGGACCATAACAGCAGCCCAGAAATAGCAGAGAAGTGAGTCAGAGAAATAAGTAAAGACGACAGAAATATGGTTTCCAGAGAACATTTCTAATTATTTGTAGCAGAGAAAAAATTGTGTATCCTCTCCCTTAGCATGAAGGTTTAGAAAATAACTGGTACACAGCAGCTCCCACTTCCCAAGAGGATCTAGGCACCACGCTGCTCTGCATGATCACACTGTCAAGGGCAAAATACAACTTAAACTGTAGCATGGGCAATGCTCTAACACCAGCCATTGCTCACACACGACTGTAAACAGCTCTACCTTCTTCCTTCTGCCTCACTGCACTTCCCAGAGAGAGTGTTAGAGGTCACCAGACGTTAGTACAGGTACCACGGGTCTGCACTAACATTCTGTAATGTGTTAACATGAACAAGGCCCATTGCAGAACAGCAAGAGTAGGCAAGAGAGAGGTTCAGATTTCTCTTGATGCTGCTTTTCAGAAGGAGCATCCTTAATACCCACCAGCAAATATCACAAAACAAAATTGTATGACATCACTAAGCAAAAAAATCCCCCAAAAATCCTCACACAACCCCCCCAAAACTCCCATAGTATGAGCCTGACCAGCTATTCTTAGTACATGTGAATGATACCTTAATTATGTTCTTCCCAGAAACCAGCCTTCTCACCATTTTCACTTGAGATGCTAAAGCAACCAGGCTTGAAAGCTAGGTTTTTATCCTGAACAGAATCAAACATGGCCTCATGATCACCTGATATCTGCCTCTTGATTAGCTGCACATTGGTTTTAATTATCCACCTGCTTTCAATTAAGTACCAGGAAATCCATCCTATTAACAGTACAAACTAATCACCCTTGCACACAAACAAGAGTCCTTTTTCTCTCAGGATACATCTGATGAATACAAATAGTTAAAATATCTTTTAAGCTTGTAACAATCTTGTTAAAAATAATAACAAACAACCTGTTTTAAAATCTATAGATAAATTAGTATTATGCACTAAAAACTGTACCACATTTTATTGTGACAATATCTTAAAAGAAATTTGGATTAGGAATCGAGACTCTGTTTTGAAAACAATATGCAGTTAGTGTGTCATTATATCCTAAAATTCAAAATCCTGACCCTGCCACCCTGCCCTTCCCCAAGGTATGGATGTCTTTGTTCCACGAGCTGCTTTGAAAACATGCCCTGTATGACCACCAGATCAGCTTTTATTGCCAGCTGTGTGAGTAGCTCTGGTATTTCTGCAAATGGGTGAAATGACACTGCACATCGGCATGCAACATTTTAGAACCTAGCAATAAAATATCAAGAAATGATTTTAAAAATTATATAGAAGCATAAAAAACACTTTTCCATGGTTCACGCTTTAGTATTGTCATGAAAATCTGTAGGCTGTATGGATTTAACTTCATTATTATTTCATTTAAATATCTTGAATATTATGTGGAAGATAAAATAATAATAATTAAACTCAGACTCTTTTAAACAACAACAACAAAACCCCTTTAAATTTAATTTGCATTATGTGTATGTGTGTATCTTTATTAAAAATAAACTATATGTAAAAAATAGCTGTGCATTAGGACCATATTAATATAAAATGAATTAAATTTTAATAAATATACTAATTTTTTAAAAATGCATTATGCATTTGTATTTAACTAGGCAGTAGAGCTTTATGTTTTCAATAAAAATAAGAGTGGAATAAAAAGTCCAGCACCAGTAAAAGAAACAACAAACAATACAAGGACACTGAACTGTGGAAAAGATGTTGGGTATTTACTGTAATGCTGGTCAAAATGCAAATTGCTATCAGACCATATGTAACATAGTCCTAGTCACTGAGACTCCTGTGAAGCCGTGTTCAGAATTTTATTTTTCCAGGAAAATAACTTCAGAAAAAAAAAGACAGGTCATTCATTTCCTATACCCTACCCAGGACAGAGGAGAGGGTGACGTACAGTGGGAAGGTATTATACCTGATGGTTCTTATATACAGCATGGAAGTAAGCCTGCCATAAGATCTAATTATCAAGAATTGCTTTTTCTGCCCCAAAGCAATCATTTTGATGACAGCCTTCTATGCACTGTAAAACAAAATGGGAAGCCTGTGCTATATAAACTGGCTCAGCGCTTCCTTTTACTTCCTCTGATATCAGTCTCCCCACCTCATTTATTTTCCACACATTAATGGTAGCAGTCACCTTGAGCTGTTGATGCAGAGTAATTTTCACAGAAACCTTGATCAGAAACCATAAATCAGCCTGATGTGCTTTTATGGTCTAATAACATTCTGCCTGCTCCTACAGGCCCTTATGTAAAACTGCATTGCGGAGAATTCCTTGGGCTGGTTTTTTCACATGCACTCCTGTGTCTGAAAGACATCAAATACCTACAACATAATAAGATTAATATACTTTGCCTAAAGCTGCAGTTGTGAAAGCATTCAGGTACTCGCCTGTAAACATGAAAATATTCAAATAATAAAACGGAATTTTTCTCTGCAGATTTTTCTGTGTTTAGCTGTTCCTTCCTACATTTGGTAAGAGAAACTAAGTAATCTTCCCCTTCTCTCCCAGATGCAGTGCATCAACAGGCAGAGCACACTGAAGCTGAATGCTTTGTCTAGATTAGAAAACACTAACCTGGAGAGCTGTATCAGCAAATCCACACAGCGTGGGAGACTTCTGAAGGTGAATCTTGTCTGTAAGATTCCATTCTCATTCGTAGGTAAGTTAAGGATTTTAAGTGAAGAACCTAGAAAAGAGGTATTGACTGCAATGTTAAAATCATCGTTTTCTTCCCAAGAAAAAGAGAATTATTACTTACCTTTAACAATGCTTTCCCATATGACATAAACATATTATGTAAACCATAGAGGGGTTACCACATACCCCACAGTGGTTTTTTTTTCTTTCAGCACTTGGTTTGAGAAAGTGTAACCTGTTTTAAAGAAATCCTTAGTATTCCTGATATTTCAGTCTGGATTTTCAACATTTCTTCCTCTCTTTTTCTGATTAATTTCTATGTACATCTGTTCCTACCTCTAAGGGAGAATAATTCCTCTCCCTGACCTTGCAAAGATGATGTGTGAACACACACACACACACACATCTATTGTAATACTAATTCCATCTCAGTAACACAGGTTTGCATATAGAATAAACACAAAATCTCTGACATGCACAGCTTAGGCTACATCTGCATAATTTTTTACTAAGTGGATTGTTCCTAATTTTTGCTTTTGTATCACAGATGTTTTTAACAGAGTTGGGTTTTTTTCTATTACAGATAATAGTGTAGTTTTTTGCTTTTATGACTAACTTTCTACAGCTTTTACAATGCCCCTCTGGCCAGAAGCACATGCAGCTGATAGCAGCAATCAGTGCACCAACAAATAACCATGATTCACAGCATCTTTCATGTCAGGGCTCACAGATAAATCCCCAGCACTTACTAGAAAATGCTTGTAAAAGGCAACTTCATCATTTCAGGACCAGGTATATTAGTGTCTGAAGAGAAAACAGGGCATGATATGAGCATCTTTCTCTGATACCTCTCAAGGTATGAACATAAGTGAAATTGTTTTTTGTTTGCAGAAGGTTTTTGCAAACTCCCTGGTTTGTGAACAGAGTATGCAGAGTAGCAAAGACAGAGCAATGGAAGAAAATGGAGTAAAGAAATATTCCTTTCAGATTTGCTGAATCATAGCTGTGGATAATGCAGTGATAGCACCAAAAGAAGTATCATTCAACGTTAAAATGGAATCACAGTGAATGCTCTTTTCCTAACCAAAATAGCTGCATTTACCTGCCACATCACTTCTACCAAGTTAAAATTAAGGATAGAATTACCAAAATGAACAAAATGTCACTAAATTCTGGAGTAGGAATGGTTATAATATATGATTATTTTTTATTATAAGCTTCCATCCTTTAAAAAAAACCAAAAAAAACCAAAAAAACCCCAACTTTGAAATGTGGTAGATACTACCCATCTTATCTTGAAGATACATCCTTCTTACCTCAGTACGTAGTGTGCAAAACAGGAGCTCTCCAAAAAGAGGGACATTCCTACTCTGTATGTATGCCTTTTTTGTTTTACTGATGATTTTATAAAAATTATTAGGGGCTAATTCTATCGTCATTTCTTTAATTGCATAGGTTAAATCTAGCTTTTCATATAGCCAGCCATTCTGCTGATCGTTATGTTGGTAGATGTTGGCTTTTTTGCTGAACTCAGAGAGCACTGGGGTATGAAGAGACTTCAAGGATAGACAAAAATTGAAATGAGAGCAGGAATAATTTGTCTTGCACATTTAAGAAGGCATTTATCTTTTGTTGATTGGATACTAAGGCTATCAAAATCTAGGAGCTAAAAATTAATTGGATTGAAATGGGCTTAGACTGGTCACCAAGGATATTTTGATAGAATGTCTGTGACACAGGGCTCTTTTGGCACTTAGGAGTCTATTACTGTGAGGTGTTTGTGACCCTTGTGTTGATACAGAGACACAAATGTTGCAGGTAAAATTTGATACCTAGATAAGGTACACTCAAATGTATTACGGGCTATAATTGGATCTGCAAAACATGTGATTTGAGGAAAAATATTTTTCAAAACTTTTATCTTAATGATACATATTATTATACATTATTATATATGTTGGGTATAACCTTTTCTTTTTTAAGCCGGGAAAATTGTGACTCTTAACACCACAAGAAATATTTGGGTTTGGGATTCCTTTAATTTTAGTAATTTTTTTCAGTAACTCTTGAATTCAGCTGAAAGAAATATATATATATTTTATATAACTATCACAGGATTGCCTAAACTGGAACCTGCCAAAACCAGAAGGATTAATACTGTTTATATAATTTTAATTTTGTCTAATATCTGTCAGTGAATTACTTTTGTTTTTCTTTTCAACATCATTATAACAAAAGGAATACTATGCCCTCAATTGTGTGTGCACATACATTTTATATACATTTCAAAAATATTTTTTATTGCATATATAATTGAAGAAACAAAGGAAAATGCCAAATATTTTGTCTTATTTTGTGTTATAATCCATATTGAGTCTCTAGTAGTTTGCTTCCTCCATAAAATGTAATCTTCCTTGTGATTGCTCTATCAGTCATTCCAGAGTTTGCTTTTGTTTTTACATTTAGGCTCCTATAATTTGCAATAGTCAGTGTCCTGAACCTGAGAAAATTCCTTCCTTGGTGATGGTCAACGCTTCACAGATAAGTTAACTTGTCAGGATTCCACACATTGAAAGAAGTGAGATCTGAACAACAATACTTGCCAGAGTTTTGTCTATTAAATTATTTGGACCAAACATTCTCTTTATCCCCTTATTTGCTACACACCACAGATTGCCTTTACATGTTAGGAGTTTACCATATTGATACTTCCTGTTGGTCATGCCTGAAAACAGCTATTCAGATCGATTTGTATGCATTCCAAGAAACTGAGGAGTTATTTCTAATATCACATTTATTCTAATTACATATTTGGCAGTCACTGCTGAGAACTGTGTCATGCTTCTCATTGCAGAGACATATATCAAAGCTGCCCCTGCACCTGACCTACTGGGAATATGTTTTTACTGGCTTTACCAAAGTGTTCCTCTATTATGATGTTAATTAAAAACGCTGCTGTTTTCCTTGACAAATTTCTTGTCAAGAGCTGGGTCCATTTTTTCCTTAAAGCTCAAGGACTGTTTGGCAATTAGTTCTCAAGAATGCATTCACCGTCTCTTCCACAGATGGGTCCCATGTAAATAATTCCCTCTGTTGTTTTTCTATTACCAAAAGACGAATCACTTGTTTTACAAGTAATATGCAGTAAGACAGACTTTTGTAAGTAAGATGCAGTGATATAGTAATACAGCACTGAGATCTAAAGCATGTGTGGGTGGCTGAAACAGATTTTTGAACTCCTGTGGATGGCACCAGAAGCACATGTGTTGAAAAGGGGCTATTATGACTGCAAACAAGTTATATAATGCACACTTTAGAGATTTTTTGAGAATAATGTGAATAAAAGCCATTTTTAGGAAAAAAGTGTCTGTCTATCTAGTAAGCAGAAGCTTGGTTGTCTAGCTGATGACTCTACATTTGATGTTTGTTTTCTGGTTTCAGTTAAAATGTTCTTAAGTAATAGAAAGTCTAGGTGTATCTAAAGTAGTTATTTGGTCCTAATTTCTTCAGGATAAAAATGAAGCTGTTTATTAGGCTTCACATCTTGGAAGTAGCTTCCCAGGGAACTTATACCTGCTGTTTTTCTTCCCAGTCATCTTTCTGTCTTGGCTTCATTTTCTATCTAAATGTAACTTCCATATTTTATGTACATTTTGAGTATGTTTTATTCCAGTTGTTCACCCTAATCTGGCTAACATTTTCCCTAAAGCCTTAACAGAATGAAATGAAAATACTCAAAGGAAATCGTCAGTGATTCATTGTTGCTGACTTCAAAACTCCACAAAAATTTTTCCACAAATATTTTACCTTCAGTAATAAGTGAACTTCCATTCAGTCACTGATCTGCACACAAGGAATGTAGGAAATTCTAGAAGCAGGCATAAAGCACTGATATGCTTCTCTTTTAGGTGATAAAAAAAAAGTTCATAGTATTCAATCTAAACCTTCCCTGGCACTACTTGAAGCCTCTTTTCATTCTGTCACTTGTTCTGTGGGAGAAGAGGCTGCCCCACCTCCTACCATCTCCTTCCAGACACTTGTAGAGAGTGACAGGGTCCCCTGTGAGCCTCCTTCCCTCCAGGCTGGAAAACCCCAGCTCCCCCAGCTGCTCCTCATGAGACTTGTGCTCCAGCCCCTCCACCAGCTCCACTGCCCTTCTCTGGACACGCTCCAGCCCTCAGTGTCCTGCTTGTCCTGAAGGGCCAAGGACTGCCCAAGGGTTCGAGGTGCTGCTCAGCAGCGCTGAGAACAGGGTGACAATCCCTGCTCTGGTCCCCACAGGCCAGGCTGTCACTGGCTGCCGTGGCCACCTCGGCCCTGTTGGGTCATGTTCAGGTGCCAACCAACATGCCCAGGCCCTTTTCTGCCAGGCAGCACTCTCAGCACAATACCCCAAGCCTTTCATAGGGATTTTTGTAACCAAAATGCAGGACCCTCACTTTTCCTTAATTTTTAATGTACTTTTTAAAATTCAAAACTCCTGCTGAAACAATCCACCTGTGCAGCCTGATTTTGCCTGGGCGTCAGAGACGCCTCCTTATGTATCTCTCTCTGTTTTGCTGGGTAGGTTCTACTAAAGTATTTCTATTCTTTTGGAACTGGGGAGTCTTCAATGTGATGGAAGGAGTATTTGGATTCATGTCATCCAGATATGCTCAGAATGTCATATGGCAAGGCATGGACTTCAGTGCATGCTAATTTCAAAAGAACTGTTCAGTCTTGGGAGGGATTTCCAGACTTGTGGTACAGATCTTAAGAGTTTTCCTCATTGTTTAATTTCCAAATATTCTAGACTTCAGAAGAAAATTGTAATTTCAAACATCAGCCTCAAAACCGTGAAGGACAAAAGAGGTGCAGTAGCTATTCGATGATAATGAAGGAAAGTAGTTTCCTACACCACTACATGAATAAAAAGGAAGGAAAAAAAGGAACGATTGGAACAGGTTTTGAGAGAATTTCTGAGAGAACAAGAAGGAAAGCAGAGGAAAATTAGACTGCAAGTTCAAAAGGCTGGAATGCCACCTGCATGGGTATTTCTTACTGAGGAACCAAAATTAATCTGAACTCTGAACCTTTTGAAGTTCTGCATCACTTATGCAAATACATCTCCATTATAGGTGGAATGCAGTTTGGTTCCAGCTAATGTATTCAAAAGTGCTCAACAAGACTGAGACATATTCGAGTATTCTATGTATCTATAATGGCTTGAACTGAATTCAAATGCCTTGGGGGCCCCCCTGTGTATGGTGAAACTCATAGAATTCAATATCAAATAACCTCTTTTATTTCTTTGAAGTGTCATAATTTATTGGCAAAGTTTTATCTCTTCCTTATAGTGCAGGTCAGGCTGTAATTAATCCAAGTACTTTAAAGGTGGGAAACAGACACATTTCAGAAACCTTATTTAGTAGTTTTTCTGGGAAATAGAATATTGTTTTCAATAATAAGAAAAGCAAATTAATTATAAGAATAGTACTGCTGCCTTAAATGCCTTTCTTCTTTCATTCAAAACAGCAATTTATTCATAAAAAGAATAAGTATGCTTCTTGCTTCTCTTTTTGAACTGCAATAAGGCATGTCAGCTGGTGGGTTTTTTCTTTGTTTTGTTTAGTTTTGTTTTATTTGTTTATTTTTATTTTTAAATCTGACCTCTCTTAATTATGTCTTTATGAAACTGTAGAAGGAATGTTTAAAAAGACTTTGAAATTTTCCACATCTTTCACATTACAGTGTTTGAGTCAGGAGATTGATGAAAATAAAGTCTCAAAAACTTAAATGATATGTAGATAGTATTTCACTCATATTGCTAGCAAAAGGGCTTTCATTTTAGTTATTCGGACTTCCTTCCTCCTTGAAGTAAGATGTGCATCCTTTCTAAGTGGGCTAAAATAAGAAAAAAAATCTAGGAAGGGCTTTTGTTTAAGAGGAAACTGTTAGATGTTACATTTGAAGATCTTTCTATGTCTAACAAACTGGTTTCAAAGAGAATTTTTGTGATTTTCAGGTACATTTAAAAGTGTCTAGATCATTTTACGTCACATAAAATTCCTGCCTTATTATTCATCTTACTTAATAACTGAAAAGATTGGGAAGAATACCTTTCCCGCTCATAGCAGTGAGGAAAATTTGTTCACTGCAGAGGAAAAGAAATGTTGTCCTTCTCAAATATATACACAGATAATAATATCCATTATGATTCTTATGTCCCTGCAGAGATATACTGCAAGTAGAAATCCATCTATTTAGAATTCAAAATTTTGATATGTTACTCCTCTTCTGTAAAGATTATTTTAGCACCCTCTTCTTTCTGTGTTCAGAATGAAGTATTGCAATTTGAGGTGAGGGCCAACACAAGGTAGAGAAGGAGAGGGGACCAAAGGGAATAAGCCATATTCCTTATACATCTGGAATGCCAGGTGTGGCTGAAATAAATTTCCAGAGGCTGGAATTCCCTCAAACCTTATAACTGGCACATGCTGTAATGTTTCTTGAAATATCCAGGCCAGAGCTCTCTAAATGAGAAAAGGCTTTGATAGATGTTTTAAGTGTAGAGCAAATGACTGACAAGCCAGTAAAGGATACAGTATTTATGCTTGTCTATATAGTAATTTTTTTCTAATGTTCTCAAATTTCCTTACTGTACTCCTTGGGTGAACATGCAATCCCTAGTTATAGAATATCTCTAGTTAAAGAATAACTTTTAGAATAACAGAATTAGATATAATGATCTAATATTACTACTTGTGAAAGGATTAATAGTACTCCTTCTAAATATGACTTTCTCTATAATTTGATTCTGCCACTGCACAGGACTCTGCTAAAATACAGCTCAATTACTGTAATTTAAATTAGGAGAGCAACATAAAGACTTGGAATTAAGAGGTATAACTAAAGTAATTTGACACATATTTGGATGTACCTTGAATCTTATTCACAGGCTGTCCAAACCTGTATGCTACCAGACATTAGTGTACATGGTCTTCAGAATTTATACAGTGCATTTTTTCCTACTTGCCAGTATATAATATGATTAATTGCCTCTATATGCTACCACTTATTTAAGGTGTGAAATTAATTATTTTTCCATATTATTAATGAAATAAAAATGAATGTGTGAAGTCTAGTAACCTAGATTTCTACAATTCCATTAATCGATAATTGGATTGTAGTTACCGTATCAATTTATATTCTGGTAGATAATTTCTGCTTAGGAAAAAAGAATTTACTAGTTGACTCCCTTACTTGTCACTGATTCACTGCTTAATTCATATAGAAACCAAATAAATAAAAAATCACCCATTCTTTCTTCCATCTTTTTACCTGACTGTATAATTGTTATACTACATAAAACACCAAGACTTGTATAAAACTTGCACTCTTTGCCTAAGGGGCATCTGTTTGCTACTGCAGAAAATAATGCAGTATTAGTAATAAAATATCAGTAAACAAATCGTTAGTATATTATATAGTTATATATCTGTTTGTATGATAAATAGTCTTAATTCTGTTTCTGATCAGAAATAGTGCAGCTGATCAGGTCCTGATTCACATAGGCTCTTACAGTGGGAGTAAGATATTAGGTATTTTGGATGTCTGCTTAGTGGTGTGCCAAGATGAAGAAATGCCAGTTTCTCACTGAACTCTGCTTGTGTTTGTGAGGTAAATATTACACCAGTTGCTAATTGAACTCCTTTATAACTATTTAACTCTCATAATAAGTATAATAGGATCACAGAATCGTACAGTGGTTTGGGTTAGAAGGAACCTTAAGGATCATCTAATTTCAACTCCCTGCAGCTATGAGCAGAGACTCCACTAGGACAGGTTGCTCAAAGTCCCATCCAGCCTTTATGGTCTCAAACCATTTAGTGGATGAGGCATCCACAGTTTCCCTGGGCAGCCCGTTCCAGTGCCTCCCCACTGTCACAGGGAATAATTTCTTCTTAATATTGAATCTAAACCTACCCTTTTCCAGTTTAAGGCTATCCTCTCTTGTCCTATCACTAAATGCCCTTGTAAAAAGTCCCTCTTCAGCTTTCTTTTAGCCCCTGTAGGTAATGGAGCCTTCTCTTCTCCAGGCTGAACCAACCTAAATGTTATTCAGATGTAGGTTTTGATTTGCATACGTGTCACTCCAAGAGAGGATGAAAAACCCCAAAGAATGTCTATAGTCAAGTGTGGCTATGTCTGGCTTGATTTATTGTTTCCGGAAAGTCTGTAACAGAGTTGATCTAGCAGGAGGTATCCATATGCACATCCTGATACATTGTGTTACCCCAGTTTTACTGTTACGAAACACTCTCTGAGTGTCATCCCTCATGCCTCCTCTGTCTTTTCCGAATACAACGTCATGACTTACACAAGACCCATATAAGAAACCTTGACTGTTGATTTCTAACGTTTGTTTCAGTGCATTTATCATTCTCACAGTCAATATTCAATATATTTTAGGCAGAAACTCAGTAGGGACTGGAGAATTTAATGGTGTATAATCAGGAAGAGAAAAAGGACTGCTCATCAATAAATCAGAAAGGTGATATGAAAAATTAAAAAAAACACCCAAATCTCAAACAAGCATATTTTGGAAGACTCACCAAGCTGATAAAACACCTGTAATAAGGCTCACATCTGTCCCCCTCCCCTCAGTTTTGGGTGTACATGGCTAGCACCCACACAAAGTCTGATCCCTTCCATAATGGGAAAAACATCTTCAACATTCCTTGTTGTTCATGAGTAGCAAGCCATTCTTTTCTGACAGGAATACCTCCGATATAGATGAAAAGTCAGAGATTGTAGCAAGGAGAGCAAGTGCTTGCTTGCTTAGAGGTCTTCTTAAGATGAAAAATGTCAGGGAATTTTGATCAGGGTGGTAAGGTTTCTGCCTGTTGCTATGACAACACCAAAAAGAATCTAAGCGATCGAAACAGGATTGTGTGAGAGCAAGTAAGAGTCTATAGGCCATAATTTCCACAGCAAAACATGTTAGTCATATTTCAGCACAGCTCTTCTCTTTGCAGGCAAGTCCACTGAGAAGGCAAAAGCATTTCAACACATTGAGCTGTTTGAACAGTTTGTGTGGTTTTTCTGGCAGACTTCCCATATCACAATGAAACAGGTATTTTGGGCACAGCTATTGGTTACCCTTTGTACTCATGTCAGAAAGCAGGGACTCATTTAATGTCCTGCAAGAGGCTTGTATTCCTGAAAGTACAGCTAGATATTCTTATGGACTATCTGTCTGTATCATGTGGTAAATAAGGACAGGATCTACAGCTTTGTAAAAATCCATGATAATTATGTTAAATATGCTGTTAGGAGCTGTTCTGGCAAAGAATGAAAAACACTTCTGTGGCCAACTCCTCTTTGCAAAGTCTTCACTCTGGTGGATGTCATAGCCCCAAAAGTACATGCAATCACATTATCCCCTCCCCTTGCCATTGCCTCCCCTCCCTTCTCCTGCAATCCCATACTCTGAAAGTAGACTCAGATTCCTCTGCATCAGCTCCCATGCTTTCCATAGTGGTGTTGATGAGATAACTAGGCTCTTGGGACTGAGATAATTGTGGCAGGCCTTTCTTACTGCCTGTAGTTGACTCCTCATCATCTGTCCACCAAGGGACCAGCTGCACAAACTTCCTCTCTTGCTAAAGGATGCATGCATCCAAAATTCCAAAGGGTCAGAGAAGTATTTTCAATTAGAACAAGGACAGCGCAGGGGGATCTGCAAAAAGCAGTAGCAGTAATCTTCATGAATCTTAATAAATTGTTGGGATCTTGTAACTTCAGCAATACAGCCCAGTGTATGTAGGGAAGTCTGGTTAATGGACACTGTGATTGCTTTTGGAATTAACAAGGACAGGGAAGTTTAACTATTACCATTCCTATTTACAGGTAGCAGTAGACAGTATTTTGCAGTTACCTCTATTAACATCTTTGCTTAGTTTTTTTGTGTTCACATCGTGACTTTTCCACACTTAAAAGAAAATATTTTAGCCAATGGCAGAAACATTTGTAACCTGTGACTATAGGCGGATTATATAGCACATGGGCATATTTGTGTGGTGATGATGACATTGGGTAATTAAATGACAGACGTGCTTTTAGACTTCCATATTTTAAATAAAGAACACAGTAACATTTTCCTTCTGCATAACTACAAGAAATAAAAAGTGATTAACAAGGTTGTTCTTGATGTGATTGACCTGATACAGCCCAAACCCTAGTGCTTAACTCTTACCAAACTTGGAAAAACTACAAAGAATATCATAATGAAAACTATTTTAATTTCTTTGTATATTTTTTAGTGCCATTGGGAATAAAAAAGGTAGAGTGTTAAAGTTAACCCTTCCCTTACCAGTTGTCTTTTAGTCTTTTTGAGTCACTCCTTCATTACTAATTTGTACACTAAAAATGATGTTTGATTATTTTATTTTTTTTTTTACATGAGAGAGTATTGACTTAATCATGCATGGAACAAGAAATACTTTCTCAGGCAATTTACCTTCTTATGTAAGATTAACTATGTGACTTTAAAACAAAAATTATTGAAGCTATGTTTGAGTCTTGATCTGAACTAATGAAGCAGCTCATGAGTTTCTAGCAATAGGACTTCATGGTACTTTGACATTTCTGCTGCTCTGTTGGCTTATTTCACATGTTAATTACAATTGTCTAAAACTATTTCAGAACAAACAGCAATGCATTATGCTGAAATGTTACCCTCCCCAATACTCTGCAGAGAGCCAGATACCAAGGCTATTCATAAATGCTTATTTGGAAGGGAAGGAAGGACAAAGTATGTGTAATGTCACTTCTGTGGATACATGTTTATGGTATCTAATGCCTTTCAAGTACTCATTACTCCCCAGATCACCTCCTCTTTTTGTCTCCACTGTTCATTTTCATTTTCAGTTCACACTCTCACAGGGCATGTGGACCAGGGACAGTTCCCCTGCTATAGTGATATTTTTTGGTTTGTTGGTTTGAATTTGTTAGTATACCTCTGTGGATAATGAAACCCAAAAAACCACAATGGGTTGAGTTCTAAGGATGAGATTTTTTTAACCTGTTAATAAGACTAAGGTCAGTGACCAGAGCTATTATCTTTTATATTAAGACCTTTGGTAAACAGCAATCAAGCACTTCAGGTGAAATCAAGTACTTAATCTGTGTGGAATGAATGTCTTATGCATAAGGTAAAGAGAGTTTTATCAAGCAGAAAATACCGTAGATGCATCTGAGAAAACCCAGGGACTAGTTCTAATTAATTATTGATAATTTTGAGGTATGTCTGGGTTCAGAGATATCATTGTAACCAGAGTCACATAAATATTCTTTGCACACCTGAGGGAATATCATGTCTAGAAAATAAACAAAACTGAAGTTTTTTATAGCAAGTTGTTTATTCTGTGTAAACAAAACTAAACAAATCCAGAAAAAAGAATATAAATCCTCTCATGTGTTAGTATTAATATAATTACCTAATTCTTTCATGACTGTTTATGCATTCTACCTTCTACACTTTTATAGCTGAACCTTTTCATGTCATATGCAGTCTTTCACAGATTTGTGTACTCAGAGCCTGATACAGCCTCATTTCCTAATTTTCTTTTCTCTTCTTCATTATTTATCCCCTCTGGATGGTTATCATCTCTGTTTTTCCTTCTGCTGCTATTATTTTACCAAGAGACTTTCTGTATTATGACATGGTCTTTGGTCCTGTCCATGTCATGTGAATGGTATAGCTATATAATAATCCATGCATTTGTGCAAATTTTTACCATTTTTTGATGTTTTTGTGTCTGAACCAGTGGAAATGTTAGCACTGACTTCAAAACCAAGATCCTTGAGGTTGCTCTTTTAAACACACCAAAACAGAGATAATAAAATATGCTGCTTTCAGTGTAATTTTCATAACTCATTTGGAAGTGCTATTAAGTAATATCCTTAAAAATTGAAAGGTCACAGCATCACTTCACAGTGAGTGAACTGATTCTTAGTCTTAACGACTGTTCTTTCTGTACAGGCTGGATGCACTTTTGGAGTATTGCACTGGTTTGAACAACCCTCTATTCAGCTTCTCTGTATTAAGAATTACTAAATAATTTTCTTAGCAGCTGGGAATAAAGAAACATATCTGCTGATTGCTGTGAATTCTCCTCAAAATTATTTTGTTTGTATCCCATATTTTCTCAGATCTGAACTGGCTTTAAAGTGAACTTAGGGAATTCCTTCATTGCTCTTCTAGACTGTTCCTTAGGATTAGTTCCTTACTGGATGCCAGTAGCCATCATTGTAAACAATCTTTCCAATCCTCTGTGCTTAAGGTGCAGCTTTTCTGTAAAGTGCATTTTTCCTGAAGGCTAAGGCACATTTGGAAGGGGAATTGGAAAGCAAGTTTATCCTATAGTAGACCTAGAGTACTAATAGAACTGAGGAAAAGAAATGCTGGGAGTGACTCTGTCTTCCAAGCAGTTGTGAAGCCATTTTTATATGAATGACCATGCTGAATTGCCTTTCTAACAGGTCACCACAGACCAAGGTTGCTGGAACCTGCGTGAGGAGTTAAGCATCTGTGTAAGTTATAGGAAATGTTATTCCACCTGTTTCCTGAACAGTTACTTTCACTCCTGAGTTGAATGAAACAAAAAAAAAACAACACCAAAAAACCCCCAAACAAACAAACAAACAAACAAACCCACAAAAATTACAAAACAAACAAACAAACAAACAAAATCTGAGCAAACTGGAACCGATGCAGAAATGTGGGAGGCATGTGTATTAGGGTGGGGTTTTTTTGTGAGTAAAGGTTGAAAAGTCAATCTCCTTTTTAAATTGGTTTTATTTCTGAGCCAGGGCTGGCTTCCCTCTTGATTATGAGCAGCACAGTTACTTGTTCAGAAATGAAGAGTTGGAATGAAGACAAGGAAGGAAAGAACAAATCATAAGCACGTGACATTCATTTGAGCAGGTGTCAAGGTGCAAGGGTTGTGTGCACTTTTGCTGTGTTTTTATGCAGACATGTCATGATATGCCTCTTAACTGAAAGTTTTACATCTTCTTCTTCTTCCTGAAAGGCAACTCAGGTATCATCTTGTCTCTTGGCCAGTATTGGAGCAGGAACTCCAAGAGGCTCTTGTGAAAAGTCAGGCTAGCTGTCCTGTTTCTTGTGAACATTCTTTGCCACTGCAGTGCTGAAACAAGAAGGTAGCAGCAAATATCTGCAGAGTTCCTCTGTGTGGAGCCACAGCAGCACTGACTCCACCACCCAGCCTGAGGGCATCTGGACTGTGCTCTTTGGAAAGGGTCTTGACGTACATCTGGGTCTAGACTGCCTCAAACCACATCAGAGGATGTTGACTAGACTTGACATTCTCTCCAGATGAGCACTCCCATGATGTCCAATTATAGTCTCAAACTCAGAGCCAGAGGGGTTGATAAGGGAATTTGGCCTTGAGAATGCCTTTGAGGATGAATATAAACTACCTGAGTCGATGAGTGTTAAGCATACCAATGCTAAAACCAGTTTCATCCTTTTTAGTTTTTCAATTTCTATCAAGGAAAACATGATGAGTGGCATTAAATATTGTAGAACACAGTTTACCTGGAAAAAACCAATCCTTCACCAAATTGCTTTTAAAATATCTGTTCACTCATTAATGGGTGAGAGATGACTTCAGTTAGATGCATTTCTAAATTTGATGTCTTATGTCTGTGTGCAACTCTGGGGATTAAATGTTTATTTTGTACTCTACATTTTTTGTCCCTTAATTTCTCAAATTATTTTTATTTGAGTGTGAAAATTAATTTCCTTTTCCTTTTCAGTTTTACTGTTGAATTTCCTGTCATTTAGTATTAGTCAAAACCATCCATTAGGTTTGAATATTATGTAGAAATAGCATGATAAGGAAAAGAAAGACTGTTCTATTCTTCTGAACTGTTAATCTTTTACTTCAAAACAAGGAAAATCTCATAGAACAAAACAAATACCCAGTCACTCAGACCTTAAAATATATTAGTCCATTTTTGCTGCCTTTGTCTTGCCTCCTTTTGCTTTTAATAAGAATTCATCTTTTAAAATAAGTTAAACTGGAAATACTCTGGGAAAAAAAACCAAAACAAACAACAGGTTAAATGTGGGATTTTTGGTATTATTTGTATGCTTTAAGAAATTCTATTAAGAAAAAAATGAGCCTTTTTTAATTTAATACCCACACCCTTCACTAAGAAAGTTTCTGAATTAATAAGCTTCACTTTGTATCCTTGTTGGTCAATTATAATGTACTGAAGAGGAGGCCTATATTTATGATCAGTTTTTAAACATAGAGCACTTCTGTTTAGTTTCTCAGGGGGATATATAACTTAATATCAGGTTTGAACATACATCAGGGGAAATTAGTCAAATCTGTGTATTGGTGCTATCTCTAACAAATGCTTTTCTGCTTTAAAGAAATTAAACTGGAGCTTTAAAAGATTTAAAATTGTGCACTGAAATTTATTACACTTCAGAGAGTTATGACACCGAGAGGAAGTAAAGATGGTCATCAGACAGGGTTAAATTTAATCACAAAGGTAACAAAATAGACAGAACTCAATGCTGCACAACTTAGCAGAATCATACCCCAAGGTGAACTGTCGTGACACTATTTTGTAGAGTTTCACCCCCTGAAAGACCCGAAATGTAATAAGAGAGCAATGGTAACAGCAGAGTTTAAATCTGTGCTTTTCTGTTAGCATGGGTTAAGCCACTGACTCTATGGAAGATAATTAATTAGATTCTGATTCCTTTAGAGAAAGGCCTTTATTTTAAATTCTTAATTGGTGAGGTAGGATTAGAGGGAAATGTGAGTTTTCTTCTGCCTCTATACTAACCGTCTTTAGAGAAAACTCTTTCTACATTTTAAAGTTTTTTTCAAATATTTAGGTAGCAAAACAAAATAGTTTTGGGTTGAGAGAGAGAAAATGTGGAAATATGGAACAGGAATATCTTATAAAAAGCAGCAAATACTTTACATTGGATGAGTATAAATGAGCACTACAAAGCAGTTGAACGCTATGAAAGCAAACACAATTTGTGGAAGTATAATAAAGATACACAGGGTACAGATGAAATTACAAACTGGAAAAAATATGTCAGACCACTTGGTAATTTTTACAAAACATCTATAAATAAAACCCATATAAATAGATGACAAAAGACTGGAACTCTGAATTTTGAAAATACAGAGTTCTTACTTGAAATCTGAGTACTAGAATTTCTATAACTTTTTCTATAACTTGAGTCTTTCTGGAAGGAGCGGCCAACTTACCTTTATGCAGCCACTGTTTTTCTCAATTATTTTGATGCAACAGAAGTAAAAGATTTTATATGAAAAGTAGCATGGTCCATAATTATTCATGGAGGAAGAAAACACAGTATAGTGTTTGTCTTTTAAAAGATCCCTCACATTTAGTATCATAACTACTATTGATTCAAAAGCTCAGCTCTTGCTTTGCAAGAATAAAGTTTTCTGTTTATATTTAAACTTGTCTAAATCTAGTGCCAAAACGTGGCATCACATATAAATTAAAACTTTTATCAATCTCACACTTTTTCTAAGTTAGTTATTGAACTAGTGTATTTTAATACTACTCTACTACAGTATTTTTATAGTACTAGTGTATTATATAAATTCACTATATTACTCAACCCACCGTTATTATTGTCTGAATGAACTGTGGTCTAAGCCTTGTCTTGTTTTGTTTCATGTTCTTGTCCCCAGAGCAAGTTAACTGTGGGTGGTGTGCAAAATCAAAGTGATACATCCTGTTGTTTCTCTCTCAAGTATTTGGCAGGTACATTGTTGTTTTTGTCACTTTGGAGTGCGTCAAAGCTTTTTATAATTACCCAGCTATCGAAAATGCTTTGAATACCTTCATTTTAATAATAATCCAAAATGTGTGAAGATTGTTTTTTTACACAACTACACACAAATACAAAGACTTATTTCTCCCTTTACTGAACAGGAAAATCAAGAAAAATAAAATTAAAAAAAAAAAGTTCTTAGAAAAAAAAGTTAAAAATAATAGGAAGGAATACATATGACATGTAGTCACTTTCTTTCTCTCTGGCTGTTTTACTACTGAAGAGTTGCAAAGAATAAGAGCCTGAATGTTAAAATACTCAGCTAGCTCCTCAACAAGCACAAAATTGTAAATCCATGCAAAAGCTATCTGATGACAAAGATATTGAACTTTAAATGTCCAAGACCACATCCAATACCTATGAAAATTGCCCATTTACAGGAAATGCATTTAAATTGGCTTTGTCCATGCCAAATACAGGGAAATGATAGCTGAAAGAGCATAATTATGTTAAAATGATTCAAGGAGGGTGACAGTCTGCCGTGAAGCCTAATCAGTACCTTGGCTGTATCTACAGGCACAGAATGGCCAGGAACAATCCACTGAGCTGCTAGTCCTCAATTATCATCATCTTTGACTTGTTGCCTAAGTACATGCAGTATTCCAGGGTCAGTGCTTATGCAATCTGGATTCCTGTGTGACTAACCATCCTTCAGAACACTGAAATACAATTTTTATTGTCTTTTCACTTCCTCTTATACAATTTTAGTAGCTAAGCAATATAAAAAATTTTGCACAGGGTGATCTGATCCATTCTCCTTCAGTACAATTTTAGGTTGTTAGATTTTCCATTTCACTCTTTTATTTCATTTATGATTTGCAGCATTACATCAAAAGAAATACTTAGTTCTTTTGCTGTCTTGGAAGTATGTGATGATATATTCTTGGGACAAATCTAAAAATCTAATTTATAAAAAAACCTTATTCTAATCAGCGTTGTAAAAATACAGACCTGAATTGTATTACTAGGCTTTGTAGATGTGTACTATACATTATACAGTATTTACTTAAATGGCTGTAATAAATCTTTTTCCACCACTTCAGTAGTTTCCTCCTTCCAACATATTTTTAAAATAATTTATTGTCCAGTTTCCCTGATAACTTGTTTATATTTCCATAGTATTCAATTTCAATATGGTCATATTATATCTTTAAAAGGAAAAAATTAATCAAGCAGATATTCTACCCATGATATCCTTTATTTTCTTAGTCTAATGTATAGATAAAATACTACTATTCTGCTACACCTTTTGTTTATTTTTCCCCCAATTTACAATTAAACAATTTAAAATGCCAATTTTTCTTATTTCCATATTTCCATTCAGAGTATTTGGTTTTGAATCCTACAGTATAAATTCTCATTTCATTAGTCATTTTAGGGCATAGACATTTTAGGGCACAAATATTTATGACGCTTCTTTTAGAACATAATAAGTCTTATAATAACAAAAGGCACAGGCAGAACCCCCTGATTACTATTTTGGTCAATATCAGTATTATTTCTGTTCTTAGCATCCTTCCTTCCAATATATTGGAATGGGATTGACTCTTGTTGCAGTTTTGTTTTATCTCCCTCTACATATTAAAATTGCATAGGATTCATATCAGTCACTTTCTCAGTCTTCTCCTCAGCTCTTTTTCTCTACAGTTGCTCTTATTGTCAACACCAGCCTCAAAGCCCAAAGAGACACAATGCCAACTGCTCTCAGAGTGTACAGCCATTAGTTCTGTGTCCCAACAGATATGCGTGTAATTTAAATAACACCTGCCTGGGATTTATCTGTTGATTTCATTATCTTCTTCCTTTACTGTCTTCCCTGAAGGATCAAGTGAATGCAACTGAAAACCATCTGAGCCATCATTTTGCTGAGGTGTTCTGTTGTGCTTCATCTGCGGCATTGGGGAATCCTAAAGTGTCATTTGTTGTGGTTTGAAGAAAGATTAATGGATTTGGAGGAGCTTTTTCTCTCTCCTCAGAATCCTTTCCCGCCTAATTTCTGTAGTTCACGTCTTTGCCTCTGGTTTGCAGCACAATATTGGAGTCTGTGGATCCTCTGTATTAGCAGGTGGTTTATTCTCCTCAGCAAAGAGCAGATAGTCTCCTCTTGGTGTTGGTATGCTTCTTGAATCATCTATTGCTCTTCACACTTCAAAACTCTTGAAAAATCTCTAAATAAGCTAATGAGACTGTCAAGAAAAATGTTTTTTGGAAACCTAACATTATCTAATAAACTGTGAAATCTAAGTGTAAAAAATATCAAAAATACTTACTACATTCCAGCAGGTGAACCATACAACTGTTTAAAATATTGCAAAAAAGCAAACTATTTTTGTAGTGGAAAAAAATGAATATTCCTGGGTTTTTTTACAAACGCAACCCCCAAAATTGTATCTCTGGAATGTTGCCTAGGTAAGTACAGTAGGACATGGTCTATCACAATAGCAGACTTAAATATAGAAGACCTTTATGTATTTCTCACATTTCTAATTCAGGTTCAGGTACAAAATTACAAGAGAGGAAACACTGCAGCACTGCTGACATGGAGAGTGTGTGCTAAATTACGCTAAATCTGTCAGAGTTAAGAATCATTTCAGAAACAACAATTTCTTCTGTACTTTTTAAAAAGCTACTCCAATAATTGCTCATCCTTTGCACTCTGAAATGCTATTTATTGAGAAATACATTCAAAGCAAATTTGGATCTGCATAACAGATGCTGTTTCCCTGTGGAATTTGTAGCTATGCATCACAGAAATTTCTCACTGCCCAGGTCCTTTATGTCCAACAGTAGAAAATTCTTTGGCATGCTAATCAACTGCAGGTTCTGTTATACGACTGACATTTAACATTTGCTTTTATTTTTTCCTTACAAGAGGTCAGGGTTTGTTCTCTGTGTACAGAAATCTAGTAGTCATTAATGTACAGAGTATACTAAACCAATACTGACAGGGGAAGAAAACTTTCATGTAAATCAGACCTTAGTGTAACCTGATTGACCCATGAGCTGAAATTCTCACTCAGCATGTCTTGGGTTTTCTTTTTCTCCCTTTCATGTTCTAAGGTGGTAATTCTTTTGTGTTTCAGCTACACCTTGGAAATTCTACTCTGGCTAAACCCAGTTGTACGGTGGGACTCAGGAGCTGCTGCAGACTGAGGGATTCATTTCAACACTGCATTTTTCACCTGAGTGACAGCATAGGAATTAGATTGATGGTTATAAATTATGTAAGCAATAGAATGATTTATTTTGTTTTAATCTTATTCCGATTTGTAAGTTTTTCTTAAAATATGCCATGAATCAAGGATTGATTTTTTTTTTTAAAGAGTATAAGGTAGAAAAAGAGATTTCTTCCTCATTATGTAAAGTGCATTCTGTATTAGGGAATCCAAAATGCTTTGTCTGACAAGTCAGAGAGGACTGTAGTAAGCCCTCCAGACAGCAGGGAAGGCACACTGTGTGAGAGGTGTAAGAGCCTCTGTGTCTGCAGAAGAGTCACTGAGAAACTGTTTATGTACAACACCCACACAGAGCCTGTGAATATGAGGGTTTGGCCAACAGAGGAATTAAAGTCGGATACTTCTCACAGTGATGTGTGGGATACCTAGAAAAATGAACTCCAGTAAACTGAAAAAACAATTTAATAGAATTTTCTATCTCTTCCTTTATTTCTTCTCAATGTGAGAATAATAAGCTACAGTAAGGAAAGTACAAAAAAGAGTTGTTGCTTTGTACTTTGTTCTTATGCATGAGTTTACGAATATAATTTATGCACAGTAATTATTTTTAGGAAGCATATTTTCCTGTAGCTCACCACTACATTGTAACAATACAGTTTTATATTACATATACATTTTTCATTGTTGGTGTAGTAGCCTTTAAAGTTAGTATATTAAATATGTAAAGAGAACACAATTTTTTTAAATTTAAAGAGAACACAATAGTTTAAATAATATTTAAGGTAATATACTCTTTAAGAAAAACAAACCTGTAGTTAAAAACCACAGCTACATTTTCTTGGATTAAAACAATTTATGTATATGGAACTAATTCTCTTACACGCTGCAAGTTGAGGGTCTATCTTTGTGCCAAAGAGGGATATGAAGGAAATAGAGAAAGAAATGGATGACTAAAAAATACTGTGAAATTAAACTTGAGAGTTTCCAAGATTTGGGGCTACAGGAGATAAAATAAACCAGGTAAAAGACATATGGTAAAGGTTCCTTTCTGACTTCATTTTGGTAGTTGTGCTTTATTGATTTTTTCAATCTCAAAACATTCTGAATGTGATGGTTTCGAGATATTGAATGCACTTGAGACAGGGCAATAAGGGCCTGGCTTGAAACTATTCATCATTCTGATTTTTATTGTGGTACTGTTGCTTCTGTACTCAAAACCTGAGTGTATAAAGTATGACAGAAATACTAAGACATGGGAAAATTAATAAGTTGTTCAAATCTGTCAGGTTCCACAGGTCTTATGTAGCAGGTGAAGGAAGAGAAATATGGATAATATTTTGTTCTACGCTTGCAAGGAACCGTGGGAATCTATCTTTAGGCTGACAGCAAGCATCATCGTATAACAAGCCAGAGAAAAAGAATTATTTTTAACAGTGCTTACTTATTTATTTTCATAAATAAGAAACAAAACCAGTAAGTGTATTTTTAATTTTCCCTACAGACATATATTAATAAGGATAGAATATTTTTTCTATCATTATGAATCAACTGATTCTTCACACAAGAGATGAGACTGTGTTATTTATGGAATATCTAGGGGATAACCTTAATTAAAATGTAATTAAGTTTTTGAAACTGGTATAAAATCAGTTGCTGATGGACTATGGTGTCTTTAAATTACCTGCTCTATCATCTCTGCTCTTATGAAGGCACTTTAGGTGTTAAGAGAGATGGCTGAAAAATCTTTTCAATGCATTCAAAATTTTGTTACACCTCCCATAATCTATACTTGACAATACAATAATCTCCTTTCAAAGTAACTCTATAACAGGACACTACTACTAGAAAATTCTACCTGTGTATAAAATATTTTCTTTTTTAAATCTAAATGTTATTAATTTTACTACCAACAGAGGGATTTACTGTGATCTATGCCTGACCTTTCATTGGTATTATAAATGATGTGTTAATCATTCTAGCAATATACATCTTCTTCGGTTGATGCACATATGAAAAGCTTTGCCAAGTAACTCCTAATGGCTATTGAATTGTCAGACTTTATCCAACCTAATGCATGTCTAAGGAAATTGGAGTGGAGGCAATATTTGTAAACACTTCAGCATATTACTTAGAGCAGTAACATTACCTTAAAACATTATAGCTTTGAAATATTTCATCTAAGTTTTTTCCTATTGAAAATTTAGCATCTTTATTAGAAGTTTTACATCACATGATGAGATGCATCCCAGAGTTCCAAGTGACTTGGCTTGATGTAGTGGAAAAAAACCTCTCCATCTGTGAGATACTGGATAAAATTATAACTGTCTCAGAACAATGAAAGTGTGTGTGTTGGGGGTGGTGTGTGGGTAGGTGGCAGAGCATGTTCTGTGAAAAGTGGGGTGTGCACTGCTCCACACCCCACCTGCCCTGGAACCCCTCTTCCAGCCCAGAGTGTCTGTCAGTCACTGGCACACATGAAGCTCCACCGGGGTGGGAGGGCCCCAGGAGCTTGAGTCATGCTGGAACTCAAACAGTGATTATTATTATGAGGTTTGTTGTTTAACTTCCTGAGAACATCGTGTTTCTCCTGTGGGCCTGAGAGTATAGAAAAACCTAAGCCCCTTTAGGAAGTTCATCAAATGAGTCTGGGGTTTGCACCACAACATCTTGAAAAGTCCTGGCAATAGGTGAAGTCTCAAGTGACTGGAAAAAGGAAAAACTTTGTCCAGTTGTTAAAAGGTTTAGAAAGGAGGACCCACAGAACTCCTGGCCTTCTAATAAAGAAGAGGACAGATATTAATAAGGCCTGTAGTGATAGGATAAGGGGTAATGGTTTTAAGCTGAAATTCAGACTAGGTATAAGGAAGAAGATTTTACAATGAGAGTGGTGAAATACTGGCAAAGGTTGTCCAGAGAAGTGGTAGATGTGTCATCCTTGGAAACATTCAAGGTCAGGTTGGACATGACTTTTGAGCAACCTGGTCTAGTTGAAGATTACCCTGCTCATTCCAGAGGGTTTGCAGGAGATGAGTTTTAAGGTAACTTCCAATTCAAATTGTTCTATTTTTAATACTATGATTCTATTACTTTCATAACAATTCATGTACCCCGTGGGTTGTGGGTTGCAATTAGACCACAGACACACAGGTTCTATGAAGATGTTTCTCATGGCGTGTTGTCGACAGATTCTGACCTACCAACTAACTTTTGGCCAGATCTTGTCTTCATCATGTTTGAATTCCTTTTATTCTGTTGTTCAATTTCTTACAGATTTAATAAGTTTATTAGCATAATTAATGGCTTTGTGAATTTTTTATATAACTCACAGGGTTAGAAATGAGGCAGCTGCCAGGGCAAACCAAATAGATTTTTACACCTCTGGATCACACCATCAGTTATTATTATAGGCTGAAGAGATAAGTACAGACTTCCTCCTTCTGACAGAGTTTATAACAATGATTTATGACAACTTCATCCAAAGGGTCAATTTGGTCATGGAGTACTGTTGTAGAATTTTTTAATTTGAAAGAAGTTCAATTTCTCTTTTAAACTACATGTATTATAGTAAAAAGAACAATCTCACTCTTTAGATAAAGATAATGCATGACAGAAATACAAATTCTCTTGCCTTCAGAAAAAGCTATTCATCAGAATCACAGAATCAGTCACAGTATAGTGGACTCTGGAAAGGACCTCTCCAAACCATCTAATTCCACCCACTGCTCAAGCAGGGACAGCTTGAGCAGGTTGCCCAGAATCACACACAGTGAGATTTTTAGTATCTTCAGAGATGCAGACTATGAAAGCTCTCTGGGCAACCTCTTTCTGTGTTTGATGACACTCGAATAGACTAACACCGTGACAACTGTACTCAGGAGTTGGAAGGACCTTAAGGATCATCTGGTTCCAACTTCCTTGCCATGGGCAGTGTTTCTTAAAGAAAATCATCCAAACATTAAAATCAAGCCAGTTGATTCAAAAATTCAAATGTTTTGGTCATGGTAAGATACTAAGTGAATAACCTCGTAAGATCACAGTACAAAAACATCAATAAAGCATTTTGTATTTGCAAAGCATAAAGGAGAAAAGGCAAGCCTCTCTATAGCACACATTTTTAATTTAGAGGATTTATTGAGCTTGGACTTTGTATCAACTCAGGATGGAATGAGATAATGTACTAAATAAATTTAACTTAGTGCTGGATATACACTTATATATCATGTTTCTTGCTAAGTATTGGAAGCTATAAGCCCAAAGATAAATGTCTAATGAGCCCATTCAATTTCAGACTGTATGAATTTGTAGGCCTTGACTTGACTTTTTCTAGCATGAATAGTTGTGCCTTACCCTCTAGAACTCTGATGTACAGGGAAAATCTCACATATGGTACATAAAAAATAATAATGGTGATTTTATTTTTTTGTTTGCATGAGAAATAGGATATATAAGCAGTGTCTTTACTGAATTACCATCTTGATTTCTACAAAATGAAATATCTAATTAGGCAACAATGGGAGACATCAGTGGGTAATACAGATCAATTCATGCATTCTGATTTGCAATTGGAGTTAAAAGATACAAGCTAATATACTTGGATTTGTCTTAATCAAAAAATTCAGATAACAGCAAAACTGTGATAGATATCCCGAGATTGCATAAGAACTAGGTATGGAGAAGACTTTTGATCCTACAAACTGTTGATTAATAACATTATTGTTTGGATATTCAAGATACTGGTTTCCTGAATACGTTCTATTGAACAAACCCCTTTCTCCAATAATTTGATTTAGAATCATAGGCTCACAGAAACATTTGGGTTGGAATGAACTTTTAAAGCTCATCCAGTTCACCCCCCCTGCAATGAGCAATCTTCATCTAGATCAGTAGCTCAGAGCCTTGCACAGTCTGTTTCCAGGGATGAGGCATCTGCCACCTCTCTGGGCCACCTATGCCAGTGTTTCAGCACCCTCACCATAAAAATTTTTTCCTCATATTAATCTGAGTCAACACCCTTTTAGTTTAAAACCACTGCCCTTCGTCCTATCACTATTAAAAATTCTATCCCCACCTTTATATACAACCCTCCTAAGAACTGAAGGGCTCCTATAAGATCTCCCCAGAGACTCCTGCACACTGAGCAACCCAAAGCCTTTCAGGGTTTCTCCACAGGAGTGATGCTTCAGCCCCCTTACCTGCTTTGTGTCCCTCCTCTGGACACACTCCAACAGGTCTATGTCTTTCTTTTATTGAGCTCATAAGCAATATAAAGACAGGTTTGGGGTTTATTTGGCTCAGAATATTTTTCTAGTAAAAGTTGCTGTATCGTAATTCAAAGCTGAGATAAGCTAAACACAGAAGTCTATTGATAAGATTACAAAATTAGAGCTCTAAGTAAGGACAGTTAAAGAAAATTGTGTATGGGCATTCATGAACAGGAAAAGAACACTGAACTTATAGCAAAATAGTGTATTTTGCAGCAGTTGAAAGGTTTCAGTGTTGCTTATTAAGAAGCAAGCTTATTTAAGCAAGATGCTTTGTTCATAATTCAGATAAAGTAACTGTTCAAACTGTGATAGCTCATTAACTATTGCTGTCAAATGAAGCACAACACTCAGCAATATACTTGCTGACTACAAAGTTGGTGTGACAGTGCTTAACATGTTTTCATCCAGGAAGTTTGCTCTAGAAAGACCTTGTTACCTGTTTGCACAACTATTTCCTCTTAAAATATTTATTCCGCAATAATGAAAATTCACTTGACAACTTAGCTGACTTATGATATTCTGATGCCTTTTTCAAGTGACAAAAAGAATGTTTTCTAGTCTAGGAACTGGCTGACTGAGGTGCAGGTTTGTATCCCAGTGATCCTTAACAAGACAGTTGAGATGAGCCTCATGTCCAAGGGCTTGCATTTTTCTTCCTGACATCTTGCAGTAACACTTCCTGACAAAGATTACATTATGTATTTCATCTTGTGAAAATTAACATTTGATTTCATAAAAAGAACAAATACAAAAATTATGCAGCAGAAAATAAAATGCATCATGACTCTTCATAGTCAATTGCAATGAGTCGTACCCAAGACCTCAGCCTTTCTTTTGGGGATCGTATCATATTTTTCTTGGATATAGGTTAACACAGCTAACATAATACCCAAAATTACTGTATATGTTAGTGTTGTGTTGTTCAGGAAAAAGTAATGAATAGACTGTGGAAAAAATGCATAAATAATAACATAATAAAAGAGAGGATGTCTGTTTGTAAGATACTGCAGCATATTGTCAAATAATTTATGTATAACATTGAACTGGTTAAAAAGTTTTTACTTCACCCTGTTGTGTGGAATCAGTTTGTGTGCTACATGTGCAGAAAGACGGAAAAATGCAGCTGGAGCTATGAAATATGGAATTTTCTTAAACTCTTTTGGCATTTCAGACATGCTTGTAGCTTTTAAGAGGAAGCTGGGTATATCTTGAGTACTTCTAGTAGCTAGTTTTACAGTAGGATTGACAAAGCTACTGCCATAGCTTGAAACACATAATACTACAGTAAATATGAATTCTGGGTTTCATTTTACTTTGAAATACTTCAAAATAGAAAAATGTACAATAATCAAAGTTAGAAAATATAACATTTGTATATCTAGAAGATAGTTTTGTCTATTTGAAGAGACTCTAAAAAGACTTAGTGATTAAAAAGATGGGAAATATTTTATTTCATATAAAGAAAAATTGTAATTTATTAATTATTTAGTACTAAGTAAGGTTAATACAATTTTGCCTGCTGATTGTTTTATTCTAGGATTTTTCCCATTACTATAACATCCAGAAACCTGATTAGTTTCATGACATGGTTTGTTTCTTCAGTGATTTAGGCATCTAGGTGATCACAATACTCATTACAGGAGTGGTCTGTTGGGATACATGAAAAAGACAGTCAGTACAATGTATAAGCTGAACATGCTCTCAGTACCAATAAGCTGCACATAAAATGTCAGCCTTTTTCTCCTGAGCTCAGAGTCATCCCATAAGTAAAGCAAAGATTCAAAGGCATTACAGTCACCTCCTTGCTACCCTCATGTCTAATAAAATCACTCTCTTCCAAAAATCACATCAGACCTAACTATAATCACCTCCTCTCTAACACCAGCTTCTTATAACTCACACAGTATTCATCCCCTAAAGGATAAAGCATACTTTACTGTGCCGTTTTTTCTGATTAAGATGGTAAGTTTTCAGCTACCTTCAGGGCTGCTATAAACTCTGCATTACAATTTAGAAGAAGATATTGGAAAGGAGTAGCATATATATATAGTCTTTTGCCAAAGACAGGAAATTCAACCTCCTTCCAAAAAAAAAAAATTACTTAGAAACAGCTAAGTAAAAAGATTAAATCTGTATTTGATACCTAAATACACATGTCTTAGGTGGTGGCCCAGCTTTCTTGCAGTTTTCAAGTGCAGCTAGCATCAATGCTAACATGAACATTTCTTACTACTTCCAAAAATAGGAAATCACAAAAGAAATTTTGACAATATTGTGAGACTGCTAGATTATTTTTTAATAGCTAAATGTTTGTTTTCATAATTTCTGTTATTTCTTTTGTGAGTGTTAAGAACTTCCACTATCCCAATAGATTTTCCATGCCTCTCATCAATCACTAAAAGAAAAAGAAAACCACATGAGAATGGTTTCTACAATCCTATAGTCCTGTCATCTCTTCACGATGTCCACTGTAATCACCTCCATACAAACTACTGCATTGAAGTAGAGTTTCCTGCTAAACATGAGACAACATTCATCATACAAGTAAAGGAATTACATGATTATCTGGGGATTTTATAGGTGAATTTTTTTCTAATTTGAGAAAGGACTTAAGATTTTAAAATGCAATACCTGGCCTACTGATTCTTTCAAAGTAAAGATACCATGGCACTCTGAATGTCAGTGATATTTCTACCATTAGAGCAAAAAATCAAAACTAAAAGCAACTTTTGGTAGAATCTAGATGGCTTACATTCTCACAGATAACAGAATTGAGTATGAATACATGGTTGTGTCTTTTGAAAATGAAGTACTCTAAATGCATCTCCTTTTCTGAAAATGTTGAGTAAAACATCTTAAAAAATAAATGGTTCTATGTTTGCTTCACAAAATCACTATATTGCTTACATAGTTTTAAAGAACTCTCACAAAATTCAACATTCTTTCATTGTTTCAAAAAATTTGGGATTTATCCTAGCATATTCATTTTGGCAAAATAACATTTCAAAAACTTTTCCAACTTCATTTTTAATTTTAATTTTTATTCTTTTTAAAGGCTGAAGAAGGTAGTCCTTGATTGATACTTATTCTGTTTGAATGGAGCCTACATCTAAGCATACTTTTCAGAAACAGAGACAGCAGATTAATTTTCTGCATTTTACCATATAGCCTAAGACACTGCAGTGGCCTTAGTAAAATATTAAACTTAAAAATGAATTTAAATATATAATATTTGTTTGCTAAAGGTAAGAATATTTTAAAGATTTTAAGTTAAAATCACCATGAATTATTCACCCCACTCACCATGGTTTTCAACATCTCCTTCTGTATGTCTAATATGCTGCATCAGACCTAAAATCAGTTCACCATTCAGCACATCTTTTATTCTTTTCCATAAGCCTCCTACTTGTTGAGGATGGACAGCAGAGTAAATATATAACAGGTGAGTGAAGATAATAAAATCATTCTTTCTTCCAATGGTCTGTACATCATCATTTTTGCTGATAACTTGCAATGTCTGACCTTTTAAACTGACAGGATGTTCACCACTGAAGCTTTATAAAGATGGCTATCTCATCTCAGAAAAATGGAAGCCAGGGATTCAGGAGTGTCTTGTATTTGTCTGTGAATCAAACTGTCATTTTGCTCTGTTAGTGGCTGCTATCAAGTCAGGACAAGCAGTTATTCTGTACGCTAGTTCATGTAACCTTGAATTTTTCCAAAAGTCCTTGAGAGTTAATTCAATGGGTTTATGCAACTACAGTTCATGTATATGAGTGAGTTATACAGAATCTTGGCAGCTAGAAGTTGTAATAAACATTTAATTTACAATCCATACAATCATTTTAGCTTTGCAAAGCGCTTCATGTATCCATCCATTTCTGCTGATTTATTATAATCTCTGTTTAGCTCAACTTACATTTATGGGGAATCCTTCATGGCTTAAAAACCAAGACAAAGAACAGTTCATCATCCAGCAGGAATCCTGGAAGGGTTTCAAACTGAATTTTAGTCCAGAAATTTAGTAAATGGAAAACCTTCTTCCCTTCCAAATCAAATCAAAACAAACAAAATGGCACATCAACATCCCTTTACAAGTGACACAGATATATATGGCAGAGACCAAGAAACTCCCTGCATTATTGCAAAAAGAAGAAAGTAGCTCATTGATACTGATGTGCGGTGCCAAACTACAAAATATTTCTAAGTAGCAAAAGTATCACATACTGTTTTATATGTTTGCATAATTCACTTCAAAGTGAACAACTAAATAGTCAGAATTTATCTAGAATTCAGAATTTGCAGGGAAATAACCTACATTAGAGATGAAGGTCACTGAGCAGTCTTTTTATTTTAATAGCAAAAATATTGTACTTTTTAAAAAAATTCTTTTTTTTTTTTTTTTTTCAGATTTTATCTTTTTGGTTTTTCCCCCAATGTCTGCCTGTAATTTCAGCACTGATCATCCATTTCTATTATGGTAGGCAAAGTGTTCCTAAAAATTCTAAAATTGCAGATAGTGATAAGAATTTGAAGCCACCCTGTGAAAGTGTGCAAACTGGGAAACTGAGATTTCAAAATATACACGAGATACTTCAATCTCAAAAGCACATTACTTTCAAGGGTTTGAGTTTAGAAAAGCTTTTCTTCCCCAAAAATTGTGATTCATAAATAAATAAAGCCACAACAAGAATCTAGACAACTTCAATTTAATTGCTTTTGCTGTGGTCAGAAATTGCATGAAAATACAGAGATTACCCAGATCATTAAGAAAAAGAATAATTTTGTTTTGTCTCTCTAAAATTAAAAAAATCCTCTCAGGTATGATAATCAATGGCAGGCTGAAAACACTAAAGTCCATTTTGCTGCTACTTTTTATGTACATTATACAAAAATACTCAAAACCCCTGCTGGCTTTGAGATACTAACACTCACATTCACATTGATATTCACTTTGTGCCAAACTTCTCTCCTATAAGCTTTCAAATATTTCAGGACATTGATGAGCCAAAAGAAAAACAAGGATATTGGGGCTGGAGGCTCAGAGATTTCATGAGAAGGCCAACAGGTTTTATTTAGTCCAGAAGACCTTTTCAGCAAATGGTGGGCTATTTTGTCATGAAGAGAAATTCTGGCAAGGAAGGACTTGAGACAGAGAGAGTTAATACATTACTGGGAATATTGAATATTTTGAAATATATTCATCTTGCCGATTTCTGAGTCCCTTGGATAAAACATGTAAAAGATATGATTTACAAGACTTCAGTATCTTTTTTGAGGAAAGTTAGATACAGTCAGATATTTTTCTTTTACTTTTTGTGAGGTGTAAAGGGAAATTTCTGATACATTATACAATATTGACAATTGAGAAAACTTTGAAGCATCTTGGTTTGCGAAAAAATTAGAACTGGGAAAAATTGTAATCAGTAATAGTAATAATTCAAGATTTTTTCCCCATTCCTCTTTTTAAGAAAGAGTATTTTCTAGCAAGGGATTTAGTATTGTTAGAACTTATTTATTATATAGAAGTATTCTCATGTTGCTTTGATGAATTATTCAGTTCTTGCAGGTAAAATGCAAATGGAAATATATGAATGTGTGTATTTACTTGTTATGATTGTCTTGAACATTCATGATGTTCACAAGTTTTAAGTCAAGACTACTTAGTTCTTGTTAATTAATTAAGACTGCTATTAACAAACACCTAATTCCTACTGTTCTATTCATAACGGTTTAGAAAGATGAATTCAAATTCTGGTTTCCTTGTTGAATAGAATGCACCTGGAATAAATAGAATGTCTACCCAACAGGAATAATGGAGATCTAATTTAAGTAATTATAATGTAACTACTGTAACATAACTACATGTTTAGAGGCAGAAATTTTCTTCAGTCCAGTAAGTTCTGCTGGTTCTCTCATAACACATGGTCTAGTTAGGGAAAACAAAACGGAGAAAGTATGATTTTCTTGAAGCTGACACTCTGGAATCTCCTGTCTATGGTATTCTCAGAACGAAAAATTGGGATATATATTTTTGTTTTTGGAACACTGCATTTTCCTAATATCTCAGTTCATTCTTTCTAAAACAATGGATTGTTACATTTCTCAGTCATGGCACATACTCAAATATCTTAGAGACTGAGATCCCTGCATCTCATTTCCATGCATGAGTAATATTTTGAGCTTAAAGAATTATATTATTATTTTATCTAAAGATGCAGACACAAGGCTGAGATATTGAACTGATTGCTCAGGATTTAAAGTAACCATTTGCAAAGGACTACACGTTCTGTTGACTACACCTGAGGGGCTTTTGCTAAGTGACTAAATCAGTAAATGAGTTCTCATTAAACATAACAAGCAGCAAGTGCTAGGAATGAATCAGGTAAAAATAGGTTGACTATTCTATTTCAGCTAATTGCTCTCCTGATAAACTGTTTATTTGGGCAAGGTCCTGGAAGCTGTTGCTGCAGCTCTAGCAAAAAGGTATCAAAGGACTATTCAGTCCTTGAGTGCTGTACATCAGTCCTACTGTGAATTTTACCATGTAAAATGTCTTCCTTTGTAACATATATAGATTGTACTCCTCATTTCTTCTAAAAATACTTCTGAGAATAGTGGGATGAAGAGTCACTCTTACCAGTGTTCACCTGCTGTAGAATTGGCGATGTACCCTATTGTGGTTTCCTGTGTTCTGGGATTTCTCCATCAAACGAAAACATTTTAATTACGTATCTCAATTGTGCTTTTTTTCCCAAGAATACTTTCAATCTGTTAAAGTATTCTATTTCCTACATTTTTTTTCTCTGCAGTAGAAAGGTTAGGCACAAAAAGAAATAACCTGCTTTAATGTCTTTCTCCACTATCTCTGGGAATGAAACAGACTACAATAATGCTGTTGTATTTATGTTTTATCAGTTTCTCAGTGGTAATTACTTATTGTAGTCTGAAGGACTGTAGGATTTCTTACTATGTAGCATTTACAATTATAGTTATTTACATGTTTACCAGTCAGTTAATAATAGACTACTTAAATATTCATATTTCTTCCATGGTGGTGTAATGCATACAGAAGATTCACAAATCACTTTTAGCTTCTTCTGATTATAATTCTTTAAAAAAAAGGAAAAAAAGGATATCTTCATTCAATCTGATATATTCAAGTCCAAAATAATTTAGCTTGCTTTGAAATAGATAAATATGGCAAATGAAAAGGAGTGTTGGAAAACATGTCTTTATCACCAGGTTATGATATAAGAACAAATTCAGAAAAAATAACTGTCCACCCCTCTGCTGAATTTTTTGCATCCATGAACATGCTTTCCTACTTTAAATTGAGATCCCCAATGCATCTAAATGCTTTTCTGAGTGATTTTGGTCTGATTCTGTTTCTCAGGAGCAAATGGTATATACAAATAATAGCTTGTTAAAGAAAAATGCATTCTGCTTTCTTGACCCTTGTGCAATCAAAATTTAAACCGATTACCTTACAATATATATATCTTTAGCACATTTCTCAAACAGAATTTTCCTGTTTACAATAAGCAAGGGAATGAAAAATTAATTGCTTTACTCTGGCAAATATTTTAACTTCTAATTGTACTTATTTTTACAACTGTGGTTCCTTTCCACTTCCTTATGTCATTAGATGATCTCTTGTATTGTTTTTGATGATTTAGCATCCCCTAGCTATGCCAACTCAAAGTTATATTGCCAATGACTTTTTTGTAAAGTGTACAAGTGTAAAAAGATCCGAATTTCTTGATTTGAAATCTGAAGCTACATAATCCCTTGTGCATCAATTAGCTGGTAAGAGTAGCCAAAGCTTCTTTTTATTTAGTATTGTATTCTGCTTCTTCTCTTACCTTTTTTATTCTTTGTCTTTCATATTTAATGGAGTCTGCTTTCCATTATAATTATTAATTTTCATAAAGCTAAATTAACTAATATAATAATTTCGGGGTTTTTATGAAATCACAGATTATAAAGTCTGACGGGAAACTCCTGATCATTTTGTCTCATCTTTTGTTCTAGTTTGGTCACAGACATCCGACAAGTTAATTCATGCTTGAAAGAAAGCATACATACAAACACACACTCATAATACAAATGTAATTTCTTTTGCTATAAGAACTACCTTATTCTTCTGAGACTTTTTATCACATCCAAATTATTTATATGATTCATTTGTAATCTTAATTTATCTAGTCTCAACTTCCAGTCTCTTCAATATTTATAGGATTTTTAGACCTCCTGATGAGTCCTCTATTATCTAGTAGGTATTAATTAGTGTTCTAACTAAGGTAAACTGAAAAAAAAATCAACCAAAATTAAAAAAGGAAGTAATTCATAGAAATGTAAAAAACATCTCATGCATATTTTAATAACTCTCTAAAATGAAGTAACTATGAATGCAAACTTTACAGTAATAAAGGGAAAAGACTGGAGGAAAATTATAAGTTGAGTATCTTAAGTCAACCAGTTGTTTTTATTTAATATTGTAAAATATGACCTTGGCATGAAAACATAGTGCTGTCATCATGTAAGTTTCTGATGACTGAGAGATGGGAATAATTTATTTATAAAGTATTACCAAAGTATCATGAACAAGAAAATAATGACAGATGTATAGAAAAAATTAGGCTTTACAGGATGAAGTATTGAGTCATGTAGTTAGAGATTAAAAATAATAGAAGACTTTTTTTTTAGGAAGAGAAAGTTCATTGTCTGAAATACTAGAGATTAAATTTCCATGTGGAATCTTTTTCTCTGCTAATGATAATGTGACCATTAAATACAGAAATGAAATCTATCAATTGAGATAGTTCCAGTTGACATAGGAAAATATTTTTGTTACTATACAAACACTTATAAGACTTCATTAAGAATACCATTTATAATTTTAAACTTCAGTGCTCAAGAAAAGTGGCCACAAATGAAGAGACTTTCAAAGAAAATCTGTAGAATGAAATGCATATTAAAGAATCTGTGAAAAAAAGATATCTAAACAGCTTAGAATTATGTTAGCGAAGTGAACATATTTTGTCCATAAACATGCAACTAAAAGGATTAAAATCACTGAAGATCTAAAAGTAAGAATTAATAAGCCCAGGAATGTATACAGACTGAAAAGCAGAAGTAACTTTCTTGCCATTAAGACATAAGGTTTTTGAATGGCACCAAAAATATGCCCTATTATTCTGTGACAGAACTGTGTAAATTTATTCAAGTTAACAGGAATGACTATACTAAGGTGATAGGTATGATAACCCAATCTTTTGATTGTAATCATAATATTTACTTTAAATATTGTGACATATCTTCTTGATAAACTTCACTCAGGACTGAGTAGCTACTCTTTAAAAAAAAAAGTATTTTATTTGTGTGGGAGCACACTGATGTGGGAGCACAATGCTTTTGTGATGTAACAGTAAAAAGTTACTGCTTGTCATTCATATTTAATTTTTCTTCCAGTTGATGTGACCCTTTAAAATGATAAATGCCTAGTAATGTCCTGTAGAGGCTTCTGGGCCTGCCAGGGGCCTTCCTGGGGCTGTGCCTTGGAAGAATGGCCCCTGCCTTCAACCTCGCCTGTGGATCCCCTGTTTGACTGACAGGTTGTCAATCAACCCCAGGGCCACACCCCCTGCTGGCCCATTGGCCGTTACGCTCCCAGCTGACCTTATGTGTTCAGGCTTCTAGCAGTTTCCCTGGTTCTTGTAACCCCATTGGCTGAAGCCCTGTCCATTTACCCTTGTGTCTCCCTATTGGTCAGTGTCCTCCTTTTTCCCACCCATACCTCTCGGTGATTGGTTGCTACCATTGGCTCCACCCCCTTGTGCTCTGACATAAGCCTTGACCCTCTAATTGTCTTTATTTTTGCCTCTGGACCCGTTCAGTGTGTGGTGGCGATAAACCCCGCCGGAATTCTGGGCAAAGGCCCGTCCTGCCCTCCATGGTCAGCAAGGTGCCTGTGGTGGGCTGTGTGTGTGTGATTGCTGTGCCTCTCCCGAGCATCTTCCTCAGGGACACGCTTTGGGAAGGTTGCAGCGAGTCACCACTGGCCACATTGCAGCAATGTCCTCTCTTCTGGTACAATATGGACACAAGAACACTACACGGCTTTACACTTGATTCCATTGGATCTGGTGTCAGAGACCCTTGGAGTCAGTGACTTAGAGAGGACAAACTACAGCTGCCTGTCGCAGCCAGCCAGGGGAAATCCCTGAGTTAGTCTGTGTATCCTTTAGGCCTACTGGCCATAGACACTGCTTTGGAGTAGTGAGACTTTCCCTCTGCACATAACCTTTTTCACCCTCAAAATCTCTCCTAACTAGGTTAGAATCAGCAATTTGAACATCAGTCAAACCAGCTCATCAGATTCCAGCAATACTGGGCAGATGAAATGCCTACTCATAAATTAGTAATTTATAATTGCAATAATTTATACTCAGGCTCCCGGAAATGAGCTCGTATTTGAATATGGTTCTTCCAACTGGTATCTTGTGCTTTTAGAAATAAAGTGGCAATATTTAACTCTTCTTCCATACATTCTTGGTGAAATTCAATACCGGTAAACTTTGAGCTCCTGACTGATCTAGGGCCCATGATGAGCGTGCATATAGCTAAAAAGAAAGGTCATAGTGTGATTCTTATTAACTACTTTCAGTTTTCCCTCTCCTCTCAGCTCTTCTACGGCTCAGCTTTAGGAAGATATCAGCACAGTCTGAGGGCTCAGAGAACCTGGTCACACCTTTCCATCAAGAGTATAGAACTGATATTGTTGGAAGATACAAACTAGTTAGAAAGACCAGGAAGTGCTTCTACATGCATCCACTGAAGAGAAAAATGCTGTCAAAATAGTTTTTTATCAAATCCCATAAAATTTCTCACATACTTTCAGGAACTTTCCATTTATTTAGGATGTCTTTAGAACTGGAGAGTGAAGTACCACTAATGTTTCAACTTTTTGGTTCTCCTTTACTTTCTTAATAGTGATACACATGAACACCTTTCTAAACTCAAAGCATATGCACAGTGCTCACTGTGCTTTTTCACACTCACTGACTCTCCATACATTTAAAATTCTTAATTTCCTGAAGATCTGTCTCATTTCAGTAAGAGATAGTACACTAGTTGAGAGTTGAAACCAACTAGACACGAATGAAAATGAAATCTTAAAATGTTTATTACTTCATATTGTATTATTTTAATAGAAATTAGTAAGTTTCAGTAAAAATACAGGTTTCAGTATCTTCTTGCTACTTTGAAGGGCAAACAGGGATGTATACCTCAAGAAATATTATTGACATATATTGGGAATAATCTGTTAAACTGTGAGAACATGATACCTTATGATGTAGAAACTGTACATATCCCCACTTATTCAAAATCTTAAAAGGAAAATATTTGAAGCTGTTAAAGACCACAGTTTCTTGCCAACTATCAAACTTTTTGACACAAAAGGACTGAGATGAGGTTTGTGTTCTCAGCGTTAAACTGAGTTACAAAGAGGAATATGTAAAGGAGACGTTTTATATTCTAGAAGTAAAACTTTGAAAAATTGCTAGAGCTTAAAAGTTAGTTGAAAATATTACCATTCTCATCTCTTTGAACATGGGAAATGGAAATTTTAATATGAATCACACACAATGAGAAAGAAAGTTGAATATTTGTGATAGACAATCAACTGCATCTTAGCAGTCTGGTTTGTTTTACAGGTACTGCAAAAACCTTGACGTTTTAAAAACATGCAGAATGTAACTACAGGTGCTCCTTTAGGAAACAAGAAGATGAATATTATAAATCAAAATGTAGCAAAATCTTAGTAAATAATGATTAGTAAGTAGCAAAGAAATGTGTTTAGCTTAGGGCAATGACTACATCTCAAATCATCTGAGAGGCTCTGTAGTGATTTAGAAAAACATCAGGTTCAGAAGTTACAGTTTGCAAGTGTTGGGGCAGAAAGTCAATAATGAACTTGAAGATTTCAATCCCATCAGTTTAAGGAAAGTATTTTTGATAATCCCCAGATGACATTCCATTAGAGAAATTGTTCATAATGGAAATCTATTGGAAAATCCAGGAACTGTAGGAGCTTTGCATGCCAGATGACTCATAACTGGCATTCGATCAAGTTCATCAATAGACTTTGTAAAAAGACAAAAGGGGCATGTTGCTTGCCTTGAGGTCAGGCGGCAAAAGTTGTATAATTTCCAAAGTCTGTGTATGCTATTTGTTGAAGAGTGATCTGTATGAGCAGAGTGTTGAAAATCCATGTGCTCTGCTGCCTATCTATGCGACTGTCCATCACTGCATGGAACATGAGACCTTTCTGGACGGCAGCACAAGTAAGAACTGTTTGCAATATTTCAGTGTCATGACTTTGCTTTAAAAATGTATCAAACAGAATCCTGCAGACTAAAACTGAGCATTTATGTTCCTACCAATAGCTGAGCATGAATCTTTCCATTTGGATCGGCATCCAAAGATATGTATCTCCATCCACAAGTATTTTCACTTTTTGTTTTCTTTTCACCCCAAAAAAAGACAGGTGTGGCAAGCATCTGGGTCAGTGTTTGACTGTCAGCCAAGGTCAATTCACCAATCCTAAACCCAAATCTGTCTTCCTTTCTTCCTTACCTCCTTACCTCCTTTCCTCCTTTTTTCCTTTCCATCATTCAAATAAATAGCGACAAAATAAACAAAAGAAATCAGTATTCTTCTTACATAGAATTAAAATGCAACATTCTCTTTAAAGTCAAATTACTTGCAAGAGAAATAAGGCAAAATATTTTATTAACTCCCCTGTTGGCACATGAAAGTGATTCTATACTTAATATCCCTGCTTTACATTTAAGGAATTAACCACAGTTACGTGATTTCTATATGTCGGCAGATTCTACCAGAAGTACGGAAATATCCTGAGTTATTTCAGGAAAGATTCTTGCATAAACTGGTATGGATAAAGAAGAAACGTTATTTAAACTTGACTTTCCTGAACCTAATAAGGTTTTTATATCTTTTTTTTCTGTTTGCTTGGTCCTTTTTCTTTTTTCCTTGGTGAATCTACTCTTGTCCCTACAGAAAAAAGTAGACTAGAAAGAGAGTTGAATTAAGAGAGATAAATTATTATGAGTCTTAACAAAATAGTTGTTTTTCATTTGGCCCAATGGGTTAGAGTAAAAAGTGTGTGGAACATTGCATGCTGGATGGTACATGCAGAAATAAAGTGAAGAACATAGTGGTTTGTTTCAGCCCATTTTGTATGATGAGGGAGTAGCACCAGGCAACAGAAAGAGAGCTGGCATAGGCTGCTAGTGCAGAAGATGAAGAAGTTTAAAGATGAATGTATTATATGTTGAATAACATTCATTTAAGCACTTACTGCAAAAGTAAAGAACAAAATTTTGGTTTTTAATTTAAAACTTCTCAGAGTATTTGAACAGATATTTTTTATTCTTTTGGGAGATTCCATAAAGACTAAGGTAGAAATTGAGTCTGCCAGAAAAGAAGAGATGATGTATAATAAGACTACAGATGGATAGAAAAAGAGTTTAAGAAAAAGACATTTTAACACGTGGAAGAGTTCAATGAATATAAATATAAAATAAATATGACTTTGATGGGTGTTTATCACACAAGGACATGTTCATCATGAATTATAAGCTATAAAAAGGATTTCTACAGTCAAAAGACAAGCCTGTTTGTATCATTAATGAATGACGAACAACAGAGACACAAGCCCCAAATCTCTGTATGAAGAATAATGACAACTTTGATAAGACCATTACACAGGCTTTCCTATACTTTGTAAAATATGTAGAATTAAAAATACAAAGATTTTTCTTTTCAATCCCACAAGAAAAGCCTTTATGTGATTAAAATTTAGTGGTTTGCTGTAGTAATTTTGAAATGAAATAAGGAAACTACTTAAAACTGAGAAACAAGTAGATCACAGGCTTAATTAAAACAAATCAGAGTGAAAAAGAGTTCAACATTAATTTATTCTAGAGTGCACTTATCGACACTTCATGAATAATGTATTATTATTTCAGTGGATAGTCTCATATATTACACATCATATACATAGTATGTCCTCTCGTATGTTAACTTAATACAGAAATCCTCCAAAATTTTCTGCCTTGGTATCCATTTCTACAGACATAAAAGAACCATTGGGGGCAACTACAAAAAGACTGTTTTACATTTGCTAAAAACTCCCTAATAGGATTTTTTTTTTCAGTCAGGTATTAGGAGTAACACAATTTTCAAGGGACAGCATTTATTGTGAGAGCAGCCTGTGTCTCATTCAAGTGATTCACAAAGAACAGAACATCTGTCATTAGCTTGTTGGAATGAAACAGAGAAACGTCCTCTGAAGCTGAACCTTGTTTCTAAGCTGGATATGACAGAATAGTAGTAAGGGATAATGTCAAATTAAGAGGGATGATAGCTGTAATTTACAGATGATAATCTAATTTGCACAGTGTCTACTTAAACTTCCAGAAGAAAGGGAGGCTGACACGTGGATTGTGCAGACTCGCCCTTCCAGTCTGCCCCTGCCTTGTGCCTCCTTTGCCCGTACTCCCGGAGCAGCCCAACTGCTAGAGCAGATTTTCCCAACACTGACGGGTTCGGTGCAGTGCCATTGGGCTGCTCACTTTGTAGGAGGTCCTTTTCACTCTGTAAAGGAGTAAAACGACATGTTGTCTTATCCTGGTATAAAACCGGGTCAATTATACGGCACCAAATGCAGAACCATCGCTCTTCCATGGGGCTGCAGAGGGTGAAGTGGTGCGTGCAGTGAGGATGGTGTTCACCAGCACAGACCTTTATACCTGAATATGTGCTGAGTCTGAGCTGTTCAACCCAGGCTCACTCCACAGTCAAAGGAGAGAAATAAGGGTGGTTTCTCTCACTTTGAAATGCTTGTTAATCTCCAGAGACCAGAGCTGTGGCAGCATGCTCATTGTACCACACGTAACACTGGTTAGAACTTCTGTTTAATCCAAAACACCTACTTCATCTGGAAGAAATCAGAATTTTCAGAGAGACAGCATTTTAATAACAATATAATATTAGTGTGTGAAAAAAAAATCCAATTTTTTGATTAAAAATAAATCTAAATGTGCCAAATGCTTTCCAAATGTGTAAATTATGGCCTCGTATAAGATAGGCTCCTATGAGTTGCAGATCCCTGGGGAGTTGTCCTAGTTTTACTTGCAAAGGTAGTTTTAGATTAACTTTGATTACAGCTTTTAGATTTTAAATATTAGTGAGCTAGTATACTGTGGATTTTAATTAAAACATAAACTACATATAATAGAATAATATATATATAATATAATTATATATATATAATTTATATGTTTATATAATCTACCTATCTATATCTATATCTATAATATATATAACATAATAAAGCTTTTGTCTAAAGAATTTTTTATTCATTTGTGCAGCCTGGCAAAATCCAAAATAATTGCAAGAAGTTACTCTGGGACTAGGACTGGATAAATTCTTTGAAGTAAAGGAGAGGATGAGTTGTCCTTCTATCCTGATAACTTTTGGAAGCTGCTGTCAGCAGTTTGGGTGCCCTGTGGCCTGATGAGCTGGACAGCAGCCACATCTCTGCCATCCTTAGCCCCAAACACGGGTTCTGTTGGGCTGTGCTCCGAGGTACGTGCTTATAACTAAGAGCCACTGAAGTTGGCACGCTGAAATTTTGAAGTTCTGGAAAGGGCTTGGTAAATCCTCAGGGACACTATTAGCCTTTGGGGACCAAGAAATCCTTCGGTGTTCCCACTGTCTGCTCAGTCCCAAGGACTTCTGTTTGCTGTGCTGTCCTGCCTGCCCTGTTCCTACTATGAGCTGTTGGTTGAGTGAACTCACAGATTGCTTGAACCCCGGTTTGGCTGAAAGAAGGTACATCTCAAGTAATAAACCCCACAAATATTACCATTATTTTGTGTGTGTGATAAAATCAGACGTGATATCAGACATTTAAAAAGTTTTACTTATAGAAATATAGTTTAAAATACAGATAGATATTCAGGATTTTAATTTTTTAATATATTTTACTCTTTGATATGGAATAAAAAGTGCTTGATTGTTTAATTTTTATGAAAACCAGAAAGATGTAGCTGGTAAAGTTTGTGAATTAACCAAGTAAAATATAAAAGGTAACACAAAGTATAAAATGCATTCACTGCTGCACATTATAGCCACAATATGTTTTAAAATACTGTGCAAACTTTTAGAATATACTTTTGAGTTATGTGCATAAAGACAAATCTAACATAATGCATCCCATTTGCTAATCTCTCCCCCAAGAGCTCATCTATAACGTTAAAGAGAAAAGTGAGATTATAAAGATAAAAAAAAGGTTTTTACAAATCTAATTGAAATTTTTATTAGGCTGATGTTATTTTTAGACTGTCTCAAGGCTTCATAATTGAGCCTTTACAGTTGTACAAACAAATAGAAGACTGGTAAGAACCTGAAATTCATTATGTTTACTAATGAAGTCAGCCTGGAAACCTCTTCATTGAATATTGCAATTTGATTGCCATCAGGTTCTGATTGGACCCTTGATTTACATTTTAATGAGCATATATTATTTCAAATGCAAACCAGGGTGTTATCAGGGGTATTTCACTAGAACTCAAAAGATTAAATGAAAAACATCCTATGTTGTGTTTTATAAAAATATGAAAAGTATTTTCTGCATGGCAGAAACATTTTAATATATTAAAAGAAGCTTATAATAATTGATAATTAATTAATTTTAGATTCCTGTGAAAGAATGTATTTTAAGCTCTCTATTGAGAAATTAATTTTTCAAGATTTTTTTTTTTTTACAGCGGACACCCAAATATCTATCTAGACTTCTGCATTTTTGTTGGCCTTGAGATATTTATTTCTTATGAAAAAGAAGAAATATAGAAAGAGAAAGAAATTTCAAATTTTTTTTCTCTAAATATATGCAGAATTTTTACTCCAGATTATTTTTTTTATTTATTACATTATTTGTTTCTTATTTTTTTATTATTTTCTGTGTATTTCACTTAGTGTCCTATTAATTTTATTAGTGTATTTTTGAAAGAATATTTGGAACTTTGTTAGAGTTTTACTTAGTGGTAGCAAATTTTAAAGTAAAAAATAATGGCCTCTTCTAATCAAAGAATTGAAACATGGAAGTAATTACTTTTTGTCCCCTTGCCTATTGTGGATTCTATCACTGGATAGGTTAGCTGTGAGGACAGATTGGTAGATGAGCATGCTGTTGGAGTAAACACAGAAAACTGAATTGATTGGAGCTTTCTTATATTGAAATAAAATTTAACCCCCCCTAACACCAACCAAACACTATCCCAAACTCACCCAAACAAACAGGAAGCTAACAAAGTCAGAGCTCCTTTCAGCACAACTGCAGGCAGCTGTCCTGGGCTGGGGCCATTGAACCAAACACTCCTGGAAATGATGGAGTTAGCTGCTCTTATGAAATAGCTGAAACTCCACCGCAGTTAGTGAAGTGCACTGCACTATTCCCAGTTTGTAACAATTATAAAAATTGTCTCTGAAGTGCTCATGTATTTTCCAGTGCTCCTGAAAATGAGAGAGGGGAGGTATGTATGACGGGAGAGGTTATTGGCGCACAAAAAAGTTACTACTCTTATTGTATTTTCCTATTTTTTTTTTTCTGTTTCAAGTTTTTATACAGTCTGTTTTATACACAAAGTCAGGAAGGAAACAGATAATTTTCCAAGCAGTTGTGGAAGCATCTGTTTAGATTTATCTGTTAAAGTTTTCTTTTTTGTTTGCATGATGTACATGGGTTTAACTTACTCCTTACTGGACAATTATTTTTTTTTTTTGCACAAATTACTTCATGTAAATCTGTCCAGATTCTTAATTCAGCTAATAAGATAACTACTATAAATGAATGACTGTATTAGTCACCATTTTATGGAATCTGCTTCAAATTTCAGGTCCTCAAATTTGTTATTATAGTCAATCATCTTTTACTAAAAGGCTTTACTGAAAGACTGAAAAGAAAAGGGTGAAGACAGGTAAAGGAAAGAAGATGGAGGCACCGAGTCCAGTGAAGAAAGAGTCAAATCCCAAGTGAGAGAATGAGAAAATGCCTTAATCTTGGGATAAAGTTCTCTCGTAAGGCCATAGTAAGGATGTAATTTCTCCATCAGACACTTGGAATTCATGGAATGCATTGAGGAATGCAGCTGTAACCCCAGCCATGCACAGTGGCACCTGCATTGGAGCAAGCAGAGGTTGAGGTAGCTGTGATCCAATGAGAAGCTCGAACAGAAAGAAATGAGAGAGATGAGAAACCTTGCCCTAAAGATAGAAAAGGACCTCTTCAATCTTTATCTCTGTTCCCAGAGATGAAGATGATCCCAAAGATAAATGAAAAAACTTTTGCTTTTATGCTAGAACAGCTTATTCTTAAAATGGCACCCCAATAACCTGAGATGACCCATGGTGGTAGTTGAGGGAAGGTTACCAAACTGTGGGAAGCACTTCACGATTGCAGATTTCCTGGCAGCTACTATTTGTGAAAATTGAAGCCATGAGAGAACTGTTTCTTGTAGAAAACTCTCCATGGCATGGCAGGAGAGACTTCTCTCCCTATGTGAGCTGAAAGAAAATTATTTTAAAGATGGTAAACTGACTGAAAATACCAGTTTTTTTCTCTGTGTTGTCAGTGGGAAAGGAAGGAAGAGTTGAGGAAAAAATAAGTGTTTTGAAATTTTTATTCTGATTCTTGTTTTTCTTATTTCAGTTCTGTTAATAAAGCTTTCTTTATACCCTTTGAAGTTTTGAGCCTGCTTTTGCCTTTCTCCTAATCCTTATCTCGCAGCAAAAAAAGAGTAAATAATTTTATTGTGTGCACTGGTATTTGGCCAAGGCTCAAGCTACTACAGTAATTGGTGCCATGACTCAGATTAGCAAACCAAAACCACTACATCCTTCTACTCATTCTGCCTTGTCTCTCTGTCTTTCCTCACCACATCCCAACCTGCCCCATCTAATTGCTTTCTACCTCCATATTTACTGTAGTTAAATCCTTGTTATTGACTTTGGCCTGTGGTCATTTGCACCTTAATTCAGACAGAGGCATCCCTTTAGAAATGGATCCTAAAAACATCCTCCTGCAAGGATCTGGGAAACATTAAAGCAGTTGGATTTTGGTTTTGGGGAGGTGAAGGATAGCCAGACTTCGAGTGGATACACCAGCAACTAATAACTCCCAAAGTATTTGAATGGAGAGCTCAATTTTGCTGAAAAATCAACATCAAAAAGCATCTTTTGCAATGGAACAAATTTGGCATGCTGTAAATGTCTTGTTTGTCTGCTGTTTCCTTGTAAGGAGTCCTGGGACTTTTTTCCTGTTCAGCACTATTCCAGCAATCTATCACTTTCTTTGTTGCAACAGTCTGGCAGAGCCCTCTCAGATACCAGGAAAATAAAAAAAATCTTTGTCACCACTTTTCCCACTTTTGAAAGGAAAAGATTTTTTTAATTTCTCCTGAATACTATTGGACCTATTTTAATTTTAAAAGCGCCTGGTACATGGTACATCAATATTTTAAATGCATTTCCAGAATGCTGGCTTTTTTATCCCTGGAAAAACACAGCTTTGGTGTATCTTCACTTGTTCAGGTAAGAGGTTCATCTTGTTCTCAATTTATTTTGGTGTTTCTGAGAAATGCTGCAATCCAACAAACAGGAAAATGAAAATTTGTGAGAAGTTGTTCCATTAAATTGTGGATTTAGTTTGACTCAAAATGTGGATCAAAACTTAAACAGATTTCATTGCTTCACTTTCCAGTACAAAAACCTTACAACAGAGCAAAAATATACCAAAAAACAGGGAGCTGCAAATATTTGGTTATTGAGGCTATTTACAACCAGATCAGGAGTGCTACTGAAACAAAGGCTGACATCTTAAATATTTTCTATGCAGTAAATCTAAAATAATCCCTGTAAGGTCATCCCTGATTATTCTGTGTCATTTGTCTATAATTTTCAAGTTAGATTTGACTTTAGCCATAGCAACTCTTTGCCTAAGGACAATGATTTTTATTTCCCCTGGAACTGGACTTTAGCTTTCATGTTCTTTGGAGATGTTACCTCCTTTATTACACATCTGTTGATTAGACTTTTATAAAACATTACAGTATGCCAGTCAGAAACCATGACATAACTCACAAGCAGTTTAATAAAAATATAACACAATTTTTCATATTTTTAAAGAAGAAATTTCATACATGCAACTTTAAATATTTAAGGATGCTCGTTTCTTCATGAGTTCATCACTGTCCAACAGACAACAGGTGTTGAGTATTACCATTTCTTTGGTTTCAGAGTTACTTTTCAGAGAAAATTACCATATATTTTACTACTTTTCTGTTATCTGCAAATAATTTTCAAGTATTTACTAAGAGCTTTTGATTAAATCAAAGAAAAATGGTTCTATTCAGTATTCTCCTTTTAACACATATATATTCATGGTTAGTTAAGAGCTTAAGTTGTGTAAAACTTTTTCTAATCCTTTGCAGAGAATGTAAATGCCTAACACATATCTATTGTGGATAAGTAATGCCAGGAGTAAAAGACAGTTCTGGAATGAATAACAGCATATGTTTCAATTGTAATTTTATTTCGTTGGTGTTCATAAAAAGTTTCATAAGTAACCAGCTGTTGGTTCAGTTCTCACAATTAACTCAATCCTCAGTAACATAGGCCAGGTGTTTTCACTGAAAAAGGGAATTTGTCAATAGGTGTGGTACAATCATTATACAATCAATTTCATAAGCATGTGTATACTAAGCCCTGGCAAAAGGGAAGATCTTGCAAAAGAGGTAATTTTTATTGCTGTGTTTATTGCTTGGCTGTTCCAAGCACAGCCTGACTTCTGTGCCCAGGGGAAACGCCTTCACTCAGGACTTGGCAGAGTGTGACCTCACCAGATGGACAGGAGTAGCCAAAAGCCAGTGCTCTGTGTCCCTGTGGGGGGTTTGCCAATGACAGGATTCTCAAACAGGAATTTTTAAACAGCTGTCAATCCAAAAGCAATAACCCTGTGTTTCAACTGATACAACGTTACTAATTCAGCTTTGAGATACTTTTACTTCAAAAAAGAGTAACTGCCAAAGTGTGCAAGGAAAGCTTTCATTTTTGTTTCATTTGGGTTTCAGTTTTGTTTTTATTCTGCGGGGCATATGAGCTGCAACATGGCAACATACATAAGGTTTGAGTCTTTGGGCACTGCACCCTGGACACTGTCTCCTGCTCGGTCCTGTGAAAATGTCCCTTACTGAACACAGCTGAGAGCTGAAGCTGCTGGGACACGTTTGGAAACCAGGCCAAGTGGTGTGGTGAATGGGTCATTCCACCACAAATAGACACATTCATGCAGCAGGCAAAGGCAGTTTGAATTTTACTGTCCCCTGAGGGCATCAACCCTTCTGAACTGTCACATTCAACAGCATCAAGAGAGGTGAAATTCATGGATTATTCCAAATTTCCTGAAGGTGCTAAAAAAAATCTAGGTGTTCTTCCTAAATTCTTTTTGTCTTTAGAGTCAAAGGATTGTGTGCTGAGCCCGTCTGGTTGTGTCAAGAAGAGCAGGAAGTTTGTATTCTCTTTCAATCTCTGTGATAAATATTTGATCTGTGACATTCTGGTGATGGGGAACATCACCTACAGGGATGCTAAAAAATATTTTGATTGTAAGCAGAGTGCTGTTAAGCATTTTTGGAAGCAGTAGAAGATGATTCTCAAAGAAGCACACTCTCCACAGAAGGTAACAAACTACTGTGATCAGAGAGTGCTGTGGCTTTTGTGTCCTGTGTTATCATCTTGCTCTTTCTTCCAGTGCTAAGTGACGCTTCTCCTGACACCTCTTCTCTTTCTACTCTGATATCACTACTTATGAAACGTTGCAATACTTTGTTTCCATTTAAAGGAACTTGCTGAGAATTAACTCTCATTTGTATATGTTTTGAGGTTCTAGCTGGAAAATGCTAATAGAATAGTGGACAGCATTTAATAAGAGTGAATTCATATTTCTACTTCCATGGAATGTTTGTCGTAACAGTCTTTATCCATGAGAAATACTGAGAAGTATATATAGGCCACCATCTAGGAGTAAAATCATGACTGTGTGATACTAAGCTTTCAACACAGAATGTTTTAATGAAAATTAAGAATATTTGATAACCTGAAAGTTATTAATGCTGAATATGTATTTCATTATGTATTTTTAATTCTGAGCAACTATTACTCTTCTATAAATGCCTTTTTACATTGCTTTTAATTTCTTTGAAAATCTTTGTGAAATGTCAGGTCTCTATGAAATAGCTGAAAGTAAGAAAGTATTTAGAGACAAAACCTGAAATGCTGTTTCCTTTGGGGTTTGGGTGGTGGTGGTGGTATTATTTGTTTGTTTGTTGGTTGAGTTTTTGCACAGTACCTTCTTTTTATATCATAATGTTTGCTGTACAGTGGCCATCTGCAAATACAGTCAGCCACAGGATCCAGCTGATTCTACAACAAACAGTATGAGAGAGCTCTTGGGTATTTTGGGGTCCCTAAACACTTCCAAATTTGCTTTCATCCAGTCTAGACAGATAGGAGACAAGCAGTGCTGAAAACGAGCAAACCAGTCCTCCAGTATGCTCTGCTGGTGCTCTGCATTGTGCTTTGCATTGTGCTTTGCTCTGTGCCACCAGCTGGGGTCTGCTATTCTGAATTCACTACAAGTGCTTTGAGCTCGAGCTGTGGCTTGTCTATTAGCCAGGGGTATGGCTGAGAGAAAGCTGATCCTGGGAGCTGGCAAGCAGAAGCCTTCTCACAGACATGTCTTCATCTCTGTTGTATGGATCTACGTTGAGGAAAAGGGTAAAGCCAGAAAAATGTGCATCTGACCTTGTGCATGCGCTTTCCTGAGAGAGCTTAACAAGATGGAAATATTCCTAATTCCTACCATCTATAGAATGTAGAGTCTTATAAAAGTAGGGGCAGCAATACCAGTAAATGTGGATGCATGTGATAAAGAATATCTTAACACAATTTTAAAAGAGAAATATAATGTTGTTAAAAATTTCATTAGGATAAATAATGCCTTATCGCACTAGGGATCATTTTGAGCACATTATAATAAAAAGTACTTATTTTTCACTCACTTAAAGTTGTTACTTTTATACATAATGATGTAAAGCAGCTTCCTTTTCCAGGACTCTCCTGAGCATAGAAAAAAATAGTACAAGATGTTCTATCTTACATTTTTGGCAAGCTATTTAACTGCTTTTGCTGAATCACATTTTAAAACCTTGACAGTGACTTAAATGGCCATGGATTTCAGCTTTGCTCCTAACATCCCATAATGTCATAACTCTCTTCAGCAAGGCAGCGATGAGCATTTTTAAGCAGTGCAATGCACTCTGTGTGTGCATGTAGTCCCTCATCCCTCCTTAATAAGCATGCAGAGACATATATTTTACAAGACACAGCAAGCCAGGGGAAAAGAACCCCATTAATCTCCAGCAACTGGAGCGGTTTGTTTCGGAATGAAATTTTCTTCTGTCCTAATACAAACTGGTGCCTGTTTGCTGTTACTTTCTGGGTTGAAAAGAAGAACTCTTTGACAGAAAATTTTTCTCTGGGTCATGCATTCTCTACACAAACATAATGCTGAAATACTTTTCCTGAAGAAATATTCTCAAGAAGGAAACAGCATTCATACATACATGCTCTAAATTCATACATTGTTGTCTACTTTACTCCCTTGATCAATAAAGGGCAGAAAATTTATTTGTGCAATACCTGCATGATACCCCTTGGTTTATTATTAACCCTGTTCCATATTCACCTTGATAGAGGCAGAATACCTTAAGGAAGTTATTCTGGGTTTTTTAAATTTCTTTCCAACCACAAGAGCAGTTACTGATTGATTAGGCTGGTCCCCATTAACAATAATAACTGAAATTTTGGATCTGCTTTGGTTTTCAGTGTTTAGACAAGTAAATTTTGTGCATGCCTTGAGATCATGTGTTTTTCTTCATCTATGAGTGAATCAAAATCATGCATTACTATCATAAACAATTGTTAAAAAAAAGTCTTAAAAACAGTACTGTAGGTCTGAATTTGATGTGTTGTCCAGTTGGTTCTGCAGGTATTTCTACATAAAGAAAATCTCCTTTATTCCTAAAGAAAACCACCTTTAATTCATAAACTTATTACCTCACACCTCTCCTTAGGAAGCAGTTGTCTGCAGATTTTTCTCGTGGTAGACAGTTCCATATGTACAATTCTACCAGGCCAAGGCTCTGTATCTATTTGTAAGCATTTAGTATTCCTTTTCTATGGACAACACAAAGATTTTCTACAGGTCTTTACCAGCCAGGAATTTTCAAGAACTTTCTGATAAATATGGTGGGATTTAATATTTAATAATTGTATTATAATTGCTGTATAATAACTCTTCAAGGAGCTGCTATTGTGTATAATGAAAGAACAGCTCCTGAGGGAAGGGGTGGGACGGAGAAGTGAAAGCTGCAGCTGAGATGATGGTTTGGATGGCCTTGTGCTAGAGAGATAGAATATTTAAAGGAAGACCAAAAGTGCAAGTACCATAATACAGCCTCTCTTGGTAAAGTACTAAAAGCAGCAGAATGCTCAAGGTTTTTAAGGAGTCATTAAAATTTTACACATTACTATAAGACAGAAAAATTCACTAAATAATATAATTAATTCTTAAACAGAGCAGAATTTTTGTTGTTTATAATCCTGAAGTAGAATATTTATTATTTGAGAGAAGACTGATGGTACGGAGAATTCTTTCGGAGTATCAGAACTTCACAAACTTCATAAAAATAGTATAAGTAGTTGTTTGAACATTTCCTGACAAAGGGCATGCCCTTTTGCTGTTTATTGTTCTCCACTCTGAAATGATTCGTGTGCTCAAGATATACAAACATTGTGGTATAATTTAGTTTGTGAACTGCACAACATGAATAATACATTCTGAGCAATTTTCAGATAATCCACATTCAAAAAACTTTTCTTCTAAGCAACTCAGCTGTTGAATTTCAAAAAATTCAAAGGAAATCAGGATCAGTTGCACGCCATTGGCTTGCCAAAACAACAAACATGATTGAAATGATTATTGTTCTTTTAGATAATTAGGTGTGTAAAAATGGACAAAGACTGCAAAATTAATATACCTCTTAATGCAACAGAAGTAACAAAAATCAGTCTATTAATAATTTAAAAAATTCTGCATAATTTATAGTATTTTTTTCTGTGAAGGTAAAATATAGACTTTTTTCATACTTAGATTGATTTTAAAATTATCCCTCAATTTTTAAAGTCTTGCACATGGAGACATTTGACATGAAATGTAATAGAATTACATTTATTCCATAGTGATAATTCTGGATTAATGTTTTCATTTTTGCAGTGCATAAAGGCATCTAAATTCAAGTTAACTGAAGCTTTGCAGATGATTTACAATGGAACATTAAGAAAGTGAACCCAACTGTCATTCTGGACTAATTAAACCCTACTATAAAGAGAATTTAGTGAATATCTACATTCCTCATTTTGCTTGGAACCAAAACTGAGGAAAAAACGCTTATGAATATGAGACTATTTTTTTCTCCCAAATATTCTCTTCTAATCCTCTTTAGTTGCTTTTGAATCCCATTAATTCCATCAGAGAAATGAGATTCTGCAGCTGTGTGGGCATTTGCAGAAAAAATAATGGTCAGACTGTATTTTGACATGTTAAAAACAGAATCCATACATCTTCAGAGGTCTGAGTTAATAAGATTAAATCTTACTGTTTGGAAAGCATTTATGTCCCTTCCCAGGAGGTTTTTGAAATTCAAAATGGTTTTTTTTTTAATGAAGAGTGTAAGACAGTGCTCCTTAAAATATAAAAATCAGTCTTTTACCCAAATAATTTCATCCAAATTCTGTACGAGATGCTGCCCATTTATCTACCTTGTAATAGTGTGTACAGGTTCTGTGGAAATAATTGTGTGGAAATAAGTGGGATAGAAGATGTTTATTTGGTTCTTACAGTTATTTTACTGTACCGTAAGTGAATACCCTCACTCCAGAGAGAAACTTCGTAAAAAATTGTTAGAATGACCAAAAAAAGAGTAGCAACTTATAAAAAAATTTGGAAATGGATTTAGAAACAAAGTTACCATAATGAAAAGGAACTTTTGTATTTCCTGAACTCACTGCAGCCTGTGCTCTCAGACCATCCCGACAGCTGGCTCTTTGAACCCTTGGATCCTTTGGGCTGGAAGGGACCTGGAAGATGCCCCAGGTCCGAGTGCCTTGTGTCCCTGCTGCCTGCCACCTCCCAGCACCCCAGGGTGCTCAGAGCCCAGGCAGCTCCCAGCTGTGGGGCGTCCCCAGCTCCAATGGACAGCCTGTTCTGTGCCTCGCCACCTCACAGTAAAGAGCTTTTCCTAACACCTCATCTAAATCCACCCTCCTTCAGCCTAAAAGCGTTTCCCCCTTGTCCTACATTGCCCTCGTGAAAAATCCCTCTCCATCCATCCTGCAGCCTGCTTTAGGTACCCAGAGGCTGCTAGGATGTCTCCCTGAAGCTTTCTGCTCTCTAGGCTCCACAGCCCCGACTCTCTGAGCCTATCTCCACAGGAGAGCTGCTCCAGCTCTGATCATTTCCATGTCTTTCTCTGGGCTCCCTCCATCGGGTCCATGTCCTTTTGTTGGGGACTCCAGAGCTGGGTGTGGCTGTCCAGTGGGGTGTCACTAGAGCAGAGCAGAGGGGCAGAATCCTCTCCCTCTCCCTGCTGGCCAGCCTGCTTTGGATGCAGCCCAGGACACGGCTGACTTTCAGGGCTGCCAGTGCACACTGCCAGCTCATGTGCAGCTTTTCATCCACCAGTACCTCCCAGCCTTTCTCTTCTGGGCCTCTCTACTCACACTGGCAGCTAATTGGTGAAGCTCAAACATATTTAGCTATGAAAGATTATTAAGAGTTCAGCTTAAAGATCTTTTGATATATCCAGTTAGCTATTAAAACTGTCTAAAGTAATTTTATGTTCAAAAGGTACAGAACTGTACCCTCCCCTAAGAAGGTAAAAACTCCTCACACCTGGATGTCCTTTCACACAGTCTGCATCAGCTTTTCTGATCCTAGCTGATGATGGAGCATTGCTCACACTGGAATAATTTTTGGTTTATGGATAAATTTTCCAGATTAAGTAAGAGGTGTTTACTGCTACTTGGGAGTACAAGAGGTCCTAAACAAGGTTATTTCTTGACAATATTACAGGTCTATGTGCCTGAAGCTTGAGTTCAGGCCAGTTTGCCTTTGACTTGGCTCTGAGTAACTCAAACAATTACATGCACCTAAAAGCCTGATTTTATCCAATGTCTTGCACTGGGTGCCAGCAAGCCAGAAATTATATCTGGAGGCACTACAGTCAGGACTGATGATTGCACTTGTGTAAAGACATTGGCACTACATGATTATTCAAGTTTTCATATAGTCATGTGCTTTGGTATTTGATTTTTTATGCAGACTGCACAGAAGAAACCCAAACAGAGTTACATTTAAAATATAAGTAGCAGGTAAATAAAAGAAGAAGAAGATTGCAAAATTTAATTTTGTTTTACTGAGAACTCCCTTTGGGAATATTTAGGCAGTCTTTCAGCCTAGCTGACCAATTGGTACAGAATCCCTGAGTTTGGTTTACACCATCACCCTCGCGAGATGCTGGCTCTAGCCAAGGACCTGCTGACCTGAGTCAACAGCAGAGATCAGATCAGCCTAAATGTATCACAGATCTGTTTAACAATAACTTTGCCAAACACTTAGAATGCTGTGATAGTATATGCATATTTTTTCATGCAACTAGATGATTAAAAGGAAAATATTTGCTCACACTTCATTAGCATTTATTTAAGTGCTAGTGTGGTTACCCATTCAAAGGAAGAATATATTCAGGACAAATAAGTTGAATTTTATAAATTAATGAGTAAAAGTAATTATTCTTGAAATTAACAAACTTCAAGCAAATCTGCACCAAAAGTCTATATTAATTTGTCTCTAAAAATACTTCCTTAAAGAATATAAGAAAATTATAACCTTGAGACAGGTCAAATTCGAATGGATTTGTTTTGAATTAAAAGACAGTGATATTTGAATGACATGTGCTTATTTATTAGCTACCAGTGTTCCAGAAAGGTGTTCAAGATCATATTCAGTGTACTGAAGCATCATCAGGAATGTATGTAGAAACATGGTTCCTCATATTTAAGAAAGGAATTTGTAAACAATAAAAATTGAATGGTCAAAGAAACTATCTTAGAGCTGTTTTATACGAAAGGGGAGTAAAATATTTTTTTTGGTTAACGCTGTAGTGGTTATGGCTGCTCTTTATAAAAAGTACATTGGTTGTATAAACACCATGGAGGGAGAAGAAATGCTTTAAACAAAAGACAAAAGCAGGGACAAAACCAAAATCATATATATTGTACATAAAGAAGAAAGTGTATTGTGATGATCTATTCTTGAGCATGATGTCTCCTGTTTCCTGCAAAATGGGATTTAAGTTCCCTGATTCCATTGACTTTCATGTATTCCCCCTCTACGTCATGGGTAGCTGCTTTGACAGAGTAGAAAGCTCATGACCTCTTGTGCTAAACTAAACTCTTCATATGCTCAGTTTTTATAAATCCTATTTTAGAGAATGTAGATATATGACTGAGGTCTCATCTGAGTTTTCTCTGGGGCTTATGAGAGTCACCACTTCTGTAAATAAACAATATTATGGCAGATATGATCCCAGAAATGACAACAGCTTGTATCTCTAGAGGAAGATGCAGAAGAACTGTCTTACAAAGAAGGTACTTAATGTACTGCTGTCAAAGAGTAAAAAATCTGTATTTGTTTTCCAGAAATACAAATTATTCCTCTATGCACCAATTCAGTTTAAGGCAGGACTGATCCTGCAGTCCTGTTATACACAGTGGAAAGTCACAACTCTTACTAACATCAGCAAATTCCTTTATATTTTCCCATATTATTCTTTGCTACTTATATAATTCTCAAAATGTAAGACTACATTGCTGTGTCAGATAGAACAGAATACCTAAAATAGCAGGTGTGCTGATAGCAGAAGGGCTCTAAATCCTGTGTTGTGCTGTGGTTCTGTGGAGGTGCTGGAGCCACCATCCCTGGAGGTGCTCAACAAACAACTGGACGTGGCACTTAGTGCCATGGTGGTGATCATCAAGGCTTGGACTCACTGATCTTAGAAGTCTCCTCAACCTAAGTGATCCTGGTATTCTATAACATTATTTACTATTGCATAAAGCCTCTAAGTTGTCCTACACAAGAAGACAAAGCCTTGTTATTAATATTTGTGTATTTTGGTATCTCATCCAGGTCAGGTTCCAGCAGCTGGATCTCCTGGCCTGGAACAAGGTAAAGACACATTTACCTGCAGAAGAGTGCTCAGGTGCGTGGCCTACACCTGTACAAGAAAGCAGGTGGTGGTGCTGTGTTTTAGTCATCACAGTAGAAGCCTCAGGCTGAAGTTCTGAGGAAGTTTGTTTATTGCTTTACTTAGAATTGAAATAGTTTAGTGACTGATGCTACTTGAGATGAAAGAAGAGGTTGAGGTGGTTTAGACCAAGGTCTCATCCCTGTATTATGTCTCTGAGAGTGACCTCTCCTGTTCTTACTGGGTGTCCACAGAGAGGGACAGCAGCTGCTGCTGCAGAAGCACTTCATCTGCCCTCTAAACAGTTCCTGACACATCTCCAGAAAAGTCAAGGCAGATGATTTGTCTCTCCAGATTGCCACTTTCAGCCAAAAGGCCAACTCAGGGCTGCAATGCAAACATCATTAACATTATCAATGCCATCTGCAGGTGTTAGTAATAGGCTTCAGCCCTTTCAATATTTGTAGCAGAATAAGAGGAAAGATTTGTAGTATAAATTCACCTTGCAGGCTGGGCCAACTGTCTCTTACTATTACAGATATAATAACTTCAAAAAACCTCTTTGCAGCTATGTAATTATATATGGCTTGTTAGTTTTGCAAAACCAGCATAATCATGGTCTGAGACGTGTTGAAGGGGCTCCTGCTACTTATCTTATCTGATAATTTCAATTCCAAGCCCATCTGAGCCTTTTTCATTAGGTTACTTTTAGATTATAATTTGTGTAGTTTTTTTTAATTTTATAAATTTCTACATGATATTTCTAGTGTTTAATAAAAATAATCAACTTCCATAAAATCAAAGCCCTAATTTCCAGTTAGCACCTTTATGTGTATATGTGCATATGTATCCATGCCCGTTTATGTTACATGCTGTAATATCTCAGGATTACATTTTTCTAGAATTAGAACAGACACACATATTTCATTTTATATTCTAGTTCACACATTTTATCTGTTTTAGAAATATTTCTCAAAATAGCGAATCCCTGCAGGCTCTTTAGAGCCAAATTTCTTGGAGTAAAAAGAAGAAATGTAACTTTCTAACTAGCTTATTTTGGCTCAGGGTTTTTTTGAGGCAGATGTTACAAATGGCGAGACGTGTCTGTTCAGGGCCTCAGTGTAGAGATTATTCACCACAGCAGACAGAGTCCTTTCAATTTTACTGCCAGTTATGAGCTCGTGAGTATCACACCACACTGCCCTGATTAGTTTTTGTTTTCACTCCCTCATGATTATTGGTAGGACTGGAACAGAATGATAAGGATATTCTTTCTGATAAATCTGATTTTGAAAGACAGCTCACTTTCTATTTCTTTGTTCACTTGGTTATGTTAAATTAATCTGGCTATTAGCCCTATCAGTCCTTATAAAACTCATCTGCCTCACCCCTCATTGTCTTCAGGATGCTTTATTTCTCACAGGTCTTTTGTAATGCTCTTTTGCCTGAGGTCTGAAAGACACAAGGAAAACTCAGTGTTATTGAGGGAGCAGTTAATCTGTATAAATAGATTTTTTTCCCTTTCTGTGTACCTTGTGTACCTTCTAAACCTGAATATGGGTAGGTTCCAAGGATGTTTTTCCTTCATTTCAGTTGAAAGCCCAAAATGTAAGAGACATTTTTTGAATTTTCTTTTTTTGGTGACATATATTTTTAAATATACTGAAGTCTGTGAAACCTGTAGAATATACTGCACATAAACAAGCCAGTTTTGTCTGAGAGCCTCCTGGATCTTTCTTATCTCTAGTTGTGATTGCACATAAAATACCCAGTAAGCAAAATAGTAATAAAAATATGACCTTGAAGATGTCCCTTTGACTCTGGGCAAAGATGTGGGGGACTGGAGGTATTATTTTATGGGTAGCAATTTTAATTTGCCTAAGATCATGTGACAGAGCAAATGGCTGAGCTTGTGGATACAGTTCTGGTCTCATCTAAGGTGATAAAATTTGATTTATCTAATCTACTTCAGTGCAACCAAGGCTTCAGCCCTGACTGATGGCATAGTAGATTAATTACAAGAACCCAGGGAACTAGTGTGGGATGGTGCTTCAATAATTTTCCTAAATCAGAAAATTTTATATCATGCCCTAACACTATTTGAAAAAAGATATAGCAACCACCATGGTGCTCATTATAATAACCCAGATTGCCAGGTTGGGGTTCTAACACTTTCACAAAGTAGATGTTCTACAATGAGTTTGGTATGAAACTTGTGCCTTTATACACCTCACAATAAAATGTTTTTAACAATTATTAGCCTGTCAATGATGTCGACATGGTTAGGCTATTAAATTCTTTAGAATATTGCAGAATACTCCCTTTTTGCGTCACAGTTATAAAATTAATATATAATCAACATAAATTAAAAGGCTGTATGGTTCAGGATAATAATTTTTTAGGTTCAGAATGAGTTTTCAGGACTGAACACATTTAAATTTGAGAAACAAGTTGCCTAAATAAACATTTAAATGTCTGATTCCTAGGAAAATTAAAAAATGTTCTGTTTAATCGTCTCTATGTCTCTGTTTTCCTTCTAAATGGCAGTGAATGAAGCTATTTTGTAAACACTTCGGATTCCCACTTTGTTCTGAAACACACATTTTATTGTGCTTTTGATGCAATGAAAGAAAGCATGCCAGCAGTGAGTCCAGAGTGTTTGATTTTGAAGAGCAACGGTCACTATTAAATACCACCTATCATCATATATAATGTTTTGTTTGTGGTCTCAGAAACTATGGATATAAAAGACAAAGGTGGTGTGCAAAAGCACCAAATTAAAAAATATTCTGACATCATTTTATTCTTCTCTCCTCTTTAAAAAAAAAAAAAAAAAAGAAAAAAAAAAAGAAAAAAAAAAAGAAAAAAAAAGAGAAAAAAAAAGCAAAAAAAAAAAGCGCTTTATTTAGTGATATTATTTTAGCTATTTTCCAGACTGGGCCTATCTGTGGTACCTTCTGGGAAAAGGAGTGCTGTGCTGCTTTCCAGCCTTCATCATGGTGCACTGCTGAGAAAAGACTCTGTAATGCTCTTGATTCCTTTAACTGGATCATTGCATTCTGGCCAAAAGACTTGGTTATGGAAACCCTAATTTTGGGAACATCAGAATATCCTGAAGAGCAGCAATAGAATGGACTGTTTCAGTGTCAGGTAAAATCCCAGAAAAGGATTTTTTCAGTTCAGAAAATATCCAGATTTTGTTTAGAAGCAACTCTAAGGCTTAGAAAGGCACATAGAAATTATTTTGTTGCTGTCTCTTGCAGAAAAGATGGCATTTCTTCATTCTTAAAATTTTCTTAAGGAAGCTGAGCATGTATTTTTAAGTATTAAAGATGTCTTTCTCAATGTGTCTTTCGTTGAGTCTCTGCTGCAATTTGCTGTATTTTAGCCATGGAGAAGACTGTTGTGTTTGTCAGCTCTCTGTATGTTTGTTTCTATATGGTTTGCTAAATACTGATTAAGACCAAAAATTGATTCTGAAATCACAAATGTTTATAAAACTGGTGGGCAAAAAGCTAAACAAAATGGTGCCTTATTTTCCCTAGCAACAGTCCTGCACGATAATAAATGTCACAATGGTTTTTAAAAAAGATGCTTCATGTTTAGGTTTAGTTATCAAAATCTACGGCATAAAGGCTGACAGCTTTTGAAATACATAAACTATTTCTGTCTTTTTTGTTTCCATAGCAACTGAGTGCTCAAAGCTTTGGTTTTGCACTTGTGGAAGAAAAACACCACCCTCTCAGAGTAGGATGTGGAACAGCCTGGAACAAAAGAAGATGGGCGAAATGGAAATGAAGCAACTACACTGCCATCCCCACCCTCTCCCTGAAAATAACCCGAACCCACCAATCCCAGACAACCCAGCACAAAGATTTCTCCTTCACTTGGGTGTAGGGGGTTGTTTTCGGTGATGGGTGCTTTGCCTTGGTATTTATGTAATCAGAAGCTGGCCCATTCCATTGTGCAGTGCTTCAGGAGAGTGAAATGTTCACAGGGACATTTATTTAGATGATCGCTTCATTCACCTTGAAATGGAATTTCATTATAAACACAAGCTTAATAGATGCTCTCTATTTTCTTCCATAAAGACATTTTTATTGACAAACGTGTCATTGAGACTCTCACTGTTTCTAGTTTTTATTTGTTTTGCTTAAAAACCTGTTTTAAGGAGAAACACTGCTTGTTTCAAAATATTTTGGTAAGATTTGCCACATGAGGGAGACTCTTTTACCGAATTGCAAGGGATATTTATGCATAGGTAAAAGTATATTCATCTAAGTTGCAAAACTTTCATCAGGAACAGAATTGAAAGAGAAACAAGGTAATGGGAGTTATACTGTGTGGATAATATATGAGTAGGAAAATGCTGCAGTTTAAAGGATTTCCAAATGCACTTAATTTGCTGTTTATTTCCTGGAAAAAAAAAAAAAAAAAAAAAAAAAAAAAAAAAAAAAGCAAAGGTAAGAGAATATCCCTGAACTATTCCTCCCCAGAAAAAAATAGCAATAGACATTCCACAAATGAGGAAACTTGATTGCTTTCACGCATTCATTGGAATGGATTTAACATTTTCCATTCCACTATACAAATATGCAGATTTCACTTTAGTCTTACTTGCCAATTTATCAGGTACATATAGTATTAATGAGAGAAGGTATTACTGCTGCATAAAATATACAAACAGATTTTACGTGCAGCAAGATTTGTTTGATCACACTGTTCTGTACTATTTCTCTTATAAACTTAACTTGCATGTAATACCCTTCCTTCTTGACAAGAGGTGCAACTGGAATAGATCTATTGTCAAAAGACGTCATACTGATTTCAAACTGAACTGTTCTTGAAATATATTAGGCAAATTGAAGACAATAAAAATATGCATAACATGTGATTTTAAATTCCAAAAATTTCACTTGTCAAATACATAGCCTCTACAACTAGAATTAAATTTGAACTAGCTGCATACAACACTGTGTACAGTATATTAAAAGCCAATCTAAAATAGGCTCCGGTGGCAGTAAATTCCCTATAGAACATTAACACAGAGTTTTTTCAAGGAAGCATTATCTCTACTGCTTAATGTCCTGATTAGCCAAAACAGCTTCTAAAGAGCCATTCCAGCCCACTGGTTAAAGACCATATAAAATGGCTTATGAATGAATGCAGTCTGGAACGGCTTCCTGGTGTCTGTTTTGCTTTATTGAATAAATACATGAAATATTCCTTTTAATAGCTGAAGTACATACTGGTTCAATGTACCATTAAGACATCCTGTAGTACACATAGTATGTGTCCTTCAAGGAGAGTAAGCCCTCTGAAGTATTGACTGCTCTGAATGAAGCACTCATGCTTTTAATGTATATAACAGCCATTTGTAGACATGTCTATGTGATAAATTTCAAATTTTCAGCCTATTTATTCTAGTCTTATGATCAGTAAAATTAGCTTTGGTTTAGATCAATGTGAAAGCTGCAACTACTTCTATTGTATTATTTTTAGCTGCTCTACATTTGCAGCTGAGAAAGGAATGTCATCAATCCAAAATTGCCAGATTTGGTAAGAAGGAAAATGAGAATTTCACACAATGTATGAAAATTTTGGAAAAAAAATATGGGTAAACTGGTAAATATATCATTAAAGGCTACTTTCAGCAAAAGTTGAATATTTTATGAGCTTTCTAAACTTTTAAATGTTATCCACACAGAAATGCAACATGAAAAAAATCTGTATTTACTATATATTTGAAAAATAAAACTATTGAGGTGTAGAATCATAAGATGGTTTGGGTTCAAAGTGGTCTTGAAAATCACCTAGTTCCAACTCCCCTGCTGTGTGCAGGGACACCTGCAACTAGAGCAAGTTGCTCAAATCCCCATCCAACTTGACCTTGAACAGCTCCATGGGTGGGTCATCCACGAACTTAGTGGGCAACCTGTTCTCACAGTGCTTCCCCACCCTCACAGGAGAGAATTTTCTCCTAATATCCAATCTAAATACACTTTATTTCAACTTGGACCTATTCTCCCCTCCCTCTCATTCCATGCTGATGGAAACAGTCTCTCTCTGTCTTTCCTGCAAGTTTCTTTTAGGTTCTGGATGGCCACAATGAGGTCACCCTGAAGCCTTCTCTCTTCCAGGCTGAACAACCCAATTTCTCTCAGCCTTTCCTCACAGGAGAGGTTCTCCATGCCCCTGCTGATGGTGTGACCTCTGCAGTCCCCAGCAGTCCCTGTCCTCGCTGTGCTGGCCCCAGAGCTGGTGCAGCCCTGCAGTGGGCTGTGAGCAGAGCAGAGCAGAGGGGCACAGTGCCCTCCCTGGCCCTGCTGCCCACGGGCTCTGGCTGCAGCCCAGCACATGATTTGGCAGTGCTATTGGACACTACGCTTCTCTGCAATACTGCCAAATTTCCTCAGATAGATGTTCTACAGGCCGGTGTTTCAGGTACATGTACTCATAATGAAATGTACAGTCTGGAGTTGGAAGTTACAAAAACTGCTGCTGAGGCAGTTCCAAGGATGAAGATTCCACAGCAACTCCTGGCAAGCTGTTCCAGTGATTGAGATTACTGAGCCAATGAGCTTAGTAAATTGTGTTTGAAAGAGCTGGATGCAAGCAAACATCCAAGTATTTATGAAAAAACTCTCCTGTACTTACGCTAATGTAATGTTCTACTGTATTGTATTTGCTTGGAGAGCTGTCATGAATTCAGATCCACTCAGGGTTTGATCATTTAAAAAGTGTTTCTCTTTGTGCTTCTGTTTTACTAATGAAGGTTTTCAAACAACATCCTGCTTCCATTATGTGAGATTAGTGTGTAGAAGGAAAGCTGGAAGACATATTGGAGAATTGCTTCCCATGTCTCACTGGAAACTGTCACATGAATGTTAAACGCAGTATTCTCAGCCTTGGTAATCCACCAGTACTCCTGAGAAAGGGTGCTGCTTCTAAGAATGTGCAACAGCACTGGCCTTAGTCAGGTACAGATGACGGTTTTGGGACATAAATGTGATTCATCTCTTGAATTGATTATTTTTTAACACCTCTAAGAATATTCTGGATTTTCTACATTTTTTCATTTATTAAACTGGTTAAATTTTATTTTTCATTGACTTAAGCATTTACTTAAGAAAATAAAAGCAAAAGAACATTTTGGGCCATAGGTTTCAGAAGCATTGCCAACGAGTAAGATCAGATTTATTCAGGAAAAGAAAGAGACATGCTGCAATCAGGACTGTTTGCTACCCCACCCAGCTTTAAACAAGTGGATTTTCAAATGGCTTTTCATTTTCAGTAAACACAGGAGTACAGAGAAAATGTGAGAAGGGACGGATGGTTGGTTTATTCTTGTAAAAGACAGAGAAGTTATATTTATAGAGAGAGTTGGCTGTTCAGATTCACGGGGAGAGTATGCCCTCTATTTCACTGCACTATTCCAGTGTTCATCCAACTGATGAAGTTCTCAGCTAAAAGGGCAGTGCACGCTTTGTTCTAAGTTCCTGCTGGAATGGAAAAGCTGACAGGGGGAAACTTGCACAAAGGATATTGTGCTGTTAAAGTTTGTTCAAAGTGACAGTTGTCAGATCTCTTTGAAATGAAATTGAAAAGGAAAAAACCAATTTTCTTTGAGGACAAAGTTCAGCTCATTTGTTGTTCCTCACCTGTCTAATTTCCTTCCCCGTAGAAGAAATTTTGACTAGGTCTATTTGAAAGTGTAGTTCACCCTAGCAAAGGCATAGCTCAGAAAGTTTAATTCCAGTTAACATGATATTTCTAGACAGTAAGTAAAAATTAATTTCTTTCTGTTTAGCATAATAGAAATGCCAAATGTTGCTGAAAGGATTGGACTTTTTAAGAAAGGCAACATGATTTTTAGTGTGTTTTTCATTCACTTCTTCAATAGTGAATAAATAGTGGGATTTAAGATATTTCAGGATTAAGTTGAGCTCCCAAAAAAACATTAAGCTATTTTGGAGAAATTCAACTACCAAACCCGGATAACTAGTAAATTCAAATCCAATAAATATTATTAGGATTTTCAATATATATTTATTTGACTTCAGGTAAGGTTGCAATAAAATATAAATACATAATGAAATATTTTTTTATTAATTATAAAATTTGACAGTGCATATGGTTAGATTTATGAAAATAAAAGCTAATAAAAACACCACCTGCTTTGTGAAAGGATTGAATACTTGGATACAGGAGATATTTTTATATATTGAAAATTAATTTAAAATGTACAGTGTTTATGTTTCAGAGTGTGTTGGAGGATTTAGCTAACTGGCAGTCTGCAAAATATTTCTATTTGTCCCTGTGTCCGTGTTTTTCATGGGAAGGGGTTTATCTGCTGCGGCAGTTGTAAACGCATTACATACAAATATAAAAATGGTATGTTTGATTTAAGGGCCAAATTCTTGAAATTTATTTGTTACCTACTTCAAGAGCAATGTGTCCCTTTGTGATTTTATATACATATATATATGTATATATCTATCTCACAGCCTCTTATCCCACTTCTATGTTAATATGATGCCTATACTCAAGAAAGACTAACTCAATCCATATATCCATTGACAAAACTTTTTAAAGGACTGTGACTCAAAAGATGTGGAAAAATCCCTCTTTAGGTGATGGTTATGCAATATTAAGTATTGCCTCTCCATTATGGCCAGGTTTATTTTATCACAGGTGTACCTTAACCCATGTCAGACTTCCAGTTTTAATATTATTCTTCAACCTGGTGCTGAGCCAATCTCCTCTCAGCTGTTTTGGTCAATACCTGGTCAGCATGATCAGCTAGTGGATCTAGGGAGTTGTCTACACTACAAACTGAAATATAATTAATAATGCCCTAATAAATGAAGTCTAATTAGCTGACTGAAATTAAATTTGTTGTTGCAGGACTAATTTAGCAAGGTTTGAGCTGTGGAGAGACGATATTCAAAAGGATCATGGAATGATGTCTGTGAATGAATAAGCTTGCTTTTCTTTCTCAACATAATTTGTTGACATGCAGACACTTGTTTTATCGTACCTGCATCTGAAGGTAGGGCCTTGATTCAGATGTATTTTGACCCAGCCTTTAGGATTGATGACTTTATCCTGGTATGTTTTCTATAGAGACCAATCCCTAAATTACGTGATGCAGCTCATCTCCCAGAGCTGAGGTGTGATGCAAATTGCTGGTTCAAAGATAGACATCTGAAGCACAGAAGTAAATGTTGATTTGCCTAAAATCAAACACAAGAGTTACTCAGTGTAATGCTAGGGAGCACACTTGAAATTGGACTTCCCCCTTTCCTTTTCTTCTTTCCTTTTTTTTTTTTTTTTTTTTTCTAATACCTAGTGGATAATGAGAGCAAGCAATCTCTGAAGATGTATTCTTTACAGCCTAAGAAGATAAGCAGACTGATCAGATAAAAGAAACTGGACATTTATGTTGGAATGTTCACAGTACGTGTAACACACACATTGATAACCTGGCCACAAGGATGAGAAAACAGTATTATTATTAAACAGGGCCACGTAGCTGAGTTTGCTTGAGTCAAGAGCTGCATTTAGAATCCATGGTTATTCCAGAGTGACAATATGCAACATTGTCTTGCAGTTTTCAAAACAAGTGCATTTTCTTTCAGCCCTGGAAAACTATCTCCAGAATCATTGTCTAGAGGAATTTTTTTGTTCCATTTTCTGATAATGATAATGGCCTGACATCATTAGGAGAGAAAACTTTAAAGGGTGATACATCCTGGAGGGATAACAGAAAGCGTACATTCATCCCAAAATTTTAGCATGTTGGTTCCACCTGCACCTGGGAGAGGCGTGTGTTGAGCCACATGCATTAATGGACAGACACATTTCAATTTTTATTGAAGGTACACTTCATTTCAGTAACATGCTGCTGGGATCCGAGAAGTTGTTTTTTTTCTGTTTTATTCTAGCCTGTTCTGAAGCTAAGTGTGTTAGAAACCTGCTTTGCTGCCAGAAGCAGAAAGTGATGTTTGGCTCAACCTCTTTCCAGTGGGTGAATCACAGCCAGTTGGTATCATGGTTTTCATTGCTGCAAAAACATCAACAGACTGGCAGAACAGAAGTAGGTTAAGCTTCTGTTTAGTTTGCAGATTGACAAACAGATGAGGACCACTGGTATTTCAATGATTGGTGAGCCAATGGCCTCTTCTGGGTACAAAAGAGACTGAAATACGTCCAGCCCTGGAAAACCTCAATGGTAGTGTAACATTTGCTCGCAATTACTCCTCATATGACAGGATTTCTGATGGAAATGGAGTTCAGAAAATATCAGCATACTATGATTATGCTATGTAATCTGTCAGGTAGTCATAAGGCTGGAAAAAGTTAGGTGGTATCAATCCCAGAACAATTTTCTGCTTCTTAGAAACAATGTGTACTTTGAGAGAGGACAGAGATGTGTACAGTTATGGTGGGTACTTTGAAGAGAGGCATTTTTGTGACTAATTTTGTGCAAGTAAATTTCAGGCTAGGATGTGGTTAGAACCTGAGTTTGCCAGAACGAGCCCTGAGAGAAGAGGATCAGCAAATTCCTTGCTTCATCTACATATCTTACTTAGGGTTCATGTCTATGAGGAAAAAATGTCAACCAAAGGTTACAGGAAAAATATTATTTGATATGATAGGCTTATGTGATTATGCCCACCTGGTTTCAACCGACAGAAACAGCTGATGCATTGCTCCACTCATGTCTACTATTTGAAACATTCATTTGTTTCAGACACGAGTCAGCTCATACATAGGTAACCTTGTCAAGGAGTGGATGACACGAGGCTGTGATGTGATGAAGCTGAAGATGGCTGGCCTCAGGAGGAAGGGGAGTAGCCTCGGGAGGTAAAGACTGAGTATGAGCATATTTGTGGCACTTCAGGATGATGGTCATTTGACAATAAGCTGAAAAGATGCAGCTATGTCCATTTACAGGTGATTATGTCAACGAGGTTCAAAGGAAGTTGGGGCGATGAAATGAAATTGATTGTTGACATGTATGCCCTGAATAAAAAAAAAAAAAAGTAACTTTTATTTCCCCTAGATCTCAAATTTCGATGAAGCACCAATGAAACAGGTTTACTTGGGCTTTTTTTGCAAGAGGGGGTATATTTTTCAGTATTCATAAAATACTGATTTATAAAAAAATGTTTTATCACCCTTATCATACTTTTATCACTTTACGATATCACCTAATGGAATAATTTAAGATTTCTCTATGTAAGAATATTAATATTTTAAATTCAGACTTAAACACATCTTTTTAATTTTCCACTCAAGATTAACAACCTCCAAGAGTTTCTCTTGTTTTATGCTATTTCAGTTTTGTCTAGAATGCTTTTCTATGTTTAAATCTATGATACTTTATGCAAAATTTTTAAAACTAGCAGAATCTGGAAAATTTCTCTTTACACATGACAGCAGCCATTCAGCATGACATGTTTCAAAGAATTCTAAGTATTAGGTAATAGGTTTGCTGAACTATAAATGATGTTTAGTCCTGAAGAAAGTATTAAAAGGGCCAGGGGAAGCAAATACAAGGAGAATCCAAAAAAGCAAGTAAAGCATGAAAAGACCTTGTCAGTTACCCATCGTTTTAAATTAAATAAAAGAGCTTGTATATGACAGAAGACAGTTCCAGATGTGAAGATAGACATACATCTAGATAGACATACATCTGGATTTCAGATATAAATTTTCTCTTAGTTTTTCATGTGAAAATATTACTGAGAATACTGTAAGGGCTAAAAATTTGAAGAAGCCTCAGTATTAAATTGCAAGGAGGTATTTAGTAGGACACAGCAGATAGTTGAATTAGGACATTCTTTAATGGACTACCATTGTGGAAGAGAAAATACATTCATTAATTACATCATAACTTGATGATAAATTGAGGAGAGAGAAAGATAGGAAAATGGGAGTCAGAGACCATCTAAAATGTAAAGAAAACTCTGTGCTTACAAGCAAAGAAACCCTCAAGGAGTTCATTCACTAATTCAGGCTCCATCATGTGTCATGATTGCTTAGGAATCTAAACACCACACCCCTGGGCATGCCCCCTTCCTTATTCTTCCCCACAGCTTTTACTGTGAGCAGAAGCTCACATGGTGTGGGAGTCCCTCCCCCAGCTGGGCTCTGCTTTTCTCTCTGTGTCCCCTCTCATCTCCTTATGCACTCCCAGCCTACTCACTGGGGGCTGTGTAAGAAGCAGAAAAACCTTGGCCTCGTGCAAGGAATGTTCAGCAGCCAATAACACACCACTGTCTGGTCAACACCATTTTCATCAGAAATCCAAACCACAGCATCCTACCAACAACTGTGAAGAAATGTATCTGTATGCCAGCCCAAAACTGCACATCAAGCTAGCATTTTGAGAACCTCTGTAGGATTTAAAACAAATTAAAACAAACAAACAAACCAGCTATTATTATTACAGATAATTATAATAGTAATGATAATAATGATTATTTCAAAAGCCTAATGATTGGGCTTTATAAAGATTGTTTTTAAATTGGTGTACAAATCTCATGAATTCAGCTTCCTCTTACAATGAAAAGAACTGGAGTTAAAAAAAAGGAAAAAGAGGTAATGGCTTCAGCAGAAACCTTTAAAAAGCTAAACATCACTGTGCTGGTCTTGTCTGGAGTAGAGTTAATTTCCTTCACAGTGACTAGTAAAGGTCCATGTTTTGAATTTGTGCTGAACACAGTGATAATAATCTAAAGAAGTTTAATTATTGCTGGACAGGACTTACTCAGAGCCAAAGCTTTGTCTGTTTTTCATAGTACCATGCTGGCACAAAAGTCAGGGATACATGTCAGACTGGGAGGAGACACAGCCAGAACAGCTGATCCCAGCTGACAAAAGGGATATTCCAAACCTGGTGAAATCATGCTCAGTGTGTAAAGTAGGGGAGCAAAAAGGAGGGAGGGTTGGAGTGATAACATCTGCCTTCCCAAGCTGCCATTATGTGTGGTAGGTTCTGCTCTCCTGGAGGTGGCTGAACACCTGCCTGCCCACAGGAAGGACTGAGTTCATTCCTTCTTTCACTCTGCTTACATAGGCAGGGCTTTTTTTTTTTAAATCTATTGAACTGTCTTTATCTCAACCCATAAATCTCCTAGATTTCACATTTCCTTTCTCTCTAATCCCACTGGTGAGGGAGTGAGTGAGCAGCTGCACAGTGCTTGGCTGCTGGCTGGGGTTAAACCACATCAAGAACCAGAGTTACTAACACAATATATTTTCATAGCACCAAAGTGGACAATAAATTACTGAAAAACAGAAGAAATCTCTGTGAGGAAATCAAACCTGACACTTTTTTTCCCCCTCATATGTAAGGCAGACTATTCTTGTCATTTACTCAGCACCAAAAATATATATTTAGAAAAACCCTCATACACTAAAGCAAACTTATGTTGTGTTTTAATGAGTGATGAAGAACAAAATGTTACCTTTATACCTTTATCAAGTCTGTACTTAAAAACTTTACCCATTGCTTTCACTTTTTAGCATTTGCATGGAGGAAGTTGGCAAGAGCTATCAAAACCCAAGCAGTGTAACTTGAAAGCCAACTGCACAAAACAATCAGGGTCTAGCGGGATGTATAATAAAATATGCCAGATTGTGTCATTATAATGCAATTTTGGAAGAATTATACATATTCATTCTTCTCATTTAGCAGCTGAATGACAACAAGCAGGTGAGAACATCTATATGATACATCAAGCAAGACAGTTACCATTATGAACAAAACATAAAAGAGTGTGACAGAGCTGAAAAATGGAAGGAATGTTCTGTTCATACCTTTCAGGCGTTGTTATTCTTTGATAGTGAAATGAAGCTTGCTGTGGGGAAGGGTATGTCTTGCTGTCATTGTAGGTAATATTTCTGTGACAAATTGCAAGAAGTATGTATTTCTTAATAAAATTCTCAGTAAGTTATTTAAAGGTATTCTTAGTTTCAGGAAACTGCCAGGTTCTTCTCATTTCTATTGTTATGTACATGATTCTTTTTCTTTCTGTCTAATGAAGGCTAGGTTCACTAATGAACTCCAAAAACATGACTTCCTATTGTACTAATGAAAAACAAAATTATACCATGACATTACCGAATGACAAAATAATAAACTCCCTTCTCTATTTCTAAAATGTGTTTTGGATTGCAAAATGCTTCTTTGTATTTCTAAAACAAATAAATAAAAGGTCTTTTCTGATCTCTGATTTTTCCCTTCCTCTCCAAAGTTTTTCAATGCAATACCGACAAGTTGCTGTCTCTTGTCCTTCAAGCCACAGTCATTCTCTGACAAATTTTATCAAAACAGATCTGCCTCCAAAGAATTAAGAGTTGTTGCTTTGTAACAAGATTATATTAAAAACCATTAACTTACAAAGGCATGTCAAATATTCTAGAAGAAGGAAGGATATGATTGATATTTTCATCTGGACCATATTTTCAATAGCAGATATTCTGTAATAAAGAAATGCTTACACAGTTGAAATGACTGGAGAACACTTAGACCACTGTTTGCTTTTCTTTTCTGCAGTAAGACATTTAATTGTAAAATTCTGTTTGGGATTATTCACTTTTCTTCAGGAGAAAAATAACATTAGAAGTTAATGGTTGGGTGTTCATGACACCTGAAACATTGCAAGACATGATCTTTTACAGCAGAGAGATTAATTCTGATATGTGGTAGATTTGAAACATTATGGATAAGTTTTGAATAGCCTATAAAATATCATTCAACATGAGAGTATGTATTATTATCATTTAGATGCTCAATTATAATCAGTGATCACTGGAGCTTAGGTTAATCTCTTTTCCTTCCAATATTAAAAATAATTTGGCATGATTTTATACATCAACTTATTTATTAGATTTCAACATTACCAAACTAGCCATTTTTGTGGCTGTGAAAGACTGTGAGAGAAAGACTTCCATGGATGTTTAGTGGAAGAGGTATAAAAAGTCAAATGCCTTTTTATTTAGAATCAAGCACCATTAACTGCACTTTTCAGAACAGAAGAGTGTGGTGGGATTTGTCCTTCAGTAGCCTTTAAAACCTATAGAAGTAAGACTTGAAGAATTTTTTGAAAATTGAAATTATGTCTGAAAATAAATAACACTTTAAGATTTTACCCTCTGCTCTTAACATTTTCACCTAAGATTTCTCCCTTCAGCAGAAGTCAGAATTTTTTGTCTCTTGATCTACAATTAATTTTCTTTGGATAGAAACATTTGCATTTCTTTTCATCTCATTTCTTATCTTCCTGAATCAGAAGTGCAGATAAGTACAATTTCCCCTTCATTGGTATGCTTTACATTAATGACAGACAATCTTAGGCATCAAATCTGATTGCATACTGACTGTATTTGGTCTTTAGGCTTAAGTGGCAATTATAAGATCTGCAAACAGCAGATAGGTGGAAGAATTTGAATTGTTTTGCCATAGCAGACATGTGCTGAGAATTTTGGCAGGCCTATGAACTTTTTGAATGGGTAATGAAAACACTGGACATGGGACATATGAAGGAAAATACTGTGAGATAAAACAAGCAATTCTCTACTCAGGAGGTGTGTGGTGAAGGAAAGCAAAGGCAGTTCTGAGAGCAGTTGCCCAGAGCACTGGGCCCTGGAAGGACTCTATTTCAGGACAGTGTTTGTCAGGAATTTCCAGACACTGAGGCAAATGATTATAAAACTTTTCATAGGTTTATATAATCATTTAGGTTGAAAAAAATCTTTAAGACAGCAATAAACCTACACCTCCATGTCTACCACTTATACCTACATAGAAAATGATACATCATGTCCCATGTAACTGTCCATAAATCATGGTGCACATCAACACGGTGCAAGTCTGGGGGTAACAAAAATCAGTGTCAAAACTTCTAGCTCAAGTTCAGAAACTGGTTTTGAAAGAATAGTATTGTGTTTCTGTGTTATACATGAAGGGCACCAAATAAAATCACCTCGATTTTCTGAAACATTCAAGAGTGTCCAGGTTACTGCTGCATCCATTTCTATATTTCATTTATATGCTTGCAAAATTTAGTAAATAGAAATATTTCTAAGTTAATATATTTTATTCATTTTTACTTCCACTGATGTTTCATTGTGCTCCCAGTTGCTCTCCAGTGTCTACAAAATATTTTGTCTACATAGCAGGTATAGAATTTTTAGATCAGTGTTTGTGTCAATTTTTTTTTACACTTTTTAAATCAAATTTTCTTCTTTATTTCAGAAGTTTTCAGCTAAAAATACATATGGTTACTGAAAACAATAATACCTAATGTTTAGGATTGTAGCTCAAGGATAATCAAATGTTAATTAGGACACAGTCACTTAGAAGATCCCTTTATCACTCCAGCAAGAGGAGCAATGAATTAATTACAAACCTTAAAGTATAAAATAACAGCTGATATGTTAATGGAATTTTTCAATTCTTTGTTTTACATGCATGAGTTCCACATTTATTTTAAATGTGTTTGTTTTCTATGGGTCTGGTTTGGTTAATTGATTTAGTTTGCAGATAAAACCTTAAATTTTTGTCCTTATTTGGATTTATGGCAGTTCTGTCCACTGGGTACTTCATCAGTCTCAGATTAAGAATTTGCAGAATAAATTCTAATCTCTACCTGCCCCTTTGACATATTGGATGGAGTAAGATAAGGTTAATATATCTCATCAGAGAAACTATCTAATATTTTGCGCGAATCTGTAATTTTCCCCCTACATTCTACCTATTCAGATTAATTTATTGCTATATTTACTTTTAGTATATGTTGGCAGTTGTTGGAATATTTCTGTGAACACTTTACTGGGAACTCTGTACACACATCAGCCAAGGGCTGCACTCCAGAAATCAGCCTCTGGATAGCATGGAGACAAGAGGAATAATGACTCTACAGGTTAAAGCTTATTAATTCTGCACGTCAAGAATGACCACAGTTATGTGTCTTCTGCTGGTGAGTGTCAGGTGGGCAGACTTGAGAGGGTAGCCACATACTGTAACATTTGGATCTACAACCTGCTGCCATACCTTCTATGGCAGCCAGATTTTCTGGATTGAGTTGAACAACAGGAATGATTTAGGACTAAAATGTCTTTTTAGTCCTTGACGTAAAAGCGGGCAAAAATAACTGACTCCAAAAGCTGCCATTTGGCAGGAAGCATGCAAGCAAATATTCTGGATGTATTTTTCCAACAGTTCAATGATTTATGATAATAATTTGTTTCTCACATGATTTCTAAATACCACATCTGCTTGGACTTATTTCACAGCTGCAGGAGACAGGTAAGCCAAGGGCCCACCTGATAGAAAACCTGAATAAAATTGAAACCTGGTCTATGGTCTCCTTTTCCCCTGCTAGAATACACAGGCACCACAGCTGGGCTGGTCATCTTGGAAGCTTCCAAAGTAGTTAGAGACTTATGGGCTAAATGTCTTTGTATCTAAACCCTTTAGGGACTTTTATCACTGGATATGTTTGGAGCATGTTATTATGGGCAAGGAATAGAATAGCATCCACAATCACTTTAATGCAAAGGTGTGCAGACCTCCATTAAAGAACTCTGGCTGCTGGCAAATATATTCCAAAGGCAATTTCTGGCTATAAACTTAATGCAACAAAGAGTAATAAAGAAACAAAGTAATAAAATAAATCCCCTCCCCTCTGAAATTAGTTTCAGACCATGATTGAAGATGAGGACACGAACAAGGTAAATTAAATCATTGTTATGGACCTATGCATGTCATATACTGAGTTTATAGGTATTCTGAATGGTTCTTGTGACTCCACTCTTTTTCTGGATGGATTATCCAGCACTACTACAAAATAATGGATTTGTTTCTCTTTTCTTGGACAGATCTACGTTTTCTAGGCTTTCTAGAATTTTACATGTTGAACACTAATGGAGAAGTTGGAATATTTTCTGGAGCCAAAGATCACATTTTAAAAAAGAGAAAATATAGTAGAAAAGAACCAAATTTCTTCAAGAAAGTTTGAAGAAAAGAATATATCAGTCAATGTCCTGAATAACTGGAAAAAAACTTATCATTTTTCAGAAAAGTGCTTAGTCAGAAACCTCCTGGAAATATCTATGACAATTTATTTCTGTTCATCATACTAGTGATAATCTCATTAATGCAAAAAACAGTGATTTATTGTTTTGACTTGAGAACAACAGTGTAGCACCTATCTGTAAGTTTCTGTCAGGGCATTAAAGAAGTCAGGAACATGAATAAAACTTATATTTTTAACTTATATGAAGTCTATTTTTGGTTAGTTTGCTGAGAAGCAGCTCAAGCCTTCCCAGCCTATAATATAAAATTTGACTGACCACTATTTGTGTTTTTTTAATCACTGAACTTTTATTCTTTTAAGGGAACAAAGTATCTTATACCAGTCCTGACTAATCAACAAGATACACCATATTCTAAAGTGGAAGATAAAATAATGTAAAGATGTGAATCACCTTGGAAATGAATTAAATTGCTGTAAAACAAATAATTTATACTTAAATAACTTATCTCCTTTTCACCTAATTTAAAAGTGATCTTTACTCATTCTCAACTAATACCTATTTATGAGCTAGTTTGATCATATTTGTGCAATAAAATTGAAAATTTTAGGTATGGTAGGTAATCAGTTTTAGTCTCCTCATCTGTGTTTCCAATCTCATTACAGATTGCAATTTTCAGTGCAGATTACATGATGACCCATCAGTGGCTTTGTTGTTTCTGAATTACTGATTTCTCGACTAGTGCCAGATAAGAACAAAGACTATGCATCAGTCTGACAGCTTGCAAACAGAAAATGGGCTTGTAGGATTGGATTTAAATCCCAGGTGTAGGGGATAATTACCACATCAGTCATGCAGTAACTGAAAAATGGTATTTCAACAAGAAAAATTGCATTCCTTTTATAGTGCCAACAGAAATCATTTTTTGAGGCTTCATACTGATTCAGTGCATCATTACTTGTGCAGTGTACTCATTAAATGTAATGTTTGTTACAACCTTAAAAACTTATTGTTTCAGATACTTTTGTGGCTGAGTTAGCTCAAATCAAGGTTTGTGAAACCTTTACAATGGTGAGGTCATTCAAAGGTATAATATACATCATACAAGGGAAACAACAGCAGAGCCCAAAACATCCAAGCCCTTTTCTGCTTCAGGGAAGAAAAAAAAAGACACAAAAGTAGGAAAGCATAAATCCTACTTCAGAAAATCCTCTGGGGTTAGATCCTTTGATGCAGGCCTTTCATGAAACTAAATAGAATGGTAATAATCATCATTTGTGTGGGTTTATTTATACTTTTCAGTAAACAAGATACCGTTATCAATTAATTATTTTCTAGGCCAACAAATCAAAAGCATGATAAAAATAAACCATAAGCAAACTAAATCTTTAATGTCACACTATTGAATCAGAGATTTACTGTATCATTTATTTTATAGATTGACTATGGTCAATTTTACTTTATTATTAAACAGACAGTAAAGCAATAAGAAGGTTTAACAGAGTACTCTGTGGATCCAGAAAATTAGCAACTGGCAATCTGAAGGATGGAGAGGGAAGACAGACCTGTTAGTTATCTCAAATGGAAATACCTTCACTGGTGTCAACTCTCAACGTCTGAGTTTTGCCAGCTGGGCCATCGGTGCTCTGAATTTCCGTGGATAACTTTGGCAATACCCAGCTGAGGCTTGTAAAGGCAAATGTCTTCGGCAGTGTATTTCTCTAAGCCTATGAAGTGAAGAGGTAAGGGGTTTCACAAGAAGCACTTCTGCCTTTAGGAAGCAAGCAGGCGTACTTGGATTGTTTAAGGAAACACAGAGGAAGACTCAGTCAGTTCTAGGCTAGGTGGAAAGGGAATCTCAGTGAGACAAAACATGAACATGCCATCCCCAGAGCTTGTCATGAAGCTTTCCATCCCTATCATTTCATGTAGTTTGCCTGGTTTATCTTTGGCACTCACCATTAATTGTATGTCAGATGTGCATTAACTACTGGAGAAGCTGTGAGGCAAGGCAACAGTTTACAAGCCACTACCAGTGCTTTAGACACTATTAATTGTCAGCCTACAAAAAGAAACCTCTTCCTTTCATCCACCTAAAATTTGTTTTCCTCATTCATTTAGACATTTTAAGCACATGTGGAATGAACCCTTGGCCTACAGAGGGTCTCAGGGCTAAATACTTCTACCTCAAATGAGTTACATGCAGAAGGGTTAAGGTGCCACCGAGGTATTTTTTGTATTCAGCACTGATATTCTCACACAGTGCCTCTGCTAAATTGTCTTCAAAACCAGCTTCTACATATATTCAGGAAAAATACAGAAGGCTTCAAAAAGCAATTAGGAAATTTACAAAACACTGGCAAGACTTTAAGGCTCAGAGAAAACTTGGATGCTTTTTTTCCCACGTATTATATTCTTTAAGAAATAAGTCCATAACATTCTTCTCGAATGTTCTGTTCTTGTAGAAATTGAGCAAACTAAAACTTTCTTTTATTGTTTGTACTGGTATTTGAGCATTATTCATAATGCCATTTAGTTCGGTTTTGTGGGGAGGGGGATATTTTGTGTCTGAAACTTTAGAGATAATATAAAAGACCCCTTGACATAAATCTGTTGGTATTTTCAGTGGGAGGACTTCAAAAGACTTTAAGAGAAGTGAAAAAGAGTCCGTCTCAACTTCAATTAATTCAGTGTATACACTGAAGATTCACAGGTAATAATACTGCCATGTACTTCAATAGAAAGAACACAATATGAGTGTATTGATTTCCAACTTATTATTTGTCTTTGTAGCTTGCATTAATTTGCACTGTCTTCTGAGGACTCCTCTAACAGTTGCACATAAAGGAAATTAGTTACACAGGAGTGGTTTCAAAGGGTTTTATGAAAACTTGCAATGGTAAGTGTTGTGATCCTAGGAATAATAATGTACACTTGCAGATCAGGTGGCAGCATTGCTGCAGTGCTATCTCACCAAGAATGAAACTGGAAATTACTATTTGGTTCTGGTCTGGAAATGCCAGCTCCTGTAATGCTATGGCAAATTGAATTTAACTGCATGATTGTTATAAGTGACTTACATGTCATAGATAAATTGTGGGGTCAATACAAGGCAGATTTGGGGATTATAAAATATTTTGCAATTGTACAGCATTTTGAAGACAAATGGGATTTGTATCTTACTTTCTTTTTATATTTTCATGAAGTTTTTCAATCTCAAGCATCTTAACTATTTTGGGTTCTCTTTATTCTAAATGAAACATATTTTAAAAGATTAGCATTAAAATGTTCTCATTGCAATAAGTCATTATTGCATAAGTTCTTATTGCAATTTTTAGTTATTTTAAGTGTGCAATGACCTGCATCAATCTTCATGCATATGCTCTGAAGCATTGGCTATTGGAGGATAGCACTAACACTGTATGATTATAATATATCTTACAAATATGTCTTGAAGATATTCAATGACATGAATATTACATCTCTAGTATAGGAATGAAAAATATTTTCATTTTTATTTCTTCTCAAGATTAATATTGGGTTTTTTTCCTTTCATTTTTTTGTTTGTACCCTAAGACACAAAATTATCAGGCAGTCAGTTAACTTGAACACAACAAATATAAGGGCAGCAAACAGGTAAATGGGCATGCAAAACACTAATTTACACTTGCAAAACAGGTAATTTCATGCACTGGTGGTAGCCTGCACATACAATTATTCATCTTGTTCATGCATATGCATGGCTTCAGCACAATTACCTTTTTACATATGTGCATATATTTCACTGGCATAGTTTAGTCAGTGATATTTAGTCATTATGATTTGTGTGCATGTTTAAACCCTGCTGTGTTCATTCAGAATAGAATACATGTTCATGATCCTTTTGCATCAGGTAGCTATATCATATCAGTAACTACTGGTTTGTCAAGAAAAACAGCTTCAATAAACCTTAAGGTTCAGTGCATTCCATACTACTCAATCTCTTTTTTTTCAGTAGCAAAGCTCACTTTCACAAAACATGAACCTTCATCTTCTTTACACATTAGACTTTCAGTATTTTTGAGGAAAATATATGAAACAAAAGCACAAGATGTGATGGGGTAACAAATAAAATATTTAAAATATGTTTTACTACCATTTTCACTCTATAACATTATTTAAAAGAAGAACTCTAGTCTAGTTATAATAATTGCAGATTCTTAAAATTTCAAGTGTTGCCATTTTATACTGCAAAATGAGAAATGCCAAAGGAGTCATATCAGACCCATTTCAACAAAAATGGTCATATAGAACTTCTCTTACAGTGGAAATTGAGCTACTTTTATTCTGATTCCTTCCACATAACAGATGTGGAAAAGTCAGAGGTCTCCCTCTGAAATGTGCCTGAAATATAGTTCAAACTATGTCACTGTCATGCACTCTGTTGATCTGGACCCTGGATTTGACCCAGATAATGAACTCCCCAGCTTGAACTTGGATGTGCCTAGAGACTTGCCCAGAAGTTGTGGTGCTGTGTCTGACCCTCATTATGGTCTCCAGGACTTGGTTCTAACCTGGACCCACTGACTTTAATTTCCCAGCTTCTCCTCAGACAGACCTCATCACTGTGGGTTTTTCTCACCAGTCTGCCTGTCCTGATTTGTCTCCACATCCCCCACTCGTGGCTGGGACGGTGGGACAGGCTGGCCACAAGGCACAGGAGGGCAGTCCGTGTGGTTTGTGACATCCAGGCTGTGGGGCAGCCCCAGGCTGCAGGATGCAGCACTGATGGGCCAGCAGCACTCTCTGTGCCTGTCTCAAACACCAGGGTACTGACAAACCCAAGGTGTAAGGGATGTAACTGGTGTTCAAGCCAACAACATGGCAGCACTCTCCTCAGCTGGAGATGCTGGGTTTAGATCAGAAAGGGCCTACCTCAAACACAACGAATCTGTTCTACATTTTACTGTGCCTTAGTTCAGACACAAGAGAAACACACTGGAGAGGACTTAATGATTGCAGAAATCAGTCCATCCACAGGCTGTTAATGTATAAAATTTGAATGGCACTCTGTTCTTTTAAATATGAGTCTATTTATGAAAAGAGTGGCACATTTCCTATTCTGAAATGGGAAACTGGGATTAAGACCTCTCTCCCTATTCCTCTCTGTTCTCAGCAAATGATATCATTTAACAGCTAGCCACATATTTCAGTTTCCAAAACACAAACAATTACTTCTGGGCCATTACAAGAATGGAAGCTTTTGGCTTGAGAAATAACTGCTTTGGAAACAAGAGAAAAACTTAAAAATCTGATTGGATGGTTCAACTAATTTTTTCATCAAATTTTCAGAGGAAGAAAAAGGCAAATCTCTTGCCATATTTTGGTTAAACAGCTTCAGATATGCAAAAATCGGTAAACTATGAAGTTAGTCTATAGTTATGATATTGGGTAGGATCTTGAAAGTCATCAAATATTTCCATCATCCAAGAATCATTGTATGTCAATAGAACATAGTTGCCCCTTCCCTCTTTTCCATGAATGAAAATGCACAAATTGAGCTGAAGGAATGTAAATTTAGTGGCCTTACAGTATTTTAAGGGGGCCTAAAAGAGCACTGTAGAGTGATTATTTAACAGGGAGTGTAGTGACAGGACAAGGGGTAATGGTTTTAAACTGATGGGAAGGTAGATTCTGGTTAGATATTAGGAAGATACTTTTTACTCTGAGGGTGTGGGGAGAGTGGAACAGATTTCCCAGAGAAGTTATGGATGCCTCATCTCTGCAGACACTCAAGGCCAGTGTGGATGGGGCTTTGAGGAATCAGGTCTAGCAGATTTCCTTGACCATGGCAAGGCATTTTAACAAGGGTTTTTTTCAGGTAATTCCCAAGCCAAACCATTCTATGATGAAAACTATATTCTACTTAAAACTCATATTCAAAATAATCACTGTATTTTTTAAAATAAGGCCAAATCTGTTTATACCCAAATGAGTTTTACAAAAAAAGAACCCAGGTAAAGGCCCTCTAGTTCTATTTTATTTTATGAGTCCATGAAAAATTGATTTTAAAAATTTGTGTTCTCGAGACTTCTTTTTTTTTTTTCCCCAGACTGAACTACACCCAGAAGATCAATTGAAAGAAGAGGAAGAAGAAAAGAAATCCTTGGCTTTAAGCTGTATGCACACTCTTGTCTGCTTGCCCTTGTCTTAACTTAAGCTATAACTAGAAGAAATATTACACCATTAAAAATAGTAACAGAAGTTCTTGGTGCCAATCAATACCCGATCTCTTCCTGTATTTGGGGGTGTATAGCCTAAAACAATAAACAAGGCAGATATATATACACATTCCAAGCCCTAACCTTGGTTTATGGTTAGAAAACTCATCAGTAGAACAATATGGACTATAAGTCTTTGACTTGAGCTGACAACAACATTCTTTCTCTTATAAGCCAATTTTTTTTTTTTTTTTTTTTTTTTTTTTTTTTTTTTTTTTTTTTTTATGTGTGTGTAGATAGGGCTTTTAATTTTATCTATGTGTTAGGGTTAGGTTTGGTGTTACAGTTATGGATTGGAAATCCATAACTGTTTATTCTGGAGACTGCCATGACTTCAAAGGTATGGCAAACAAAATCTCTTTTGAAATGGAAATGGAAAGTGTTGTAAGAGAAGCTTATTCCAGAGCCTGCAGCCCTGAGAAAAAGCTGATGACAATGCAGACAACTTAATTCTTAATATTTCTAATTGGAGTAGGTTTCTTCTGTTGAATTGATGTTAGGGTTTTTTTGGAGGTTAATTTTCAGTTCTAGAAACTAGAGCATTAATGTCAATATTTCCTTTCAGTGTCTCCAAGACCTGTAAAATTTTCAAGTGGTCTGGAAACCTAAGATATCAATGACTTAAGCCTTTCTTACTAACTTAATAATATGAAGGCTTTGCCACAGCCTATCTTTTTGGTGTTGTTCCAGCATGACCTCAAGAGTATATGTCACATGCTTTTTGGGATGTGGTATGAAAATACTAGGGAGTTTCAACGGATACGAGCCTACAGATTCAAGAGAATCAAAATTAACATCAATATTCTGGAGGAAAAAAGGCTAGCTGTTGAATACAAATAAACTAGATAGCCTGAGCATTGAAGATGGCCTTGAAATACACATTTTATGACTTTATAAAACAAACTGGGAATGCAGTGGGAGTTAGGGTTTATATTTGCTGCATCTAAACATGATGTTTCCTTCTCCTTCAGATTAAATGACAATCATAAGACACTAAGTTATGGAGGAGTGACATCTGGCTTCTCCACAGACACCTCAGGCAACTGTAGTAATAGCTTTGGAGATGGCTGTGTGTCTGTAATAGAGTTAACTTTGTTGTCTGGGTTGTATTACCCTCTTACTCCCCTGGCCATTTTGTCCTATAGCTCATATTGGAATTACTGAACCACTCCTAACACTGACTTGGAAGCCTTTGCTTGTATTTCTATCTGCTACTGTTGTGTTGGGGTTTTTTTGTTTGAGTTTTTTGCCCCTCAGGAAATCTGTGAGCACACTTTGAAAAAAAAGACTTCTAAAGGAAGGTTTTGTCAATTGGAACAAACGGAATCATTCTAATAATAAAAGTTAAAAAGCAAAACAAAAAAAAATCTTACAAGATGAGTGTGTATAAAAGTATAAGGGGAATCCTAGCAGGCAGTATTTCTGACTCAGAGCAGAAATATTTATGAATGCTCTCAGGTCAAAATGGTTGCCAATTTGATGAGAAAAATATACTGTCTTCACTTTTTTTTTTTTTTTTAGGCATATCATAAAAATCTGTTAAAATCGGATCTGTTAAAATGCCAGTTATAAAACCTGTATTTTGAAACAAAACCACTTTTTAGCTCTCTATCTTATATTGTAGCTGATTGATCTATGTGATGTATAAAGCCTAGTAACATTGATTGGATCCATTTATTTCCTGGAGAAAATCTGTATGTACCTCAGGCAGATCTCCTCAGTGTATGAGAACCATCTATAAGGCATATCAGACTAGTATTGTCATATTTGCAGCCATCAGATCTGAAGGACTTTACCTTTTCCTTGCTGGTATACTCACAGAATTATGCTTCCGACGTTGTCAGCTGCTAGAAATAATTTAACCCTTAGGCAACAGCACTGTCCTCTGTGCTGGTTCTGGGGAAGTTTGCCTTCAGGAGGAACCTGAACTCAGTGAGACACAGCACAGCTCCTGTACAGTCAGACAGCAGCAGATCAGTTGTGACTTCTGGTTTCCTGTGGCACACAAGACCACGAGGGATATCTGCACATCTTTCTTTTGGTCTTTACAACAATTCAAAGTTAGAAACCTATCTGCCCTATAAATTATATGACAGCACTATGCCTCATCTACTTCTGTGTCTGAAGATGAACATGAACTGTATTCTGTGGTGGCAGAAATGACATATTATTCCACTGGTACTGTGGCTTTCATGTCATCTTAGGACTGATACCGTCCAGAATATCACCTTCACCAAGGAAATAGCTATAAATGATAGTGAATCCAGTAATTCAGATGCATTAATGAGACAAATATAAACAATTTCATGTTGAGAAAGATTACACATCTTGTCTGAAATGCATTAAAGTACAAAGATCTTATCGTTTGTAGTCTGTGCTTCAGCTGTGCTCCATATGCACCATTTTGCCTCCTTTGGAACTATTAAAATAATAAAAAATAATAAAATAAATTATTTGTTTTTCTAACCACTGGGAACTTACAAGTAGATTTCTAAGCTAGAAGAAACTTGTTACAAAATTCAAGATACTTAATGTTCAAGATACACATTATTATTTACTAGAGTCTCAACAATTTGTACAAAGATCCCAAAACATAATAAAAATGTCTTTAATTAAATTTGTGAAAGTTTGATAAGGCTGGAAAATTGTTTTCCTATTTTTTCAAATCAAAAGAAGCACCATATAGACATTATTGCCAACATGAAATGCCTTTCAGTTGTGAGTTATTCTGAGAAACAGTGAAATCTTTTCAGAAGTTGTCAGTCTCTTGAGTCTTCCTCAACACAAACTTCAACCTTATTAAAAAATCAGGACTGCTAGTAAAGGTGTGAACAGATGTTTTATCTCCCCATTTTGTGCATAAATGCAAGTACTTGGATGTAAATTGATCAAACTGTTGAAACAAATCATTTAAGATTTGTGCAGTGATTAATAATAGATGCCAGTAATCAAATCTTCCTGCCACCAGCACATCTGTTACTGAGAATTTCTGGTTTGCCCTATTATGCAAATGTGCAATAAAACAAATAAATTACTTGATTTAACAGCTGGCTGAAAAACATTATTTTTAGGCGATTTTTTAATGTATTGTTTTTTACCACTGATAGGCACTCGATGTAGACTAATCCAATTATGCTTTGTAGTGTCACAGAATGGGGGAGGGAACCCACCAACTCTGCTCAGAAACTGCTGCAGAATTTTAAAGATACTCCGAATTTCTCAGACACTCATGGCTTCTGAAAGTACAAAGTACACGGAAGAATAGAGTTTTCCTTGAATTTAATACTTCAGAGATATTTGCCTGTTCATATTATTTGTCTCTTCAATACTAGAAGTGTCACTTAAATAAGTAAACCTTTGTGGGACCTTGAAAGGACCAGCACTTGATTCATCACAGCGTCCCAAAATGAGTATGATCTCAAAGCCTGCTTCTGGACATTTTGGTTGATAAGCTCATGAACTGAAGAGAGAGAAATACCAGCCCAGAACTACCCTTGGTTTAAGATAAACTCAGACTACATTGCTGGGTTATGGATGCTGCAGATTTCAGCAGCCTTTGGCACCAGGCTCACAGAATCACAGAACTGTAGAAGTTGGAAAAGACCTTTAACACACAAGTCCAACCATCAATCTGACACTGCCAAATGCACACTGAATTCCATCCCTCGGTGCCCCATCTGCGTGTCCTCTGAATGCCTCCAGGGGTGGGTGAAGCCCTCTCTGGGCACCCTGTGCCAACACCTGACAGCCCTTCCATTGAAGACATTTTTGCTAATGTACACTCTAACTCTGGGGCATCTTGAGGACATTTCCTATTGTTTTATCACTTGTTACTGAGGGAACTTTAAATGTTTTAAAGCACCATAATTTTCTCCTTTTTTTTGTCTCAGGGGTGTATGACAGGCTGTGTGAAACTTGTCTTATTTTTTTTCTGCTATTCCCTAGGTGTATATTGGTAGAACCAAGATTACTTTTACTTTTGTAGGATGCAAGAAAAACCAAAGAAGGGAAAAACAGAAATAGTAAATTGTCTATCTAAGAGAGAACTTTGCTCTGAAAATATTTGTTCCCTTTATTTTTTTGCACCCAAACGTATTTCTCCCAAAATTGTATATGCTGAATTACACATTTCATGGAGTAGTGCTATAAAACCCGGCAAACATTAATTTCAAACAAACATCATCTTTCAGCTCCCTGGGTTTCCAGATAACCAGCTGTGTCAGCAACACATATTGCTCTAGAGGGACACATTTCAATATAGTCATCTCAGAGCAGAATATGTTGCTTTGTAAACCAAGCTCAAAAATAGCCAGATAGACAGAGATAGAACTCACCCATTAAAGGGAGATGATGTATAAATATTTTTGCTATTCTCAATGACCATCCAAAAAATGGTGAAAAACTTTCACGTCTTTTCATTCTGTATGAAAAAGATATAGGTATAAGGGAAGCATATAAGGAGATGATACATAGTCCTTATTCCATTTTGCTGGAACTAGAATTCAATTTGTGTAGTGCAATGCATCTTTCTCTCTTGAAAATGTGATTATCATAACATGTTAATAAACATTTTGATCCAAATGTCAAAAAGTGTCAGGGTTTTTTTTTTTTTTTCTTCTCTACTTATTTTTTTCTGCTTTTTTATGTGTTGCAGGAAAGACAACTGATTCAGGAGAGATCTTTGAGAGAAGGCATTACAATTAACATAAAGAAAAAAATTAGAATATTGTCAATTATTCACTTAGAAAAACCCTGAAAAATAGCTAGACTTATTTGAATTCTGATAGATCTCCTCAGCTGAGAAACCAAGTTTCAGAAATAAGAGGAATGGAAATCCTGTCTTGACTCCTTGTCTTGATTATCCTGATTTTGAGAAGTCAAAAATCTCAAGTAAAACTTCCCAGCAATATTCTTTGTAGAGTTCTAAATGAAAGTCGAGAGTGTAAAAAAGCTTAAACATTTTTAAGCTATCACTAAGTGTGCACATGTGTGTGTTTGTGTTTAGTATTTTCAGCATAATGCGTAAAGCAATGATACTGCTTTTTATCAAAAGATGTTGGCAAAGCAAAGAAATAGTTTTTTTTCTTGAAAAACACAGAATTGATCTTGGTCTCTGTAGAGCCATTTAGTGTCAAAAGTGGATATGTAGTAGTATTTCAGAAGCCTGAATGTATTCAATCACATTGGATTGTGAAAATATGGCACTGACACCGATCAGTCTCGCTACCTTCTGAAAAGTCAGCTGAAAAGCAAACATCAGATCTTCTAAAATAATATTAGATGTTTGTGTTACCTGATTTGTTCCCTAGTAATCTCATGCTTGATACATCATAGAAAACTTCAAATGATTATGTAGTTTCTTTTCTGCATTCTTTGTCCTAGGGATTCATTTTCCAGATTACTGAACTGATTCCATCTTTCACACAGTCTTTGCAATGAAAAGAATGCTGAGAAAATACCACAGAAGCAAGTAAGAGTTTTACGTTGTTTATGTAAAATTCAATGGATTATCTAGGGAAAAAAATGCATTGTCCAGACCTCCTCAACCAACTCCATGTATTACTCCGGCCAGCAAATAAGATGACAGAATTTAAGATGAAAAGATTAGTATTTAATGTTGCAAATGTAACCAATTATGTTACCTTGTAATTATTCAGTGAAATTTAAGACAGTCATGTGACTTTGAGAGTTTAACGTTGCTTTCCATCTCTCAGTTTGTAGCTGTGTGAACAAAAAATTACTTATAATAGCAAACCTTTGGTGTAAAAGCAGTTCTGAGGATTCAGGGTACGAATGTGTTTGATCTGCTGTAACAAGGACGTTGTGATTATTGTACTCTAGGACAGGACAATGCAGAAGAAGACACGTGATGGCAGCCTTGCCTTGTCCTTACATTTTTCCATCTCTACAGCGGTGTAGAGAGGTCATTTGCAACAGTTTTGGAAGCCTGGACAGTCTTCGAGGGATTCTTATGTCAACCAGAGAGTGACCCAACTTAATACTGAAAGCAGAGTTGTAATTCCCACGTTCCTGTATATAGGGCTTTGAAAAACTCACCACTCCCTCTGATAAGTAGTTAATAAATATATAATGAGCAAGATAAGTAATCAGCAGGTTGACCATGATCATTCTTGCCAACACATGAGAGCTGTTCAAAACAAAACAAACATTTGTAATTCAGTCAGTCAGCAGGAATAGGATAACAGGAAATACAAAATAAAATCAATGCCTCTGTGGAGTTGCACCAAAACAGAATGAAGAAGAATGTGCACTTGCTGTGACAATACAGCAGAAGCAATGTTATAGGAAGGGGAATGAAAATCAATCACTTGATCAGAGAACAGAATTACTTTGCGAGGATCAGTGGAATCACAGGAAATGAATGAACTAAAGTTACAAATAAAACAAAAACTGTGTATGTATCTGAAATATACCTACTGTGTAACTGGGGAGGGCACTGGTATCATAAAAATGGCCACAGGATCCTGTGATAACAGAAATTGTAAAGAAACAAAATAAAAATAAAACTTTTTTTAAAAAAATGACAATGAAATCTGTAAATCAGAGACAGTCAAATACTGTTGAAGTGTCCTCACCAAACCATCCCTGGCCTCAGGGATGTTCACAGATGTCAGTCAGCTGCTCTACATGCCCTCCATAAAACACACTGAAAAACCCAGATGGATTGGATTGTTTTTCTCTGTTAGAAAAGCAGAAATACAGAGGTATTGCTCAGCTAAAACTCTCATGGACTGATTGTGTCTTGTTCACCTTAAATACCTCTTGATTTGAGCATTGTATCTTGTCTTGCTTCTTGTTCTTCAGACTACTCTCCTTCACAGACACCTGTGGGTTTGTGAGATAAAAAGCAGTCACCATGTCCTCAGAGGCTTTCATTAAGAAGTGCAAGGTCAGTCTTACCCTACTACCTGGGTGCAGATCAGGATAGGAAATGTAATCAGATGGTTGATGGTCTTTTCTCATTGAAGGAATGATCAGGCTCTTGATTTTTCTGTTTTCTATATAATTGTTAGTGACAATCTAAACCACCTGTCACTGTAAACCTGATGACAATCCAAGCTGCATTTTAATAGAAAAGCTGTACATGGATCTGATGCTAACCATCACACAGCTTCCTGATGCTGGAGAGGTTATCATGTCTGCAGATCCTCCCAGCATCTGGCTTGGTGAAGCACAAGTTACCCATGACACATGGCAGGGCCAAACACCACTCTGTGGTAGGACTGGCACAACCTCTGTGACAATAATCAGTATTCCCAGCGGACTGTGTGACAGTCCAGCCAGTGGCAGAGACAGTGAAATAGTGCCATAAAGAGAGCACGTGTGTGTGGAGTTTGTAACATCATCACAAGAAGCCAAATAATCCTCTTCAGCACCAGTAATATTATCTATGCAGCTGACATGCACCACTGCCCAAAACAAAACCCATACTTAAACTGGATCAGATTATCACTGTTTTCCCTGTGCTCTGAGGTGTTTATAATTGAAATAAAACCAGCTTGTCTTCAGTTCCATGTTGTAGATTTTCTTTCACCAAAAAATAATGAGGCCAGTAAGCTTCTTAGAAAGAGTTCAAAATTTTCAACACAGTGCATTTCTTAGAAAATTCAGCTTCTGATAGCTTCTTTTAAAGTAAAATTTTAGAAATGACGAGTATAAGTCGAATATTCTGCAGAATGTAGGCACTGTTCACAGAATGCCATTGATTCCAAAAGGAAGCATTGGAAATAGTATCTAAAATGCTGATTTCCTACTGAGCTCTGGTGTCTTTGGACTTGTTTGGGAATGGACAGTTCACACAGAGAAGCTGCACACGATACTGAATGAGAGTTTCCAGTGAATTGCAGGAGGCCTTTGGCCATGGGATGGGAACAATCACTGTTCTGTTAGGGACACTCCAGAAGACAGCAAGAAGAGAGTCACTGCTAAGGCAGAAAGCACGCAACAGACTGAAGAAGCAAGATGGTCTTTTATGGACACCTGACAGACTTGGCCAACTGAAACAATGAAAAAAAAATCTTGTTACAATTGAATAATTTAGAAAACATCAACCATACAATTGCAGAACTTGTTGCTTAGGTAATGATTTACTATGCAACAATGTCATGGCTAATCTAAAAAATTCAGGCACATAAATATAAACCAAATAACAACAACATTATAATCTACTTGAAACCAATATTTTAATTAAAAATTAAAAATTAATGAAGACAGAGGAGATTTAGGGCATGATTTTAATGAAAAGACAATGAGAGCATAACCTGTGATTATTTTAACACTTTGAATAACTCTTCTGCTGCTTTGTCAGACCAAACTATGCTATAAGATTTTCTCCTCATCTTTACAGGATAGATTTACATATTTAAATACTAAAGAAGCTTCACTTGCTCATTTATGAAGAAGTATGTCTGAAGAATTAAAAGCCTTATCATTTGCATTGGACATACTATCTCTTTAAACATTAGCCATTTTGTTTCACAAATTTAAATTAAGAGTCAGAAGTAAGAAGTCAGAAACCAAAATGAGAATAAATTGCAAACAACTTATCCTGTTCTGTCCTCCTTTCTTAAGAGACTTCTCATGCCACTAATTCATAAACTCAGGTTTTTTTGCTTGAAAAGTGCAAGACATTTCCTACTTTATGTAAAGGGCAGGAAGAAACAAGCACTTATAGGTAGAGCATAAAGCACCACATATTTTATACAGAACAATACAATTCTTCCCATTGTCATTTAATTCTGTATATGTGGATCAATTTGTGAGCTACAGATTCAGGTTTAGAATACCAGTGCACTGTCTCTGGTGAACTTTAACCCACTGAGTTCTGTTTTTAGAAGTATGCTTGCGTCTTTACAAAGAAAACTACAAAGCATTTTCTAAAGGAGGTGTTTTCCTATTGTATGAGGAATTCCTCATAGATTTATTCCTCACAGATTTAATCCTCTAAGGCCTTTTGCACTATCTTTGGGTGATGAATACATCATTTCATAGTGATCTCATTTCACAAACTTGGCCTCTAAAGAACATGCAATGTCTCTCCCCTGTAAAAGGTCCCTTACCCATTCTGGTTTAGAAATGAAAGAATATTGATCATTCATTAGGAAAATTTAGTGCATGTAACACCATCCTCAAGGTGGAGATAAGGTGACAGGCAACGTGGGAGCAATAAGACTATTTAATATTCTAATCTTAATCACTTATCTACTGCCTGTACGTGGAGCCTTGCTCTCAATGGACATGTTCTTTTGTCCTGGACGATCACTCAGGGGTGCTTTACTGTAATTCACTGGAGACTGTTTGCTTGCTTTAGACTCCTACTTGAATTTGGTGCAGATTAATATTTGTACAACTGAGGTTGCAGAAAGCATTGTTACTGTTTCATACAAGTCTGAAATTGAAGTTAGATTGACAAAGTGACCTTTGGCTCACACACAGTGATTTGGTGAAAAGATAAATGCAACTGTATTTCATTTCAAAAACAACAACTCTTCCCATGTTTTATTGTTCCATTGGCACATCTGGGGTTTCATTTTTATCTGTTCATTCTGAATAAGATCCTTTGAATGGAATTAAGGGTCCCATGTCTGTTATTAGAAGTCAGGGATAAAGGAATTAATTTCATATTTTTCCTTCCCTGGGGGTAGAAATTGGTTTGTAGGTTACTATTCACTGGAACATCCCACAACCAACAATAAACAAAGCAGTTGTAGTCACACTCCACCCAGCAGCAGAAAATCAGATTCACAGAAAAAACACTTGTCTGTAAAAAGCACATTTATGAGCAGAACAAATATTTACTGAAATTTTCAGTGATTGAGCCTTGCCTAAAATTAGTACTCAGTTAAACTGAGATCTCTAATGCTGTATCTTCTGGCATTTAAATTTTACTTCCACCATAACAGTAATTTTCAATTAACTTTTACATTAAAAGCACAGAAATTTATGGGACTTTTGTTACTATTTCCTTATTTCTGGATCATTTTTTTCCCATGGCTTGTTTTCAAATTTTCTAGTGTATGTAAATGTGATCAGATGTGGCTCACAGTGATTGAATGCTGATAAAAGCCATATGTAAATAAAGCATGAGTTAGCAGCCATTCTGGAGCTCAGTGAGTACACGAAGAGTTGGGGCAGCTAATTCCAGAATCCATTTGGGATGAGAACATGGTAGGCTGTTGTAGACATCACTAGAGGGAGTCATGACCTCACAAACCAGATGGGTGTGTTTCATAAACAGTACTGAGCAGAAATCTGGGCCCAGAGTAGGAAATCTGAGCCATATTACACAACAGTCACCTGTGCAAATGGCTTTTTCTCTCTTTTTTTTTTTTTTTTTTTTTTTTTTTTTTTTTTTTTTTTTTTTTTTTTTTTTTGAGAAAGGGACAAAGACAACTTTTTGAAATAAATATTAACGGATTTAGCAGAATTTACCCATTTCATAAGTAAACTCATAAAGATTTCTGAGGAAGACTCAGCGTCTTTCAAGAATGGAGGCTCCATAACACTTGTGGACAACCTGTGCCAGTGCTCAGTGAATCTTTCAGTGAAATATTCTTATTATGTTTAGACAAAATCTTCTCTCTTTCAGTTTGCAGCCCTTTGCCTCTTGTCCTGTCATTGCACAACACAAGAAAGAGCCTTTCTCAGTCTTGTTTACACACTTCCTCCAGGTTTGTGCAGTAGCAAGACCCCTGAGCCCTCTTTTCTCCAGCTGAACAGTCCCATCTGTCAGCCTTTCCTCATATCAGAGATGCTGCAGTCCCTAAATCACCTCCTTGCTCTCCCACTGGAGTCACCCCACTCATCAAGCTTCAGAGACAGTACAACAGGGATACACATTAATGAAACCAAAACCAGAAACCTGATGGGTGGCAACAGATGCAAAGACCTTGATGAAATGGAAAACATTGTCACCAATATCCAACCTTTTTGTATTTTGAAGGAGTAGACAGGATTTTTCCTAAAATCTAGAAACAACTCCATGTAAAGTCATAGCTTTCTGTCACCAAGAAATACTAACAACTTTACAAGAAAACTTCTGGTTTGAGACTTTCATTGTAACCAAGATATGTTCTTATCAGAGCTAGGCTCTTTCCATTGTGTGCCTTCAGTACCATTTGTACTGGTTAGGGCTGACAGCTGCAAGGATGACATCCTCTTGTCTTTGCCTTGAAATGGCTGCTGACTGTCCTCCTGTCCTTGCCTGGCCCCATGGAGGTGCCCCTGGGGATGCCTAAAGAATTTCAGGCCATTCCTTGCCTTTAAAATAAGTAAATGAGGAGGGAAGGACCTCAAACCAAGTGGAGCCATCGTATAAATGCAGCTAATAAATTTGACCTGTATATTGGTAATAGGTATTCACTCAAATTAATATGTGTTCCCCCTAAACCTGCTTCAGTAACGTGGATTTTCCAGAACGTCAGTCAAACAGTTCTGAAAGAAAAATAGATAAGTGAAGCAGTTAAAACAATAAGTGTTTAAGCATGCCCTTACAATTCCTTATGAAACAGGCATGTGCCACTCTCCCTAAATGAATGAGAAGTACAGTGCCTTTATGTAACACTTTAGTAGTTACCAGTGTTCATACAGTAAACAAACAACATAATTCGAGGTCTCTGGCAATTTATTCAAATGACAGTGGAAACTAAATGCAGGCAGAGGTATAAAACAAAAGATTAAAAACAATTCACAAACAAAAATTTATTCCAAAAGATCTTAATTTCTCAAAAGGCAATCTCAGAAACAGACTATGAAGAGAGAGATAGAGATGTGCAGATTAAATTAATAACAAGATTCACCCATTTGGCTACGTAATATTTCTTCATCCAGTTGCCCTTTTCAAACTGATTTTATTGGACTCCACTGGAGACTACAAAGAAAGTCACTCTATGTCCTCTTAAAGATTTTTTAATTGAGGACTTAAAATACTTTTTGTTTGTTTGTTTTAACATACCTTTCACCATACCTTTCCCTTTCCTGCATGTATCTTCCCTTGCATTTCTAGACGCTCTTCATACAGCAATAAATTCAGCATCTCTCTCCTCTTCCTACTGCATTTCTTTCCTTGCTACTATTTCAAAGTTTACCAGGAGAGTTTTAATGTGCCCTTACAGAGGACCCTCAACCAGCATCTCTGCAGAACTGTGTTTGAATAATTCATCAGACTCAATCTTACAGAGTAACTAATGTGCTAATTATGCAGAAGAGTCATTTATAAGGTTGGGTTGGGTGCTCAATGCTAAACATCACTATAAAATATTTATATGGTATTTGGGAATTTCCTAAAAAATGGAAATTATCCATCTTCATGGTAGACATCCATGAAGATGGATAATTTCCTCAGTATTAAGGTCCTGCTACACAGAAGTGATTTATCAGGAATCCAGCATCAAGTCCTGCTTCTTGAAGAGGTAAAATCTATAATGACTGTGTTAGAAATATGCTACCTATGCACACCACAAAGGTATTTAAAAATAGCTCACCAATTTAGACAACTCCTGTAGTCACAATGCATCTTTTAATTTTTAGTAAAATCTGAATCTTGTACGTGGACTGTCTTTCAGGAAGTCCTGTTAAAACTGCCCATGAAATCTCAGGGTGAAGCATGAAATTTGGCTTTATATTCTGGCCACAGTAGTTTACCAGTAACTGTACCTTTATGTTTTAAATAGAAGAAATAGGAAACTTCTTAATTATTAGAGAAAGTGGAACTCAGTGAAAAATAAAGAATGCTATTTCGTACTGTAACAGGTAAATTTCTTCTTTCAGCAACATATTAGGTAAGCTGGAAAGCAATACTGACCAAAAGCCTACACCTGCACTACAAAAGCCAGGAGGACTACAGATCCACAGGTTAGATCTGCCATTTCTGTAGCTAAATGAATTATGGTTCCTTTTAAAGTATTTACTCCATCTTATTAGGAATATTCCTGCTTTTAAGGTAGTATGCCAAACTCTTTTTCATAGGCAATAGAAAAACTATTTTCTGGTTTCATTTTAAAATCTCCAGTTAGGAGAACTCCTCGGCTGTAACTCTGCCCGTTAAGGCATAGTGCCTCCAGTGATGTAATAGTATAATTCCACTCACTTCAGGCAAAGAAACTGGCTTATACTGGCCGTTGTTTTGGACAGTTCAAATCAACAAAAATATTTTAGAATAGCTGACCTATAAGGACCTTTGGTTCCAAGTCAGCCAGCACATTCATGAGGTGAAAGCAGATCACTGGACTCAAAAAAATGCTGCTTTTAAATGTTTCTTGTGGTTCCCATGTAAAAGGGAACTAAATGAACACCTTATCTTTTCCTTAAAAAAAAAACAGCTGAATTTTTGCCACTCCATGTTACTTTCTACTTAGGACAAATATTTTTGCTTACTTACTGTCATGGTTCTTTGTTTTGCTTACAGTTGTCTTCCACAGGTCAGTGCTTCTTCAAGTATGTGAAAAGCTCTGTGGCCAGTCTGCAGTTTGCACAAAGACCTTGACTTCTGGTGCCTTTGGGCTACAGCTCCACACTCAGCAGGATCTCTTCTGTCAGACTGGGGGCTTCAAAGCCTTCAGGAGTCTCTGCACATCTTGCTGTCCACAACATTTTTGAGCTCTGCTGTTATCATATCAACTCTCTTAGTCATGGCTTAAAACTGCAGGTAACTAAGCTAAAGTGCCTTGTTTCCAACAGACCTCTGTGTCATACTATTTCCCTATTTCCCTTTTCTTCCTCTTGTCTGGTTTAGAGATTCGAAGGATTATGTGAATTGCAAATAGGCTTAGGTAGAAACTATCTGCCAGTAATAAAACCAGCATAAATTTCTAATGGACGTATGTGGACACCAAAAACCTGAATGCTCACATGGAACACTTGTAGGAGATGAGGGAGTGAGCTGGGGTGATGAGGGGTGGGAGAATTTCATGTTTGGAAGCATGTTAACTCTTTGTTAATATGTTGGAAGCATGTTAACTGTTATGTTTGGAAGTTATGTTAACTGACAAAACTCTGTGAAGATAGTCCTAAATCTAATTGGAAAACAGAAAAACAGGTGTGAAACCCACGGCAAGGATGATTTTTCTGTGATGAATTTCATCTATGATTTCTAGAGATTCTTTATCTAGGAGTCAAAAAAAACCCCAGCTATTATAAACAAATGTTTATGAAAAAATTTAATCTGTTTTCACTGATGTTGCGAAGGGAAAAAGATAGCAGGCAGTAAACAATAAATCATTTAAAATACCAGAGAAGTAAAACACACTTAGTTTAATACTTTTAATGAAAAAAGAAAGCTAAAAGACACCTAGTTTAATAGTACAGTTTGAGATTGTGTGTGAGGAGGAAATAATAATGGTTAATTAGGCGATTCTGACTTTATAAGAAAAAAGTGTGTATATATTGATTTCAGAGCTAGAGAAAGAAATGTCTTCATCTCAGTGTGAATGGACCTTTAGCTTTATTTACTTGTGCAGAAGAGAAACAGAACTGTGTGGTTGCTATGGAAGAGAGACTTCCATATGCTGGGAAATATATCACATGAGTATCCATCCTGAAGGGCTCCCAAGTGAAGCTGAACCTCACTTCCCCTTTGGAAGAGGCTGTAGTGCCCTTGCAGTTAGAGCTCCTTATTTCACCTCCAACATGTCTGTTTAGATTGTCTAGAATACTGACAGCAACTTACAGACTGAACATGGACTGAGCATGGATTAGTTTGCTGGGTCTGTTTACACAATATGTCTATTAAATACATGTTTTACAGGAATACTTCCTCGCCAGTGAATTGCAAATCTTCATTCTGGTAATGCAGTGCAGCCATCCCGTGAAAGTGGGCACATGAATGAATGATCATGTGTTCGTTAGAAAATCAGACATTATGGAATGTATTTAAAAACTCAATTTTGTTCTTTGTCTGGTTTTAACTAAATCTTTGATTATGCAGATGACTGTATGTGAATATACCATTGAGTTCAGCTCAAACCCTTTTCATATATGACTATGTAAATGAGATAAATTTAGATTCCAGTATAATTAACAGTCTGTTTTTGGAATTATTCTCTATATTCTGTCTTCATGAGCTATAAAGATTTGTCACTATAATGAGCATTTATATAAACATGGAGTCACAGAGTGTGATACACCAGATGGTTGCACTGCTATTCAGAGAGACCTTGACAGACTAGAGAAAGAGGCAGACAGAAACCTCTTGAAGCTCAACAAAGGGAAAGGCAAACTTCTGCCTCTCAGAAAGAATAACCTCAGGAGCCATAATCAACGGGGGACAATGAGCTAGGAAGCAGCTTTGCAGAGTCTTGGGGTACTGGTGGACAATATCTTACCAAGAGTCAGCAGTACACCTTCACAGCAGGACGGCCAACAACACCCTGGTTGTGTGAGCAGGAGTGCTGCCAGCAGACAGGAGAGGTGATCCTTCCCCTTCCTCAGCACTGGGGAGGCCTTGTCTGGATTCCCAAAACTACCCTAAAAATCAGCCCTGGGGAGGCCTTGTCTGGATTCCCAGGACCACGCTGACAATCTGAGCTCTGACTGAAAGTCTGTATCACACACACACAGGAGAGCTGAGGCTGGAAGGCACCTCTAGAGATGACCTATTCCAATCCCACTGCTCCAAGCAGGTCCACCTAAAGCAGCTTTCCCTGACCATAAATCCAGTTACTACTTCAAATTTGCTTTTACATTCCTTAATAGAAAGACTTTATGAGGAAGGGGTAAATGACATGATTTCTCTTTAACTGGCCTGGCAGATACATATTTATACTGCATTTAAGCAGTTGACACTGGCTGGTATAATCCTTTTTTCCATCTAGAAGAGCTAAACAAATTTGAATTGTTATTGAGCAAGGATAGACAGAAAACCATTTACAATTTTGTATTAACTGAGGTTCTATACGAAATGATTTACATGAACGTGCACACACATGCAAACGTGCTCAGAACCTTCATATATTAATAGAGGAATTGCAGTCCTTTAGAGCATTAAAAGACAGAAAAGAGGGTTTTTTTCTATTAATGATTAGATGAAAAGATGGAAAATTCATTTGCTTGTGTACTTCTACATAGTGTAGATAAAAAGAACCCACAATGTATAACATGACATTGGTTTAATGGTGTTACAATGCAGGTAGATTCCTGTTTTCCACTCTTAATTGATTCAATAATTCAGAAAAAACCCCAACGGTGCATTTAACAAAATAAACAAAACAAAAACAAAGATCAAAATCAACTCCCCAAAAGATTAATTCCCAAATATTCAGGGCTTTGAAAATTGCAAGATAATTTAATATTTCAGAGAATTTTTGAAACGGCAAAATTAGTGAATTTTATTATTTATATTTTACTTAATTCACAAGTATGTAACTAACATAGTAATCTGTAACACGTGAATAATTGGAAGAATAACTTCTTTTCTTGTGATTGGCTGCACAGCACATGGAACTGATTAATCCAGAAGACTTGATTTTTTGTTTAATGTAGTAATGAAAGATAGTAAAACTAGCAATTCTACCATGCTTTTTCCCCTTCCAGTGATGTTTATTTGTTGCAACAGCCTACTGTGCAGCAGGTGTCTGAGATAGAGGAGTCACCATCTGTGAATGCACCCAGGGAATGGCCCCAGCAAATGTGCCAGCTTTGTGCCCCCAAGTGAATAGCCAGCCCCGATTTTGGATGTATTTTACACTAGGGAGAATTTGGAGAAGAATCTAAAATTTTGGTCAATGACTTACTCCTTTCTGAGGATTCAGAGGGAGTTGCAAAGAGAGGGCTGGTCTTCACAGTGGAATTGTCCTGCTGTTTGCTGCTTTCAGGGTCCTTGTATGGGAACTTTACACAGTGCAGGGGTCTCACCATAGAACACTGGCCAGTGCATCTTGGAAAACAATTTATTCACCTATTCCAACAGTGAAAATGAGCGAGAAGGAATTTTATATCCGTGAAGAATCTGAAGATGAGTGGCAAATCCTGAGAAATGCTTTAAAACAAAAGGTGGTTATGTAGTTAGCAAATATACCCCTGCCTTTTGCTAGCTCTGCTCAATGCTACCACCCAATTTCCTCTGAGACAATCAAAGTGCTGTTTTTTATAAGTGTATATGTGTAGTGTGTGGCTTCTCTGTGCTCTGGTCTAAACCTGCCTTTGGGGGATTCTGCCATCCTGCAGTGTCATTGTGTCTGTGGGGTGAGGTCAGGGCACTTCTCTGAACACTTTTTCTCTCACGTGTACAATGAATCTGGTGGCATCCATAAACATGTCTGGACATAGGATATTAATTGGCTATAAATAAAGCCATGTGGAGCCTGAAATGCAAATTTTTTTAACTTCTGGGTTTAGTGCTTGTTTCTTGTTTCTTGTCTTTTCCCACCTTTCTGGCTGCTGCTCCACTTACACCACCTATGGAGGCTTCTTTAAGAGCTTATTATAACATTCTCTTGGCCAGGGCTGGGAGTTCTCGGGACCCAAGACATTGTCTAATGTGCTTTAAACCACAAAAGCTTCTTTACGAGGAAAGACGTGATAAAAAATAAATTGAATTAGTTGAAGTATTAAAAATGTGAATCCAAATGGAATATAATTATTCACCTCATAGAAATTTTCCTTATTCAAATAATTTCCATATTTGTAAAAAAATCATACTGTAAATAATGTCTGGAGAAGACTTTTCAGATGTTATTCAATGATTTGTTCTGTCTCTGGAGCAAATGAGATAAAATTCTATAATTTAGCTAAGAAGGTGAATACAAAAGATAAAAAAATTGGTCAGGTGTGGCTGAAGAGTACTGAAATTTTAAAATGTTGTTTTTAATGTTAGTGACCTCTATCACTATCACTTGGTTTCCTGTCATCTGGCTTTTGTGAAGTAAGTATGTATCCTCTTAATTCCACGAGTTACCACATATTCCAGACAAATTAGGTGTTCTCTACATTTATAGTTCAAAATTTTTGGCTTTTTTGGAAAAAGAATTTTGAATTTGAGGTTATAAACAGAAGGTGCATATGCAAAAAATAACCCCAAAATCCCCAAAACCCCCAAAAAATGCCCAAAAAAACCCTTTCAAAATTTCTAATTTCTAATGATTCTAATTCAAAATTGTCCTCCTCCTTCATTTTGTGTTACTTTAACATACGAGAGATTCTTCTGAATTGTTGCAGTTAACTACTAACTCTCAGTGTCTTTGTGCAGCAAAAGGCAAGAACAAATGCTCTCTAACCAGAAAGAGTTATTAATTTCTTTGATTCTTTTTAGACTCATTCTTCCTCACCTACTTTACTTTTCCTCATAGTAAAAGACTCACATTTTTCTGAAGAAAACTAATTAAAAAAAAAAGAAATTCTCACTAGATATGTTGCATTTCCTTTTTGTTTGTTTGTTTGTTTTTAATATCATATCATACACGGAAGAAAACTATTTCTTGGCATCCCACTTGTAACTGAAGACTCTTCCTAGTTATGATCAAAAGTCCAACAAAAACTGTTGGATTAAAAGCGCTGTTTTGCACTGATAGTCACTTTATGCTTTATAGCAGATGTATTACCTCACTTGTGTGATGACAAATACACACTTCTCCTGTTTGAATCTCATATTATATTTATTTCTTACTCTTGTTGTATTTGGGTTTAGCTGTTCAGCAGCATACAAAACTGGCATATGTCTCTTCATATTATAAATTCTACAAAGCTGTTAGCATTTTGTGAAGCATCCTAAGGTTCTCTTTGCTGATCCTTTGTTACCAGAGGCCTCAGTCAGGCAGTGGGGACTGGAACTGGCAGAGGCAATCCGTGTGCCCTGAGTGTAACTCTGAGACAGCAGGAGCTGAGCTCTCTGGAATTACACCCCCTGACTGTGGAATCTGCTCCCTGTTGAGAGTGGAAGAAGAGCATCTGTTGAGACATTTGGGTCAAATTTAAAGAAGTCCACAAGTTTGTTGATACATTTAACTGTGGGGAATTCACTTAAATATTATTTTTAAACTGTTTTGGTTAAAAAACCTAAAAAAACCCCCATAAAAGTGAAACTATGGAAAGGACTTCATGTTGTTATGTTAAAAGACTGTTTCAAATTGTTATCTATTATTTGTCCACAAATGAAAGGAAAAGGTAATCAACATCATGAGCACAGAAAATAACACCCAATCAGGATTCGGAGAAAATATTATTATTATTGTTATTGCTACCTTATTAATTCATTTATGCATTCCTTCAACTCCATCCCACTTGTCAGTACTTTATATTTTTACATTTGCCCTAAGAAACATAAAATATGAAACCATAATTCTAATTGGTTCTGTATTTAATACTAGCATAAAATCACAGGAAAAAAATCTCACTTCATTATATTAGAAGGTAATTGTTTTTCTGGTTTGCCTGGGACATTTAGTTAATGTGCCATCAATTCATAATTTTATCCAGATTTTTTTAATATCTTTGTTTTTAAATATTCTGTTTTATAACAGACATAACTTCAGCAAGTAATTTTCTCCTAAAATATTTCTTTTATATTAGATCATAACATTCTTCTAGAAGATTTCTTTTCATCATTAGCATTGGCTGTATTTAACATTGGAATTCTTATGTCTGTATAGAATTGTCCACACCAAATGGAATAAATCTCAGTTGTCCTATTCGGAATTTCAACAATCTTTCCTCACAACATTAACTTGTTAGCAGAAATAATTTCTAATATGTTATATTTTTAACATATATCATAATAATTAAAGATCATAAACATTTGGTAACTCTAATGCAAATAGAGTTCAAGGATTTCTCTTAGTCCACTCTATTAAAAAATAAATTGTACAAGATTTTGTCTGGGTTTTTTTTTAATATAAAAATAATCCCTTTCTACTGAAGAATTGTTCCAAAAAGATAATTTTAATATATCCTATGAAATTAATAATTATGGAAAAGGTGTCAAAGAGAGGAAATTTTTCTATGTTGTAGAAAGAGTCCAGAATTCTTTCCTCAGTTCTGAGGACTATGGAAAGAATGAGCACAGGCACAAATATTTTACTGAAGATCTGCTGATGAACAGCTTTGGAAGGGCATTACAACCCTCAGCATCTCTGATGAGCAGCATTGCCAGTCCAAAGAAGCACTTGACTATTCACTTAAGAATTCACAACTTTTGTGCAAGTAAATGAGCAATGTAAGAGAAAAGACTTAGGTTGAAGTGCATTGTAATTTAAAACTTGCTCTGGATAATTTTGGGATGAATCCCAAGCATTTTGCATTCAACCTCTATCTGTATATTTTTAAAGAAAGTAGCTTGCAGAATTCCACCTGTACGTGCAGTATTCCAGACAAGTTTCTGTGACAAGTTTCCATGACAAGTTTCAAGTCTCTAGAAAGCTGAAGCTCTCAAAAATCTTTCATTTAGAGAAAGAAACAGGGCATATTGAAAACATCCACTCTTTTGTCAGCAATATCAATCATCATCACTGATGAGGCTGCCAGTCTGAAGTACCTGCTGGGCAAATAGTCACAAGTATGCAGAGTAGTTTATTCTTCAATAATATCCATAAAGCCATATTTCCCACTTGTATACATAGAAGAAATTATCAAAATGCATTTAGTTATCAATTTTAAATGGGAAAAATTCTCCTTTATGTGCTTACATAAAAAAAGAATTCCTTTCAATAGACCAGCATATATCAGAGAATATGCAGTGCCTACTTTAGTGGCTCATTCTTTTGACCACCAGACAGAAAATTATGAGGTGTAGTGGAAAGTCTTGGTTTGAAAACACAGAAGAATTGTCTTTCCTGTCATTCATCCAGGATAGGAGAGCGAGCCTGTGGAAAGAAATCAAAAGGTGTGAGATATGGTGTCTCATAAACCAGCAGTGAATGGAAGAGTGAGAACCTTCCAGAAAGATTGATGGAATGCTGTCCATGGCTGGGGACTCTGCAGAGGCAAACCCCTGAAAGCAGCATAATCACATAATTTTTTAGTCCCAGGAAAACTTAGTGCTAGGAAACTGCTAAAGAGCTGACTAGAGTAACAGTAATTAAATGAGATAAAAAGTCTTCAGTAGGCTGGAGAAATTCAAATCTCAGAGGTCCAACATGAAGTTGATATCTAGAGGTTCTTAGATTTCCTAGTTTTTCAGGATTACACTGTATTTAATTCTTGCTGTGTTTATTATGTACTGATGCAACTGAGGAGTAGGATTCTACACTGAGAAACAATTAAAAACTCAGACTTTTGAGTTTTCACTTCAGCCTTGAGTGTTCCATGTTGTCCACAGCTCCCATTCCCTGTATTGGTAAAACAAGTCTCTGTGGGAATGTGCAGTGGGAAGAATTGCATCTGTGGAAGATGCAGGATCAAAGTGGCTAAACCAGAGCTGTGGTGAGTGCACAGACTTGGCAGGCAGGGGAGGTTCTGCAGGATGTCCTGCAGGTATCCACACGGGCTCAGGCCAAGGGTCTTGTCTTAGGCACTGGCCACAAGCTACACCAAGGGAGGAATAAGTCAAACACATTATTGCTCCCTCTGTCATCCTCCTGTCATCAGCTGTATTGTGCTTTGTAGATTTCCTAAACCTACAGTCACTTCCTTAACTTCTTTCTATTTTTTTTCTCAATGGTCACAGATATTTTTAAGTGCACAATAACTGATAATTGGAAATTCAAAAGGTCTGTTATTTTTCCTATTAAGAACTAAGTTCTTTTATTTGATTTGAGCTTGGCTTTCACTATATCCATGTAATAATCTCTTATTTTTGTAATAGGAGTGACAGCAAACAGTAAATTCCTATTCACACTCTCCATGACCATCTTTAAGGCATTTTCTTTATGTGGTGTCATATCCAGGCTACAGAGAATGTTTTCTTTACCATTATATGTAAACACTTTTGTGTTTCTCTGAATCTTTCTCATTTCCATTGAACACATTTTGTGGATAAGACAACCAGTCCTGCTCATTGTATTGGATGTTTGAGAAAAGCACAGATTTACACGGTGATTTCACTATTTTTCTTTCTCTCCTTTTATTTCCTAATATTTTCAAATATTTGAGTACATTTTTGGTCCACTACCAAGTACTGAGACTTTATTTTGGTGGAAATATGCGTCATAATCCCAAGGTTTTGTGCTTTTTGTTTTGAATTCAGATCCTTCTCTTTTTCAGATTAACTGGTTTCTTTCGGTATCACTTTATCATTTTCTATATTGAACTTTTTCTGCTGTTTCATTGCTATGACACTCAGCCTTGCAAGGCTTCTGTTCATTTTTGCAGGTGCCTCTCATCTTTACCACTCTGACCGCATTTTATCACTCCACGGCATTTCTTTAAAGCTAGCCGCGAGACAGTTTGCCAGTTTTGGCTGTCTGGTAGACAGCTGACAGAGGTGAAGTGCACTCCTCAAGCAGCCACAGGCACACCACTGTCCCTCCAAGCTGCCCTCTTTAGCCAGTGCTGGGGTGCAAGCCCAGGTGGAGATGAGACATCACACACTAGATCAACTCCCTTTCTCTCTTCAGCCTCCCACAGTGGAATGGCAAGGAGAATCAGAGGCAAAATTGGATGTTGAGATCAGTATAGTTTAATAACAGAAAATAAAATAAGATACAATAATAACCATAAATACTACTACTACTAATAGTAATAAAAATATTACTAAAGAGGAAAAACAAGTGATTCACAACACAATTTCTTTGGTACAGACTTGGGTAAGGAAAGCAATGACAGGTGCTATAATGGAGCAGCAGCTGTGAGAGTGTATCCTCCAGATTAATCAAAAACTTCTCAGCAAAGATGGAAACCTTCCATGTGCTGTTAGATTATCTTAATGAGCAGAGATGTTTGAAAACCTGGAAATAAGAAAACTGAGACAGACACCTCTCTTTTCTGCAGATAGAAAGGGAAAAGTTATGTTCTTCTGAGTATCTATTCGTCTACAACCCTTAAACTTGGCAGGTTAGAAGTACTGAAACTAATAAAAGAAATTTGGCTTCTGTCAGTCAGTGTAAACATGCAGTTTCGCCTAATAACTAGAAAGAGTAACAGTGAAAAAGAAATCAATGAACAAGCAGTGAGGTAGATGTTTGTTAAATCTTGACTCAGCAGATTTAACTTACACGGATATAGGCTCATAATCTCTTCTTTCCCAGTACTCCTGGCTTCACTGACTGCATAATTTTCTTCCCCAATTTCAAGTATACCCAACACTCAGAGAACAGAGCAAAGGAATGTACTATGTTTGAAGTACTTGCTTTTTCCTGGTTTTTCAGTTAGATCATATGAACAAAAAAATATTCCATTTCATACGGATAGGTGACTAATTTCAAAATTAAATTTTTATAATCTGTAAAGAATTTTTTTACTTGAACCAATATGATTTAATCTCTTCAACCTGGAAAACTGCATCTTTTTAGGTCTCAGATATACACATAATTCGATTGCAACTACCAATATCAACAAGAACTTTTAAAAACTTAAAATTAACAAAAAGGAAATTGACATTTTCTTACAAGGTTGAGTTATGATGTTGCAAATTGCTGATAAGAGACAGCTGTAATCACAGACTGTGCACCTTTCTTAACATGAAATGAAGCTGTAGCAAGTAAACTGCCTTTAAAACATTAATAACCACCAGTCTGCCTGTGCAAATAGTGAAGTGCATTACTGGAAAAACATGAAAATGCTGCCTGAGAAGACAGATCTTTTGCTGCTGTTTGTATGGGTTTAAGGGGGGTTTATTTGATTTGCTTTCTGCTGCTTACACATTCTGACACGGAAAAGTCTGTTTTCCTACAGACATATTATATTATATTATATTATATTATATTATATATTATAAAATATATATTATATTTATGTTATAAAATATATTGTCCCATAATAGTGTCAGCTGTTTTCCATTGCAGTATAATTTACTGAGTATATTGCAAACCATGCCTTTATGCAAATCAAGAAGTTAATATTTTTTGGGATTTTTTTTGTCTGTTTTCTTTTTCACTTTCTTCCTGGAAATGATTCTTCTGTCTACTTTTCAATGGATGTTTGACTTGCCATGTCCCCCACGAGCAGACGGTGAATGAAGCAGAAGTGGTAAAAGAGGAAGCTCCTATCCCTCACATCTTTGCTGGGGTGAGAGGCAAGGAGGGCTTTTGCAGGGAAAGGTCCACCTTGAGATTTCGAGGAGATGTCATAATTTCCTGTTGGCTGTTTTGTAGGGAAGTTGTTACTGTTTCTGGGGGTTAGCTACAGCTCTTGGAATTTTGCCACTGATACCCCGCTATGACTCCCGTATCACAGCTGGGAAGAAAATCACTTGCCTTGTCTCAGCAGTCTCTGTAGGGAAACCACCTTTGAAAAACCACATTGAATAAAAAAACATTGTTATTCAGAGCTACTTTAGTGTCTTCACTATCTCCCAAAGTCCTGAAATTGAAGATAGCTGTAATTGCTAGATGGTTTAATCCAGAACTTCAACCTCTACTTGGTTTAACTATTCTACATATATGTTATTTCCACTTGGTGCAAGACTGTATCAGAAGACCCTCCAAAATTAACACTAATGACAACAGTGACATAGAAGCTTGTCCTGATTCTTTTCTCAGTAGCAGCTTAAGTGGGGATTATAGGAAAGACAGAAATACTTTTTCCTAAGAAATCAGTGTTTATATTAAGTAGTCATTGGAAGGATTAAGCAGAGAGTACTGAGACATAGTGAGAATTTAGTGGAAAATTTAGATTCAGAGTAGGGGAGAGCAAGGAATAATTTAGGCAAACCCTAGATATCAGGCATGATATCAGCTAATGTGGAGTCAGGTGCAGGAAGTAAAGAGAAACAGGAGTCAAATCAGATGATAGTGAGGTGGACTTGATTAGGAAAGATGGCAGTACCTGCTTATAGAAAGATCATGTAAATTTAAACAGGCTGCAATAAAACACTTTCTTCTCCAGTATTACCTACAAAATGAAGCTGTTCCTTGGGCAGGAGGTAATGGGATAGACATGAATTTCTACACAGGCTTTGGGTGCCTTTCTTTTCTGTGTCATTTTTAGTCCATAGAGAGCTGTCTGATGTTTGATAAAGTTTATGCTATGAGTACAGTTGTGAAATGAAAAGAAAATAAGAGCCTTGATAATCACTTTGCAAGAGACCTGTGTGTGACAGTTACATGAAGCAGTGAGTGAAGAACTCTGAAAAAATGGATGAAGGAAAATGGGACTTGCTGACCTCTTTCAGTCTTGTAAAGACTTTTCTTGTGAAAAGGAATAATTCTTCACTTAAGCGTCTTAGAATGAAATTATTTCAGATAAGGCCTATGCCTTTTGACATACTGAAGTATCCCTAATTCCATAAAAGGTGAATTAGAAAATCATATTTGAGTAGCCAACTGAATTGAGATGAAATGCAGTTGAAATGAAATGCAATTGTCTATAATGAGAAAGTGGTTGTCCTAACTGCAGATGAATACTTTAGTCAAATGACTAACAAATTGTGTTAGTTAAATTGTAGGACTGGAATGCATATTGTGGAATATCAAAAACCCTTGAAATGTTCCTTAATGGTATATGCCTTGTTCTTGTTCACTTCCTACAAGAGATTATAGGAAGGACAGATATTATAACATTTCTTGGTATAACATTTAATTGAAACACTATTACTCGATCCTACTAGGACTGGTTTGTCAAATGTATAAAATGAAGACATGAGTCAGGAGTCATACCACTGTACATTGCTGCAATCTCTGACATGTTTCAGAAGAAAATAACCTATAGCAATGTAGTAGTTCTTGTCATAGTGTATACAGAAAAAATAATTACTTTATAATTCTCTGCAAAGCCTGAGGAGATGAGTAAAGTGGAAAGTAAGTCAAATTAAATATTGTAGTACCTTTGCTTTTTAATCCTTCTTTTGGATCCAGGAATGTAGGCATACTGTTAGAGTCAGAAAATAAGGAAAAATAATTAGTAGGGAGAATTAAGCACAATGGGCTAGATTTTTTTTTTCTAAACCCATAAACTTAATAGTAGAATTACACTGAAATCATATTGAACCTTAAAAATTTATACCCCAGCTTTACCTCTTATTTTTCAGTTTTATTCTGTTTTTTTGTGGGTTTTTTGTTTGCTTTCCTTTTGGTTTTGGAGTTGCCTAGACATCCCTCTTAGTTAATATCTTACCCTAGCAAACTTAGCCTTGGAAGGGAGTGTGCCTCAGACTTTCAGAAGTCTGTTCAGATCCTGCCCTTCAGTGTCAAATATTCTGGCATTGTCTCCTCATTTCACAGTCACTTTCATGTTTCTCCTTTTTAATGCTTTGTTTTCTCCTTACATGTTTTCCTTCTCTCTTCTCCTGCTGTTTGTATTATCTCTAGGCCAATAGATCCCCAGCTGTAGTTTTCTTTGTGTCTTCTGTTTGTCTAGTAGCTCTTTTGAGTCCATCCCGGTATTTCTGGATTGTTCTGATGGTATTTGGTCTATTTTTAATCAACACCTTTCTCGTTTAAAAGCAAGGTGTTCTCAGGATTGACCTGAAGAGTTTTTTTTCCCTACTGTGACCAGACAGCTAAGTAATTTTCCACCTTTTCTGAAGATCTGTAGTAGTGCTGTCTGTCATTCCAGAGATGATATAATAGAATGTCAAAGGGAACAAAGACAGAAGGACTGTAGCAGTTCGATTAAAAAATCAAAGCAAACATGGTAAAATATTATTTATTTAACAATTTTGGAACTTAGAGATTGTATAAAGGGTTTTGACTCATGGTAAAACATTTTTTTCTTTTGTTAACACGAATCAGTAATTTTAATATATTTATATAATTTTTGGCTCAAAAAACATATATGGACACAGACCAGCTCAGAAAGACCTTCTTTCACTTATCTACTACTGAGCTGGGAAGTGTACTCTCTCTGCAACATTTAAACAACTGTTAAGTCAAATGTTCAAAAGGATCTTCCAAGTTCCTTTTAACTCAGAGTTGTCTTTAAAATATTTTTTAAAATAAAATAAGTTTGAGCAACTAGGTATTTAAATGTGATTTGATTTGAATATCAGATTATTGAGGTAGGAAACAAAGACCTCATGCAAAGAATATCCTGCTGCCTGTTTAACAGCTAAGTGTAAAAAAAGAATCTCGCAAAATTATACAGATGTATGTCTTCTAATAGGAAAAGTTTAAAGATTTTAAAAGATATTTTTCTACAATTTTTTAGTCATTATTGCTATTCTAACTCTACAGAATATTTCAAACTACATTAATAGCCTTTTGACTTTATCACTTCTAGTTTCTTCAGAGGTTTTTTCAGAATGTTTTAACTTTAATATTTAAAATAATCTTACTGGAGAGAAGTGTCAGCCTCTAAGGTAACCAGACCTAATGCATTCGTGAATGAGCAGATTAAGCTCAGCACATTAAGCTGCAATCATGAACTACCTGCAAACTGGTTACAATACAGAGCAGTCACACTCCTTTTTCTTGCACTTGATGAAAATTCTTTTTAAGTCATTCTGTCATCTCATTCCTCCAATCTCAGTAATACACTGTCAATCAAACATAAAAAAGACTAGATAAAATGTACAAACTGATACAAATAGTTGAAGTAATAGGAGCATGTCTAGTTGGAAATTTCCTGCCTTTTTTTAAAATTTTTTTGACAAGACACACTGTTGCCTCAAAACTGTAAATATTCATATTTGTCTTTGGCAATTTTCTTTCTCTAGAGTTGAATCATCTAGAACTCTTATGTTACTGTGTATTTAACAGAGATATTTCTATTCAAGATAGTCTGATACCAAATCTAAACTGTTCTGGAGCTTTAAACATAATGCTGTGTTTCTCATCTTCCTCTGCCACGTCTGCAGTGAGCTGCACAGCAAAGGAGCAGAACATGGGCTCAGCATAGAAAATGAAGGTACAAGAGAACACAACTGGAACTCCCATGAAGCACTGGAAGTTCAGGCAGACAGGCCTCTAGTATCTCCAACTTACCTTCTACCTTGTTATTCATTTCCTAATATCAATGCAATTCAACAAAATATGAGCTTAGTCTTGCTACTACCAGAAGTATGAATTGATGGTAGCATTACTATTCCACTTTAAAGGTCAGTGTTAGTGTGCATGTCTCTCTGGTCAGCTGTTCTCATCTCAGAGTGGAAGGACAGAGCACACCTTTGTCTATTCCTGGCATATTTACAAACCAGGACATCAGTAACACTTCAGGGCTAATTGTATCAAAGGCTGCTGCAAGACCCAAACAAATGAGTTGGAGGCCTAAACTCACTGCCATTGTCAAGAGGAGATAAACAGACATAAAACACTGAAATTCTCCTGTCATATGTGCTGATTAAGGCTAAGGATTCCAGATAGCAGCATGAACTGGGATAATTGTATCTATGTCTAAAAATTATTTTTTTCTATGTGGTCCCCCTATAGAGAAGAGCTGGTATATTGATTTACTAACCTGAGGATTCAAAAAGGCTGCCTGTTTCCCTTGGAACTCAATCAAAGCTTGAGGTATATTTCCAGGGTGTGAGTCAGAAACTAAGGGAAGAAAACCTGGCAAATAACTCCAGCAGAGGAAGTTCTGCATTTGTCTTAAACAAGTTTAGCCTTGGTCAAGAAACAAGTGGGAAAATGTCTCACAACAGTTTGGTTCAAGATCTGCTGCTAATGTAAGGCTATATGAAAAAAGGAGATAATTACCCATGCTATAATACCAGTTGATTGGAATTTCCCACGTATTAGTATTGAATTTGGTTCTCTTACACAAGAACTGGATGTGGATTAATATTTCAAAATCTACTTGATTCATCAAACAGTGAAGAGAGCTTAAGAATATGAGAACAAGAATATCTTATAATATCTTATTCAATTGCATTTGGATGGAAATGACCGGTTTTACATTGCAAGTAGATTATTTCTATTATAAAAACTTCCTTCAAAACTATTTAGAATATTACTATTTGAGGATAGTAAATGAGTATATGACGTATAATCAGCAGCCTGATTTTGATTTTCTGTCTGTGACTTGACTGTCAATATTACAAGATCCTATCCTACATTTCACCCACAGATTTTCCCTAAGAAAACAAGGTTTTAACCATGCTATTAAACATCCTCCATGCTACTGAAAAGCTAAGGGCCTATTTAAAATCTTCACATACATGTTATTTACAGGGTTCATTTGGATGTTAGAGGAAACAGAGGGATTGAGCTAAAGATGTCTCTGTGTGAATCAACACATTGAGGTAACCAAGGCAACCACCAAGGCAGAGCTGGAGTGCAGGGAGAGGGTTATCCCATTCCTGCCCCACAGCCCGGGTCACCGGCCCCAGCTCTCCCGGCAGAGGGGGACTGCCTGCCCCATGGATCCAGGGGCTGTGTGCACCCACAGCTTGGCTCCGGGCTGTGCCTCTGGGATCTTCCCAGCACCAGGCTCAAGCCTGGCTGTGACACTCTTATCTCTGCACGGGGATTCTGCTTCTCGGCAGAGGCAGAGGAGGAGCAGCACCAGGCATCACAAAAGGGCTTCTCCTACACCGACACTTCTGGCAGCAAGGTCCAAGGTCGCTTGGAGCAAAACTTCTCCCTCCTCCTCAACAAATCGTAGGATTTGAGCCCTTTGCTCCCCACAGTTTGTTCACAGAGTCTTCAGCTAATTCCACACTTGAAGATTGCTGTGTGCCAGCATTCGGAGTGAAGGCAGATCCTTGTGGATCTGTGGCTGGGTGTAGCTCTGGAATATCCACACACTGAATTAAACAGGGAACGCGTTTTCTAGCATTTCAGTAGGTGTGCAAATTGTCTTCAAGACACAGAAATGTTTCCTTTCCAGCTAGACTATGTCAGGATGAGCTCAAACTGTGTGAATTGTTTATCTCAAAAATAGGTTGATGTGTCATCAATCTAAAGTAAAATACAGCTTAGAACAAAAAAGTGAGATTTAAGTTTCTTGTTATCTTCTCTCTCCAAGCTTTTTGATATTGAAAACTCCCTCAATACTCCTGGCTTTCCAAGGTTTATTTTAATTGATGACAATGTTAATGCAATGCCTGCATTCAGAATGAAAAGTTTTCTTGAATAAGTGGCAATATCATGGGAGAATTCAAAGGTCTAAAACTCAAAGAGCATTAAATCAGAAATTCAAATGATTTCTCACTGATGATGTCAAAGTAGGATTTGAAAACTGAAGATGCAATAGTGAGGATATCTGCACAATATAAAAAAATATGTGTGAATATTCTTATAAAATGAAATGGACTCCTATTTGTCGTTATCTACCTGAATAGAAATAAAAACTTTAGATATTCTAGTCTCATATATAAAGTATATATTCTGTATACAGAATGGATCTTACATTTAGATACTTTAGATTTTTGAATATTACATTTAGACACTTTAGATTTTATTGTTCTGTTGTTCTTATAGCACCTGGAGAGCTTAACTAACTCTCATAAAAATGTAGGTAAATTGAAATAGACATGACATAAAGGGATTAAATAGATGACCTTTTAAAAACCATTCCCACACTGTTTTCCTAAAGTTTGTCTGTGTCCCTGCGTCCAAATCTTCTGACTCTACAAGTCTTTATTTCTTAAACTCCTCACTAGTCTATCTACATATATAAAATTTATATGTTATATTTGCAAGTAAAATACTGCAATTCCTGTGACAGCTATTTCTGGAAAATAACAATGAACAAACATATTTGTGATTGGTCAGTAGAAAAAATAAAATTGAGTGGTGGTTTGTTAGGATTGAAAGTTCAAATATATATTCACAAACTTGCATGTGCAGAATTTGACCAAGGTTTCATTTTAAAGTGATGCTTCTTGCTTGGCTGTGAACATTAATATTCACACATCTTCCTGAGCTGTCAACATTTATCTTCTTAACAAATCAAAAACACTATCAAAATTAGGTATCAAAGGTTCTAGGTTCTGACTCTAGTACCTGAAAAAGAATTTCAATCAGCACAATCTCTATTTCATGAAAACTTGTATTATATAATCAGAGCCTTAACCCACAGTAACAAGATTTTAAGCTACTCTTGCATTAACGTGTAACATGGCAGTAATTTTTTTTTACTGGGAGAAATCTAGATTTTTAGCTGATGGTGAATGGTAATGTAACAAGCCCTGTTTCCAGAGGTTCATTTTCATCATACGCTTTTACCAAGCAGGTGAGTAAATATTCCCTTGTCTGTAGTCCATGCCTCACTGCAAACAGAGAAGAGGATGGAAAATTCAATTTTTGCAAGATGGAAGAGAACAAAACTTGTGAGGAATAAAATGCTGTGCTTCTTTTTTCACTAAAAGATTCTAAAAGACAGACTGAAAAGAAGAAATGCAAGCTTTCAGTGTTGACAGCATGGTTTGACTAACAAAAACCAATTCTATAAGCAAGTATTTCTTATTGTATCCTAATTTTGCAATAAAATTGTAGATACACATATGAACCATGTAGTTAAATGAAAATGATAATCACGTGCATATGTGCGTGTGATTTTGGAGTGAAATATTAAACATTAGTATCTTACACTAACTTGTGTAAAAGCAGGGTTGAGCACTGAGCTCAGGATGCCCGACCCTGCAGTGATGCATGTGCCAGCCATGTGCCTGCACCTTCACCTGCTGCTCCCCACGGCAGGATTGCTGGAATGCTGGAATGCTGCCTCAGGGGACATCTGCAATATCCCAGTCCAAAGGAGACTGCAATGACTCTTTCCTCTACACGAGTCCAAAGGAGGTTGAAATGTCTCTCCTCTACACAAGGCTAAAGGAGGTTGCAATGTCTCTTTCCTCTACACAAGGCTAAAGGAGGTTGCAATGTCTCTTTCCTCTACACAAGGCTAAAGGAGGTTGCAATGTCTCTTTCCTCTATAGAAGTGGACCTTGTTTTCCCATCAGATTTCAGTTTTCCACGCGCAATGAGAGAGCCACCTCTGCCCTTCTGTACTGTCACACCTTCCCTGGGGTAGGTTTAGAGGAAAGGCTGAAGAAACAGGACTCGGTGCCTGTGCTCTATGCCACACCTTCTTGAGAATGAGGTCAGATATTAATATGGACTGTTGATTAATATGGAATGTTGCCCACCTCCCCAGATAGAGAACTCCTATAACAGTAAAACCTACCCAAATCTTGTCTGAAAAGAAGACCCAAAATCTGGGGAAAAGAAGCCTCTCTATCAGGTGCTAAATTTGGGTCTTTTGTGGACACTGTGCGATTTTCTATAGTATTTTGAGGGCTTTTCAGTTTCAGACTAATGCAATTATTAAAGTTCAGTGTTGCTACGGCAACCTCCTAGAACATTCCTTCCCTGAGGTCCACAGTAAATCCCAAGGAGCAAAGAAAGCAGTTAATTCCTACCTACTGTGTACTAAAAGTTTAATTTTTTCTGGAATCTAATATCTTTTTTCACATCTTTGAGCTCATTTACTTGCAAAGAAAAATAAGGAGAAAAAAAAAATCCTCCTTAAAATTCAGGAGCATGTCTTGCATGCGATCATGTCCCTGAATGTTCTCTATTGTAGAAATCATACATCTCCTCAGACCTTGTTGTCTTTGTTTTGTTACATAAATTATTCAGTTTTGACATGTTCCATAGTTTAGACGCTGAACAAAAACCGTTTGAGAGTTAAAAAATCAGAAGGAAGTTTGCTTTTTCCCCCCCTTACAATCTGTTCAAATACAGGCTACTGCAGAAGTTGATTAAATACCCAATATCCAAATAAAGTATGCACTTTGGAATGAATTAAGTCTGTGTTAAAGCTAGAATACTCTAGGGGTTTGCAACTCAAAGAAGGAAAATTAGCCTGGAATGGATATTCCCGGCTTGGATGTGAAAAAAATAATTAGAATTATCATTAGCAAACCAGCTCAAAGGATAGTACCTAAGTTAGGTAATCTCATATCGTTTCTGACATGCATTTGCCTGTCAGAAAGACACCTACACATAATTTTATCACACATGATTTTTTTTATTTAACTAGTCCAAGCAATGTAGCTCATTCAATATGTGACATCTTCAGTTTGCTTATTTTAAATGAAGCACAATGGAAAACAGATTTTTATTGAACTACCCAAGAGATTGCAATACACAGAGATTCATTTTAGTGACTTTGCAGATGTCTTTTTCATCCACCTCTCCTCTCCATATACTCCTTTAACTGCTGCTCGAAAGCAAACATCCATTTAGGGAAGAAAATTCAGGTTTTACTTTCACATTAGCTTTAACAAGCCCTTTAAAGTCTATGGTACATTAAATACATTAGGAGTTTGAAACTCGTGGTTTGTAGCCTCCATGAACTCCTGAACAGAGCAGTATAGCCATGTTACATTTGCTAGCTGTAATTTGCTTTGCTATTTTTTCTCCAGTTTATCATCCAACACTCCTCAAACTGTCCCCATCCCTAGCGCCTTTAGTGCCACACTTTATTTAGGACAGACTCATAAACGATGCATAACCTCACCAGGCTCATTAACAAACCTTTCCCTGACCTTTACTCCCCACACTCCAATTAGCCAATTTCTCGTTTATATTTTTCATTCCTCCACTGTAATAAAAACAAACAAACAAAAAATACCCCCAACACCAAAAAAACCACCAGTATGCTGGAAATCAGGTATGCTAATTTGCACAAATTTTAGAGAATTCCTTGGCTATTTCCGTAGTGAGTAAGGAGAAAAAACACTAGTATTTCCAAGCTCATGATCTTCTATTTTATCAGGCTTTTGTCCTATTTTATTATATTATCTATTTTTTTCTATTCTTATTCTCTTATCCGCATATTCTTGATAAGAACATAAATCATTTAGCTTTGCTACTATCACAGATTAAATTCAGATAAAAAGCAGAGAAAGTCAACTAAAACGTTGTTGTTCAAGGGAAAATATAAACAAAGTAATGAAAAGATGCAAAAGGTATCCTCTTCCTTCATATTTTTATTTTTTCTGTTTCTAATTTGAATTTCTATCCTGTGATTTTTGTTTGAGGGTGTCTTACCCCTCCCTGCCTTCTCCCTCTTTTTCTACTCAAAATAAAGAGCCAAAAGAGAAGGAGAAAATTTAATTTTTTATTTAGGAATATTTACTATTACATTCATACCAAAATCTGAAAAATTTGAAGTTTGACAGAATTTGCCATGGCAAGGAAACATGTAGTGAATTTACTAAAGGATAGATTGTTCTTCTCTACCCCAGGGAACATGACACTTAACTAACAAACATGTCTGTTGGTCTATCTAGGAGCTCCACAAAATTACTTCAGAATTTTGGTTTTATTGCTGGTGGGTTTTTTTGTGCTTTTTTTTGCTGATTTTTTTTCTTTTTATTTTGGTATGTTTTTTGCCTTTACAATCCATTTCGTTTTCCTACTTATTCTATTTAAATCATAATTTGGAATGTGCAACAACCCAATAACAGGCTGAAGTAGGTATGTCCTCACTAAGTAATATTTTAGTAGCACAACCAAGAAGTTGAACAGATTAAAAAAGTCAAACAAGAATTACCTTGACAAAGTCGTGCTGAAAACTGCAGAAGCTGCAGCAATTTAATGGATAGAGCAGGGCCCATGTTCAAAGAGGAATTTGTGAGCATTGTTTATAAGTTCAAAACACCATTTCTTAGCAGAAACTACTACTACTACTACTCTTCACCCTCATGACACCTAAAAGTTTTGTCTCTTATATAATCTGAGTTTTGTAAAGACAAGATATGAGATTTGGAAATGAGAATTGAAGTTTTAGTTTTCTAGGTTTATCACTCCATGAAACCTGTACACTGCACCAAATGACCTTGAGTTGCTTCACTAATTTTTGTGTATATGGAACTTGAAAATCTCATCTGAAAGTTCTGAGAACAGATGACAAATAAATTATCATTATATGGTCTCTAGCTTATCCATCTCTAAAAAATAAAATATTTAAGTAAATATTTAAGTAAATCCCCTTAGTTTACTCTTAGGTTACCTGGGAAACATCTCTAAGTAAGGAACATGGTGGAGAGGATTCATTCCTTTCTGTTTTCAGGTTAGGACCTTCACATTGATAACAGTTTCTCAAGGAAAGAAGGGATTAGAGTAACTGTTGGGAAAGAAATGAAAGACAACGAAATCATCTCACCAAATTCATTATTTATTTTGAATGGAAAGTGCTTCTGCCCACAAAGACAAAGCAGGATTATGACTCTTAAAATCTGTGTCACTGTTGTTGGATAAGTTTAATGAAGTGATACAAATGTCTCAACAGATATCAGAGAAAACTAAATTATTTCAAAGATAATGAAAATGAAGGAAATACTGAAAATGAGAAAAACTGAAATAATGTTTTATGTATGCTGCAAGTGCATGTCCTTAATAAAAAGGGAAGCATTTAAAAATATTTTCTTTTTAATACATATGTCTATAAATAAATATATATATATGTGTGTGTATATATATATACAGTGTTCCTTCTTTGGCAAAAGGAGTTTATAGTTGGGTGTTTCTTATGGATAAATTTCAACTTTACTAAACCCACTGTATAACCTTCTTTTTTTTTTTTTTTTTTTTTTTTTTTTTCCAGATAGTGCTTCAATCATTAAGCACCAGCAAACATTACTTAAATAGATATTTTTTTTACCGACTTTGAGAGTCAATGACAGAAAAAACTGGTGTATTTGATAAAGGACAGGTGACAGAATTTGTCAGAATCTGCTAGAAGAAGCCACACCTGATCCTTAGTCCCTCCTGGCAGCAGCAGGCAACCTCCTGCTCCTCTGAAGGTTCTCACAGGTTCCCAGGCTTCTGACAAAAAGCACAGAAACTCAAGAACATATCAAAGAAGCAATACCCAGAAAGTGCTCTGCAAACTGCTACCTGTGCTGGCTGCCTGTGACAGCTGTGCTCTGTCCGTGGTGGTTGTGCAGACCCACACACACCCAAACAGCACAGACAGTCGGGTGTCCTGCCCAGCTCCAGCCTCTGCCCCAGCCTCCTGAAAAGGGCTCTGCTACAGGAGGCAGGCTGCAAATCATCCTCTAATGAATTTGGGGGGAATCATAAGCCAGCTTATACAATTATGGCATAAATCAGGGCAATGAAATTAAATTTTTGAGACACTTCAGCCTTTCCACAAGGCTCTGTAGGCTTTGGACTGAGTCCCAAATCTCTCAGTTTCACCAGCTGCTCTATTAGAATTGTAATATTCAAACACATTCAGTCTTTTGTTCCATTGCATTTAGATGCATTTCAGCTATTTATAGCTGTGGTGCATTAATACATCTCCAGATCAAATTCACACAGGTAAAATGCTCAGAAGCATGATTTCGACTCAGACTAAAATAGATGGTCAATTCCATTGCTGGCAGATGCTGCAAAAGTGGAGATCCTGTTACTGAGAGAAGACATGACACTAATGTCACACCTGAAGTGGCCAGTGCCAGTGGTCATGCCTGAGTGAGACACAGTTCAAAGCATTTACAATATCAGCAGCTTTGTGTGACTGCCAAAGGCACTGCATCCAGATATGTAATTTATACACTATTCCCAAAAAGCTTTGACTTACGCTAAATGGTATGAATGCCTTTGTATGTCAACATAAAAGAAGCCTTCACAGAGAGTGTTTATTTCTGAATTATCCAGACATTTAAACATTTGTTGATTACCAGCCTCAGCGGTATTGTAAATTTGAGAATGTGACACTAATTAGTTATCTTCCCCTCTCAAAATCGTTATCCTTTGTTACCCAAACAATACAGTTCTAATTTCTTTTTTTTGTGAGTCTACTCTTTAGCCTGAGTATATTCCTTCCTATAGCATTGAGGGGTCCAGCATGACTTGTGTTTTCCCAACTGATGATGATTTCTCATTCTGTTTGGACTACCAACACAGGGAAGATCTTTTTTATCAACGTCAAGTCAGCCATCAACTGAATCATAATCACTCACAACTAGATATCAAAAAAAGACTTAAGATTGCTCATCTCATCTGGAATGACAGCTGCCTTCAGTTTTGTGTTTCAAAACTTTTGAACAGAATGTGTTTTTCTCACGAAATTCCTCTGTACTTTAAAAAGGTTTGTAAGAAACTGGAACACTCCTCAGCTCTCTGTTTGGTGTGCTGATCTATTGGACTTTCAAAATAATCCAAACCTCCACAGTTTTCTCTTCACAATTCCCTGTGAAATTATAAATCCTAAGGATTCTTCTATGATCTGGTGTTTATAGGATTTATAAAGGCTTTATTTTTATATGTCTGCTCAATGTTCCTTACTTTTCAAAGTCTAATTGTTTGTATGGTCTAGCTTCTTTAGGTAAAAATGGTCAGATACAGATTTATGCTATTGAACAAGGATCTAACAAATGTTTGAAATTATATATGCTTCAAATGGTTAGAGTTTTAAAATAAAATGGTCTAGATGTCTTTATGAAAAATCACTTTCTAAAAATAACAAAGGGAGGCTTTGGACTCTTTGTCTTCTCAAAAAAAGATCACAGACCTAACAAACTGTGAATGAACAGAAAAATCTAAACCAGATCCCTGGATATGATTGTGCTGGTAAAGAGTTTGGAGCAGGAAAGGCAAAGCAAACATTGCAGCAAGGAATTGATGGATTCAGCTCTCACCACTATGACCCTGCATTTTAAGGCATTTTGAGCCTTTCATGTGCCTGGTGCAGCGAGGGGCAATGGAAAGGCAGGGGCACGGGGCTGGATGGGGCTACACAAAGCACACAAGCATGGAGAAAGAGGAGGGAGAGGGAAAAGAGAGTTATGACCTGCACCCTTCCAAGGCTAGATCAAACTTTACATTGTCTTCTATACGGAAATCAATTCATGACAATAAAATTTTACCACGTTATGAAATTATTCAAAGCTGGCTCAATGTCTTCTCAAAAATATCAGGAAACAAGTTTGGAAGCTTTTGCACATTTCTATTAGGCAAGTTTTTATGCATTACAGTCCTGACCCTGCCCCACTGAGAAAACATTTGCAGCATTTTTGTCTTAAGTACATATTTATCATACAAAGAATGGACCTGAAAAAAACAAAAAAGAGGAAAGTGAATGTAAAGGGGAACTTTACAGTGCTTGTTGTTACTGTGAATTAATTAAGATCCAGATTCAAGACAGAACCTCAAACTGAGATGTCTAGTAGTAGAAAAAGAATCAAATTCTCAAGGTGTTCTGAAGAGTGACACACAGCCTTGTTTCTTCTATGCAAGAACTACAAACATTGTTCCATACTGGCCAGGTTGGACTTAGGGGTTGAGGGTCTTCTTCTTACCTTTCCTGTTGGTAAATTGTAGTCCAAAGGGAAAATAAATTGTGAGTGGTTTTGGTTCTTGAACAGCAATGCCAGGGATAGGAGAGGAAAAAGAGTACAAAAAGATAAGAAAGACTAATAGTCAAGTCATCAAAAATGAATAAGGGCAGCAAGGGAGAGGAGCAGAGAGCGCAGTGATGAAAAGAGAATGGTGATACCAATCTCTATTTCCTGTCTTTCTTCTCTAAGATAGGAGACTGTTGACTGCAATCATACGTCTAATTAACCTTCCACTTTATCCCATTATTTACATTGAAGTACATATTTCACTTCACTTGATGTTGACAGCAATTTATATATACATGTAATTATAACTTAGTATGAAATTATTGCATAATTATCTACTTGCTTAAACATAATGAAACAATGTTTAATATTCAAAAGAAATCCTATTTCCCTTTTGTTAAGGAAAAAATTGTTTGTGGTATTTCTGCTTTTTTATGGAAAGATTTCCTTTTACTGACATTGGAAATACCAGACATAAACAAGTAGCTCTGACAAATATTCAAGGTTTACATTTATATATTTAGACCTGTAAAGGAAACCTGTGTTTAGCATGAATGCATATGTGTGTATGAATATGTAAATGGTTTGCATCCTTAAAATTAAATTAGTGTTTGATAAGACTTTCAAATGAACTGCAGTTATAAACCTCCAGTTCACAAGCATTGTATATTAAGGTAAAAAAATATAAGCCCAAAGTCAATGAAAATAATGTGATTTATGCATTAATTTTATTGTGAAATATTTTCCAAAATACTTGAATTGTTTCCATGTACACATTCAGCCCTTCATAGCTCATGAATGTGAGTTCTGTATTTCAGAGGTTTAAGAGCCTGTCCATCAGCAGCTGATGGCAATGACTGTGTGAAGGTGGGAAAAGTGCTGTGAGCCTTGAAGCTGCTGACTGCCCCATGTGTTAGTGCAGCACTTGCTTTGTTTAAAGCGAAGAATCTCTACTGTATTACTAACAAATTCAAACACATCATACAAATAGAAAAAAAGGGAGCCTGAAAAATAAAGTGATTTGAAAAAAATACTTGGAGTTAATCTAAATCTGAACTTACTGTTCAAATGAGAAAGCTGGTTTGAAATATTTATGCTTTGTTTCGTTTTTCATCAGAAAATGTAGGTGGTTTTTTTTGAGGATTAGTTCTACAGTCACTGCCTTCAGGGAATATATTGACCTCAGCAGAATACACAACTGAAGATCTCCTTCCTTCTGGGACTGGTATTTACAGTTAAATTGATGAGGCAATGACAGGTTACATCACGGGATAGGGAGCAAAATAAAACTGACTCGTGTATCAGCATGAGACATGATAGAGAAAACCAGTGTAGTTCTCTGAGTGTTTACACAGTGTCCTGAAATCCTTTGGACTCTTCTTCCTCTTAAATCCATGTCCTTTCCTTGTTTCAAAGCTTCACTGTTGTTTTTTTCCAGTCCATTTCTATGCAATTTCTGTGTCTCTTCCCAGTTTGCCCCACATTCATCTATATAAAACCTTTGCTGCTGCATGTGAAATCACTGGGAAAATTCATGCCAGGTCTAGTATCATAAACCTTAACCACTTGGTACCATGATTATTCTCCAGTGAAAGGTCGAGAAGTGAAATTTTGATTGTGTTGGATAATCTTCTGGCTTTGGAGGCTCTGAGCTCTATTCCCAACAGGTGGCCAGTTTTTTGACTGTAGCCACACAATGTAGACTAGAAAAAAAAGCTGCCCTACACTTGGAACATTTGTTGAGTTTTTGATGCTAAGAATAAAAAAAAAAAAAAAAAAAAAAAAAAAAAAAAAAAAAAAAAACCAAAACCACAAACTTATTGCATTTAATATAACTAATAAAGCATGAGAGACTTTTTTCTAGTATAGAAAATAGCAATTACCAAAAAAAATTTTGGTTAGTAACTAACCACCCACACCCTGCCCCCAGTGGGACAGCAGAAGAGAAATAGAAGAGAAAAAGCAAGAAATCTTATGGTTCCAGATAAAAATTGTTTAATAAAAAAGAAGCGGAAGAAGGAAGAAAGAAAGAAAATAAGAAAAAAGCAGTGATAGAAAAGCAGTCACTCATCACCTTCCAAGGGTAGAGTAATTCTCTCCCAAGAGAAAGATGGCAAACCACTCTAAAACCTCCTCTTTTTCCTTTTTATTGCCAGGGATGACATTATCTGGCAGGAAATACCTGGTTTGTTTTGGCTATCTTCATGGCTGTGCACTCCCACAAAATCTTGCACATTCCCCTGTGCACAGGGGAAGTGCAGCAGAGTCAGAAAAGGCCTTGGTGTTGTGCAAGTGCTGTTCAGCAAGAACTGAAGGATTGGTGTGTTATTAGCATTGCTTTACGCACAAATCTAAAAACACATTGCCATTACAAGCTGGGTGAAGAAAATTAACTCCACCCCAGACAGACATAACCATAATTTACTTAGGAAGTTTACACATTTTGGGCACATGTTAAAATAATTTGTAAACTAGAACATTATATTGATTTTGATAACAGTGCAACAGATACTAGTTAAAAGAACTTAAATTGTAGCAGTCTTCTTGTGGCTGACTGGGACATTGACTTAAATTCCATCAGATCACTTCACTGAGAGTAGTTATCTTACTCAGGCATCATGAGAAAAATTACCAGAATATGGCTCATTAGAGTAGTACTTATTACTACTTGCTGTGATTTTTGATTTTAGAATACTCAAAATTTTCTTAAAATTAAATATATATGTGCACATATTTACATGCACAGACATACATCCTCACACTCGCTCAGATATAGATAGATATAGATATAGAAATAGATACAGATATAGATATGTAAATGATGTATCTCTTAAGGTTCACCCAGAAACAAAATTTATTCAAGGATGCTGCATGTCATATTTTGTCATTTGAAATGCAATTAAAGAGTTTAACAGCAGATTTGCAATAATGTTCTGATGCTAGTCCCAAAGAAGATAAAGAATTGTGATGGATTTGCATGAGTGCCAGCAGATCAGAATTTCATCCAGTAGCATTTGGAGAACATTCAACCGGCCAAATGATCAAAATTCTGAGATAATCCAATAGAACAAATTAACAGAGGCTTATGAGTATCAGGAGTGTGCTCAGAGGGAATTGTGACTTTTGAGAAGCCATGATGCCTAAACATTTTAGAGCCTGACTAATCTGTGTTGTCATCATTAAAAGGTGTATCATTGGAAGGATTTTAACAGATGTCAATCCTCTCAATTTTGTATCTCACTGCTGATGGCAGCTTTCCTTGATCTTAACCAGTGTTGCATTGTCCACAGCTAATAAAGCCAATGACATCACTAAGAAATTGTGGGGAGTTTTGTATTGAATTTTCTTTTAAATTCTTGAACTTACTACATAAATTGCATTTGCAGTCATAGAGCACAGAGGTCACTCTTCTACTCCTGTGCAACCCCTAAAGCTGTCATTGGAGTAGCCATGCTACTTTAGTGGAAATAATTGCTCATACACAGGGCTATTACAGATGCCATCTGAGACAGTGGCAGAAAATGACATGGTGTAAATGATGGACAAGAATGTGCTGCAGGACAGGTGAAAATATAAACGTGGTATAACATTGTGAGTCATTTGCTTTAAGTGTTAAAAATCGTCTGCTGTTAATTTCCTAGCCAAAGTTAGAAGGACATTATGATAGGCTACCTTTAGCCACTGGTATGGAAACCAACTGCAAGAAAAACATATGATTTAAATTCATTTTAAATGGATATTAATTTCAGTGCTCTATGGTGTGTTATTTCAGAGATGAGTCATGGTGTTCCCTGGTGATTTTCCACCATTATAAATCCCCATGACTGAAAGCAAGTTGCTTGTAATGAATGACACATTCAAGGTAAAGTGAGATTATTACCTGCTGTTACAGCTGGTAAAAAATAAAAATAACTAACTTATCTCATTTTCCCCCACACATCTTAAAAGATGAACAACTGACCCAGATCTTATGATAAAAGAGTTATTTTCTTAAAGTTAGATTTTTTATTTGCAATCCAGTTGGTACTGCTGTTCTGAAATATATTTTTTTACTTCATTAGAAGTCTTAAGTACTTCCATTTCCTTTGAAAAAATCTCCATTTCCTTTATCAACTGGCAGAAGAATCAGGCTAGATTCTTTGGAGGGCAAAAAGAGGAAAGAATTTTCCCTACCAAGGCAAAAAGTATATAAGAGGAGCTTTTTGAAGATGGAAGAGTTTTGGGGATCCTTGAATACTTCTCTCTTTGACTTGAATATTCCCTTCTTGCTGGCAGAAAGCTTCAAATGTTGTGAGGGATTTACAAACCCTGTCCAATACTTATCCCCATGCCTATTTTTTTCTCTCCTCCAGGGCTGCTGAGATCAGTTACCAAGCAAAGTTTACACTGAATCACTGGAGACATACCCTACGCACTCTTTGCACAGATGAGTTTAATGAAATGTTTTGCCAAATGGTTCATTGCCCTTCAATAAAAGAGGAAGTATTGAACTCCATGATTTTGGTATTGCCAACTTCAAATGTTCAAAAGCACGCACCAGGTAATCTGCATAATGAGAGTTGCTAGAACATTATAGTATTCACAAGCAATATTTTTCTGGTTTTTAGAATATTTAAGGTCATATTTTCCAGCCTCAATTACAAGACTTACAGTAAAAAGTCTTTATTTAAAAAAAAAAAATGTTTGCATGTACAGTAATGAATATCATATATTATAAATTAAATGAAATGTTGTTTTTAAGAAAGATGTTAAAAATGTTGAGATTTTTATCATAAAGTCACAAAAAATGATGAATAATAATCAGTGTTTCTATATGTTTTCTATTTCACAGAGAGTTAATTCTGATATATTATAATTAAAAACATTGTTTTTCTGGAAAATAAGAATTATGTGAGTCACTGGATTAAACATAAGATTTTTAAGTAATTCAAACAGGGCTTTTAAAATAGTAGTCTGGTCTTTCAATTAATTTGAGAGTATTGCAAGCAAAAGAATAAAAAACCCCATCTACTCACACCAGAAAAAAGTTGAAGGGCGAATTTTTGGGACTGATGACAACAAGGGAAGAAAATATGAGAATGACAAATGAAATGTCATATCAATCATTGCTGTTGGAGCTTTTCTGTCCATTGTCATGCTTGATCCTGAGACCCCAGGGAAACACCAGAACAGGAACAGTTTGTCCTGCTTAGCCTACATCCAGGAAATAAATAATCTGAATCTTGAACAGCTTTGTTCATCATGCAGCAGATTGCCATGGTGATCATTGCTGCTGACAAGAATCAGGGTGGAATTTTGATGAAGATTGAACCATTGTTGACAAAGTGTAAAACCAGAGACTTCCTACAACCTCTCCTTATAGTGCATGCCTGAGAATAAAGAGATTCTTTTCTTTTTATTAATATGATAGAAGACCACATTATTTTGAAAACTATAATCCATGTATTTTAAACAGCAGGATAACTGTAATGAAATTTACCGCCCATCCAGTGGCTGTGTAAAAAGCAATACATTGACAAAACATCACTGCCCAAGAAAAAGTAGCAGTATAATTAAACCACCATAAGTAGTAGCAGCTATCTCAAAATTGGCTGTCTTCCTTTTAGTCCCCTTCCCCTAACGTACAGCAGAGGTTTATAAATGTGAGTTTAAAAAGCATTTCCACAGCATTCCTTGGTAATAACAGTATTCACCATTGCTGACAGTAACTCTGCATCCGTACAGAAGGTACAAGAATGTTATTTCTCTGAATGCTTCTTCCTTTGATCACTGCTCCTCTAAATAATATAGATTACCAACATTTTTTCTTTAGCTTCAATTTATCACAAAGAAAGCACTATTGCTTCTCACTGCTTTTAAGTGATGCACTCCTGTTGAAGTCTGATTTTATACCACAATTATTGCTAAAATACAGCATTAAGAGGCTGGAAGAGTGGATTCTCATACATAAAATAAGTTTACAAAATTTATTCACTGATCTGTTGACATTAAAAAATTCCTTAAAATATGTAAGCTCATATTGACCTGGAACCTTTGAATTATAGTATCTCTCAAATACTATAATACTTTTTTATGTTGTGGTGGCTTTTTTTTTATATTATTTTCTAAACCTTCCCTCCCCCTGGTTTTAAGACTATTCTCTCACTGCAGATCTTTCGGAGAGAGACATCTATTTTACATTTTATGGCCCAGGACGTGACATGGAAGCCAAACTTCAACAGCATTCTCAAAGAAAGCTTCTGCTCTTTGTCTACATTATTTAGCTTTAACCTCCTTGCACGGGAAATTACCCAATAACTCCTAGAACTTTAAAAGCAAAGTAATTAACGTGAAATCAAAACTGAATAGTGATTCAAGAAGTGAAAAAACCGAAGCCAATTAAATAGGTAAACAAGCCTATATAAGGACTTCATACTTTCAAAGCTTCCATCTCTGATTACCAGACAACAGCGTGGAGCACTAAGAAATCTCTGGGAAAAGAAATCCTTCTGTTTCTAGGTATATGTTTGTGTTAAGTCCAATGGGTTAGAGCAGCATGAGTATCTGAAATTAGTACATAAAATCCATTTAACTTCGCATAGATTTAAAAATTCAATAGCCCTAGTTGGTACAAAATATTAAGAAAATCTGAATTTGTATCAAAGCATGCACTTTTTAATTTTGATATCCACTCATAAACCACATAATGCAAATACAGATATACGTATTTTCCTTATCTACTGATAAGTAGAGTTTCAAAAGAATATGAAAATGAAGAAATTTCAAATATAAAGGCATAATAAGTTAATTAGTTGTTATTTGTGTCTTTGTCTAATAAAACTCTAGAAAACTAAAGTGATTAGAAGCTTGTCACTTAAATTCCATTAAAACTTCCATGAAATTGCACGTGTAGTCAGGAACACTGCTTAATTTAACTATTTATGTACTTATTGTCATACATGCTCACTGATATAAAGGAATAAGGGCCTAAAGATGCACTATTTTCAATCTCCACAAATCTTAAGCGCTGAGTATTAAAACATTTTGCCTTAAAACAGAATGGAGAAAACTAATGTTCAACATGACACATAATAATGTTTGTGGTAAGGAGGCATAGAAAGGAATTTGCTCTTAAATAGAAATGGAACCACCTGATCAGAAACTCATTTTATAGAATTAGTTAAGGTCTTTAAAGATCCTCTAGCTCCAATCCGCTGCCAGGGCCAGGGGTACTTTCCAGTGCCAGGTTTGTGGAATCATGAACATTCCTGACAATTCAGTTTTTCCTTTGAAATGCTTGAACTATACCTTTGAGTTAAGGTATGTGAGAGAATTCCCCAATTTAGTAAAAGTGCTTGTATCAGCTGCATACAGCTGAGAAAATGCAGAGGAAATGCGGTTCAGCTGTGTTTCTCAACTGACCAAAATTCTCTCAGAAATTTGAAATTAAATCTGGCCAAGGATGACAAGGAAAACAAGAAGAGCTTCAAATACTCCAGTACAAAAGGAAAACAAAGGTTAGTGTAAGACCAGGACTAGACAGAGGTAACAGGGAATGTAAAGAGAGCAGAACAACCAGATGCCTTCTTGGAATTGTTCTTCAGAGACAGACACGGCCAGCCCTCAGGGATCTCTGACCCAGGAGACCAGGGTAAAGAATGTTGGAAGACTTTCGCTTGTCCAAGGAAAAGTTAATTAGTGAACACCCAGGAAAACTTTGCATTTATTCAGTTAGCATTTAAACCATGCAGACACTCCAGGCATCAAAGACAAGTGGTGTTGGACAGCAGGACAAGCAGGTAACACCACGAGATGGTGAACTTACACACCTTTGAGTGTTGCTAGTGACAGAACACCTTTCAGAAAGAGCAGACCCCAGGAGCTTCAGCACTGGAATCACACAGGCTTGATGTCATCTGTGCATAAAAGGTGAGTAATAATAGAACTGTATCTCTCCCTCTCACTGATCAGGTCCTTCAGTTGAGGTAGCAGCTTGTACCAGTTCCTTCTTACATAACAGTTTAGATAGAAAGGTCAGCAATTTATTTTTTAATTTAGATTATGCTGTCATATGTGACGAGCTGCAAACTCCTTGAAAATGTTAGCAAAGGTAAATCAAGTTTTCAGTTCTCATGTGTTATATATAATATTATCAGAAAGACATTTCAGAGGTATCCTCGTAGCACTTCATACACACAAAGTAGGAGGACCCCACATGAAAACTCAACTACGTGCAATGCAGATCTGAAAAATTTTACCCTTTTTGTCCAGAGAAAAGAAGAAACTCTCTGCAATTTACATCATAGATGTAAAATGATCACAACATCTGTGTACTGCAGAGAAAAATTCCACTTTCTAGGAAAACAGTTGTTGCCTTTGGGTCATCCTTGTATTTCAAAATGACCAGGATTAAAGATATTTCTAAGATGTATTCTGGTATAGGTTCCAGTTCATATGTAGTGCATTGGCTATAACACCATACAAAAGACTATAAAATCCATAGTGCAAATGATGGGAAAAGAGAATTATTATATCTCTAAACAGAAGAGTAATATAAATAGTAACAAAAAGAAAGCTGGAAAATAAAAAAAAAATTAATACCTTTTTGAGGGTTTTTTAACTACATTTACCTATTTACATTTTGTTTGATTTTCTCCTACAAGTCCCACAGAGTATTATGAAAAGATGATACATAAATATTTCCATAGGATTTAAAAGTGGTCTTGAAACAGCTGCAATTAAACTAATAATTAAAAAACCTGTTGAGATCCTCTATTGTCTGCCCAGAATTATCATGGTTGTAGTGCAGATGATGCATTAGTTACTTAAGCTAAAAGAGGCTTTCACTTTTTTGTAAGACAGAAACTTTCAGGGTACAAGACTAGCATCTGTTCTCTCTGAGGCCCAGGAGGAGTCTCTCTGCTGGAGATGTGGTTGTCACTGAATCCTGATTGCACCTACGTAGGAGGAACAAGCCTGCTCTTGCTCCCTTTAACATCAGCTGCAGTGTTCCCAGAGCTCCCAAGGCAGGAGTGAGACTGGAGATCAGCACTGCCTCCATGGTGTTACCTTCCCTCAGCTCCTGCCACCTGGTCAGAAAACCTTGGACTTTAATGCCCATAAATCCCACTGTGCAGGACTCATTCCTGCACAGGAAGGCAAACTCTGGCCATGCCTGTGACAGTGATATACAAAGGCTTTTACTGAATATGCAACTCCTGGAACTGGCATGGTTCTGGGCTGAGCCTCTCCTGACAGAAATTGGTCCATAGGCATTGAGAGAATTTCATTTCTGAGAAAAAAATTATTAATGCCAGCAAAGAGGCTTTAAAATCAAAGATAACCAATGTGGTAGGTCCTTTTTGCAGAACAGCTTCCTGCAGACAACAATAGTTGACAAAAATAAATTAATTTTTCTAGGTCAGCTGTCCACCTCTTGTGAGACACAGAGGATATATGATTATAGATTCTGTAAATTGAAGAGTGGATAGGATAGGGAAATATTTCATCAAAATAAGGTTTCTGGTATCTCCACCTTCCACAGGTATGAAGGAACTCCAAACACCTTCAATAACCTTGATTTTCCATGTCATTATTTGCGGTGCAAGACAGACTATCTGTCCTCCTTCTCCTTTAGCTGTGTGTCTGGTCAAAAGGTACAACCTGCGCTCTGTTTGGAGCCATTTCAATGTACAGAGAAGATAATGATTAAAAATTAATCTTAGAAAAGAGCACGAAGTATAATAATAATGCTGAACATATAAAACTTGTAGCATTGAATTGAAAAAGTTCTAAAATATGATTTTATGACAGACTTCTGAAAATAGTAAGTGATTCCAAAACATTCTGAATAGCTTTTATTTGAGCCAACATATCAGCTTATAAGGATGAGGAGGGGTAGGGTGAATACTGGTTTTTTAGCTACTCTGAGCAATTTGTCTTTTTCCTTTAATCTGTACACACCCAGTACTAGATTCCCTGATTTAATTTCTTATTAGCAGCGGTGAATGATGAAAAGCACAGTGGCCTTCAGAGGCATTTCAGAGCTGACAGCTGTATTCTTTGTGGACAAGATACATTATTACTTATAAAATTTAGATTTTCACCTCAGTCAAATTTTCTAAAAAGTGTGCTAAAAATAATTTGAGTAAATTGGGAGCTTCACTGCAACTTTGAATAGGATTCAAACAACCTCTGAATAATTATGCTTTGCTTGTTTTACACAGCTCCTCTCCATAGGTTCAACATATGTCTGAAACATTATTGTATATTGTGATTTTACCAGGGCAGTAATAGGATTAAGTGAACAGTGTAGTTAACAGTGATGAAAGTAAAGGGAAGACAGAAAATTTTGTATGGTTTGCCATTTTGTTTGGTTTCATTCTTCCAGTTTAACCTCAATAATGTGTTACTTTACTGGTGTACTTTTGTTTGAATTATCCTGAGGTACACACGGGTCTCCAATATTGACACTGAGAAATTGCAATTATTATTGAGTTGGACTTGGACATATTTCATTACACTGATATTTATTTCTCTCTCATGAACTGCAATATATAGCTGTCTTCTTCAACTCAAAACACACTAAAGTTTTTACAGAACTCGAGACCATTGCTGAAGTCACATTGCAATAACTCTAATAAATTGCACCTGTGAACTCTTCTCTAGTTTATTTATACACTGTATCACAGGTTATTAACAGAAAATAACCCACTGAGATACAACATTCTTGTTTACAGTGAGATGCTGGTAGTGACAGCAGGAATATAAAACATAAAATCAACAGGGAACATAGAACTAATAAAAAGACAAGGGTCTATAAAGCAGAAAAAAATATCCAAAGCCAACTGTGAAGGCAAAAATAAAATAAAATAAACTTCCATCATAAAACAATCAAAAATCTGCAGTGTATTTATAGATGCTAGAGAGCACAAATACCCACTGAGCTTGAATACTTGTGGCTGTCAGGAAATCTGTGAGCTATTCAGAATGAAAATTTGATCAGCAGAACATATATCTCAGAAAGCTGGTTTTGGCTTAAAGGAGAGGAGAGGAGAGGAGAGGAGAGGAGAGGAGAGGAGAGGAGAGGAGAGGAGAGGAGAGGAGAGGAGAGGAGAGGAGAGGAGAGGAGAGGAGAGGAGAGGAGAGGAGAGGAGAGGAGAGGAGAGGAGAGGAAGAAATCATCCACTGAGGAAACTACATTTAAGGATAAAAAAAAAATTAAAAAAAATTAAAACAATTTGAAAAACAGAGAATATTTTAAAACTATTTGGAGTCATTATTCCCCTTAAAATTGTTTACAGAACAATTGATGAACATCTGATGCCTTTGCAAGTATCCTGATACATACTGTGGATAGATGCATCAATATATAAATCATTCTGTGGCTCAGTACCAAAATTTCTCATTGTGATACCAAGAGAAAAAATGATCTGAGACAAGAATGATAAACTGAAAGTGGTGAGGATATGATGATTATTTTATATATCGTATTATATTCTGTAGTCTAGAGAGATCTGCAGAGCTTCTTGTCATTCTAAAATCCTCCACATCAGATTTTACATTCTCTATACTTGCACTTGTTTGATGTCACCTTATTTTCAAAGGGACAGAGGGATTTTTCAAAATAAAGCAAAAATAAAGCACTTTTTTTTCCCAAGAAAGATAATAAATGGAGAGTATGACTTTCTACTCCTGATAGTGGAAAACAAGAAATGTTATGATTTTTAGCACTCATTAGCTGACAAATTCGAAAATGACCTCTATCAAGATAAATGAAAGGCAGAAATATTTCCTACCTATAAGTACTATATGTTCAGGTTGGAAAACATAGCCACAAAATGCTGGTGGGATAAGAAAAGGCTAAAATTTGGTATAAGACATGCAATTACATCCTCTTTTCATGTGGAAGTGCATCTTCCCATTTATGTCATAGTTAAACGGTACATTTCTGGGATAGAGCCAGTTTACATGTCAGTCAGTCCCAGAGAACACTGCCAGGAACAGAGTAACAGAGCCCTGAGGTTTGGAGATGGGAAAAAAAGTTCATGTTTATGTCACCAGTAGAAAAATAGCAAGAGCCAAAGGTAAGACAAAAATGTTGCTGGTTAGCTCTTGAAAATCCAGTCCTGCTTCTCTTCCTCCGAAGGAAGATTCTCTGGTTCATACAATGAACTCTGAAATTATTTTCTCATCCCTCAGGCCTCATTCTCCATGCACAGCATTGCCATGAATTCGCTCTGAAAACCCTATCTGCTCCTACCAGCAGGATGTGGCTTATATCAGTCAATATGACATCACACAGCACCTCTCCCATTTGTGTGGACTCTGCAGGAGTATGAAGGTCTTGCAAAGTAAATAATATTATTCTTTATTCTGCTTCTAGCTCTGGGTGTCCACAGTAAAATACAGTAACCTAATTTCAGCCAGCACAGGTGCTGCTGTCTGGGTGGGTCACTGACCCACTGCGCTCATCCTCCACAGGATGCAGCAAGGTTAAATTCAATCACCCAGCCTCCCAAGAGCTGCACATCTTGTGGGGTGATTTCACTGAGGGGCCACTCCAGCTGGAGGCTCTTCTGGCATTCTGCACCTCTAGCAAGGAGTATTCCCGTATTATTAGTTGTTTGGGTTTTTTTTTCTCTTTTTTCTATTCTTTTCTTTCCCTGCTTCATTCTGAACAAAACACTTCACAGTGTCTGCCAAGAGGTAGACAATCCCCTGTGTTATTTTTTTAGCTGAAGGGAATCATCATTGTTACAAATAGCTTCACTTTATGTATCAGCTTCATGTTCCCCCCTTCTAATGAGCAGAGATACCTGATTTATTCACTTCTTTGTGTGTTTAAAGTCACTGACTACAAGAGTTGCAGTGAAAGTAATATCCAGCCTGTAAGTCATACACGTCCCTTGTGAGCTTTTTCAAGGAGAATACCAGCATTCTTGTATGCTTCTGAGGAAAATCTTCCCCTAATATTTACTAAAAAATAGTGGGCAACAAGTCTTTGTACTATTTCTTGTGCACCTTTATGCAACCAATCTGTCCGGGGCTGATTAGCATTCACAATCTAAAAATTAAATACCAAGATGATTAGGATCATCTGATTTTTTGCCACTCTACCAAACACCCGACTGTTATCAGCAAATCTTGGAAATTAACTGATCCCATCTGCCTTGGGATAATGTTACTGTGTAGTGTAACCTGCACTTTGTTCCACTTCATCCTATGTATATTGCTCTGAATGTAAAATTGTGCATTTATTTATCAGTAAGAATTTTATTTGTATAAAAAAGTAATGAATAAAACATATTTTTGTCTGTTGTTTCTTAAGAAGTGATGGAAATTGAGCTTTAACTGCCAAATTCAAAATGGCTACCTAATCTACAGTGCAAAGTGATTTTAATTTATAATGGATATTTTTGCTTAGCTCACATGTATCTGATGTATTTAAAAGAAAATAGAGGAAAAAAAAAAGCATTTACAAAAGAGTACAAAGGTCCCTGAAGACACAACATCTCATTTGCAATTCAGCTGGCAAGAATACTAATTGCATTATCACATATTCAGCAGCATTCAGCAAAGTTTATTCATTCATCCTGAAGACCTGGGATGTCTGGCAGGTCACTGCCAATAAGCACTACCTTGAGAATCTCAAACGATAGTATACAAAGAAAATTAGATGTAGAGCTGCTGGAAAAAGAATCTCTCACAAAGAAGCTAAACCTCTGAGATTTCAGGCTTTGCCAGCTTCATAACTGAGTGAAAAAATGTATTTGTCTCCATGAACTTAACAAAACAAACAAGTCTATGGCTTTCAAGAGCATAAAAGAGAAAGATGGAAAAAAAGAAAGGAAAATATAAAGGATGATCTACAAACCATAAAGCATGTTATTACAAAGGATATAGATGAATCAAGAGTCAACATGCCAAACAAGAAGATACATCCCACAACCTTACACTCTATAATGTGTGTGTTGTACTCAATTGCACTGATTCTGAAATAAGAAAAGGAAATTTCAAAATTATTTTTAAAGTTTTTGTTTCCTTTTTTCAGTAAATTTGGCATTAAATTAAAGCCTGCCTATTGCACAACATGAAGAGAGAAATCAGGGAAACGAGGAGGAATGGCAGGAAAAATCAGGACAAGTAGTGATATTTAGTATAAGGAATAGGAGCTTCAACAATATGCTGTTTGAACACAAGAGGAACAAATTAAGGTTCAAATAGTAAGTTTAAACAGCAGTCATACTGGATGGCATCCTGTCCCTCAGGTATGTCAAAGGGCACCACCCAACTTGGTGTCTTCTGCAAATGTGCTGAAGAACTCAATCCCTCGGTCTATGTCATAATTGAAATAACGTCCCAATACAGACCCCTGAGGGACACCACTTGTCACTGGTGTCCATGGGGACTTTGAGCCATTGATCATTTCCCTCTGGAGGCAACTGTCCAACTGCTTTCTCATCCAACATCCGCTAATCAAACCCATCTCTTTCCGGTTTAAAGACAAGGGTGTTGGGGGGACTGTGTCCAAGACTGCAGAAGTCCAGATAAATGACACCTGTAGCCCTTCCTTGTCCACTGATGGAGTCACTCTGCAGTATAAGGCCACTGGCTTGGTCAGGCAGCACTTGCCATTGGTGAGGACACACTGGCTGTCTCCAGTCACCTCCCTGTCCCCCTTATGCCTTATCACAGCTTCTAGGAGGGTCTGTCCCATGACCTTCCCAGGCAGGGAGGTGAGGCTGACAGGTCAATACTTCCCAGGACCCTTCTTTCTAGCCTTTTAAAATACGGTGGTATTTTATGAATCAATCATTTTTTGTATAATTTATGTGTCATTATTATTCCAGTCAATGGACATTACTTGATTGTCAGGACTTTTCAAATATCATGAAATGCAGCTTGGCATTCCATCAGACATATCCTGCCGGACTCTGTGATGCATCTCTTTGGATTCCATAGACATTCATGTTCTCCAGGTGCTCATGAACCTGGTATTTACTTCCAGTGGGAAGCAGATTGCTCCCCAAGCCCTCATTCTGCTGCAAATCCATTCAAGAGATGTGGGAAGAGACGTTGCCAGTGAAGGCTGAGACTTTTGTTACCAGATTTCCAGCATTGTTTACTGGGGGGCTAAGTGTTCTTTGACCTTCTTTTCCTGGTTAGCATACCTGTAGAAGCCCTCCCTGTTTTTCTCCATGTCTCTTCCCAGGTTCAGTTCCATCTTCCCTTTGCCTTCCTCAGCCCAGCTCCACACAAGTGAACTTTATCTCTATACTCTTCCCAGGCTGCCTCTCTTTGTCTCTGCTCTCTGCACACTTGCTTCTTTCTCTAGTTTGACCAAGTGTTCCCTACTCAGCCGTGCCAGTCTTGCCACCCTTTCTGACTTCTTGCTCCTGGTGACTCAGCTCCTGTGCTCTGTCAAAGCTTTCTTCAAAGATCTGCCAGCTCTGTTCCACTCCCTTGTCCCTGAGGGCAGTCTGCCAGGGGACTATTGACTGTCTCCTTGGACAGCTGGCGGTTTGCTTTCCTACACTTCAGGTGCCTGCCTTTATTCCTCAGTTGATCCAAATCCCTGAGGATTTCAGATTCCATCAATGCATGGTCACTGCAGCCCAGGCTGCCCTCAGTCTTGATGTCCCTGATCAGTTCATTTACCCGGGTGATCATCACTTCCAGTAGTGCATCTGCATGGGTAGGACTCACTGGCAAAAGGCCCTCAGTAATGACCACATAAAAAATACCTCAGAAATATCTTGTTTAACATAACTCAGCTGCCATGCTTAAACAGTCAAACTATATCCCTGTAAAAGATCTCTTATCCAAAAAGATCTCTTAGCACTGTCTCAGTGATATTGTGTTCCTTTGCATTGTCACTGATTATAGAATACTTTTTTCCATCTAATAAAGGTGTCATAAGTGTTTTTTTTGTTTGGTTAGGTTTGTTCATTTTGATTTTTGGTGGTTGTTATTGTTTTTGGTGTTTTTTTTTTCATTTTAAGTTCTGTGAACATGAACTTGGCCATATAAAAATTAACATAGTTCAGATTAACGTCTTCCTCCAAACATTTCAGAGTAGTCAGTTTGGTGGATTTGTACATCCTGTTATTTATCACTTCATTAACTTTGGCTATCTTAGAAATGATTGGTTTGGGTTTGTTAGGTTTTTTTTATATTTATGGTAATTTTTTAAAATATCTTCAGTGGTAGATGTATTCCTGAGGGGCAAGCACCAGTAGTGTGGATCTTGATGTTAACTTCATTTAATTTAATTGACTAATACAGTATCTCTGCCTTAATCTGAGGCACTGGACAGTATTCAAATGCATTTTCAGATTTGCTACTCCATACTCCACCCTCTCCCCAACATCCTCAATGGATCATAACTTGGCTATAGCCTTCTTCCCTTACTATCTTTGCAAATTTATCTCTCAGTATTAGCTCAGTCTAACCTGTCTATCAACAATTGTAGGATCTTGAAGCAATTTTTTTAGCATCATTAAATCTTATCATTAATGATTTTCACAGCAATGCAGTATAAGGTAAATTTGCAAAGTAGAATAGAGTTAATTTTTCAAACAGATCTCCGTGGGGATATTGTGTTTTCATAACTGACAACGGAAAAGGCAATGAAGCAGAACTTGGAACAAGTGCTGTGTTTTGGCCTTGCTGTAGATCACTAACAATAGCACCAGAGCTGAGGAAACAGTTCACTGTATTTCAGTGGAGTTATTTGTGGAGTGAGCCACTGTCGGTGTAACGCAGCAGTGTCAAATCCATTGACTATGTTTACACTGTGCTACATTGTTATGTTAAGTGCAGTAAAGGTCCATCAAGATTACTTTCATTGGAGAATGCAGAATGAATTATCCTCCCAAGTCAAAGTGTGTTTAAATTTACCTTTTTGATCTCTTCTAAGAGCCCAGTACATTATGTGAAACAGAAGAAATCTCATTTCCAGGCTGCCAGTTCAGCCTGTGTATCCAGGTGGGCATCTCTGCTGCTCTCACGGTGCTTTGGATGCAGCTCTTTGGCATTGGTGAGTCTGTTAGAAGGGACATTGTCAGGAAGACAAAATGGGATTTTAATAGAGTCTCATCTCCTTCTGCCTGTCCCTCTAGCTTACGGTGCCCTGCCATTGCTCTCAGAGCTGGACCCACCCTGGTGTCAGGAGTGCTGTGGCCAGGGTGGCCTGCTCTGCATTGTCCTGTTTGTGCAAGGACAGCAGGATGCTGTCCCACACAGAGGAGCCACTGCATTAATGTGCAAGGCTGTAATGGCAGCACTGCTTCTGGGGGGAATGCAGAATGCCATTCTCTCATCTACAGCCTTTATGCTTTCAAAGTTAAGAGTCTTCCCAAAGTGTATCATATTAAGAGCAGAAATATTTCTAAAAAGGGAAGCCAAATCAAACAAAACAACTTTGTTGTTAAAAGACTTAAGCCAAAAAATCATTAATTGACGTAAGTTAATGAACTTTATAGTTCTTTATAAAGAAACTGTGACTACAGAGCACACTTTATGAACAATCCCAAAACATACCTTCTCTCAATACTCTCTCCCTTGCAGATATTCACAAACACACACACAAAAAAGGACATTTGTGTATACCGATTGTGTCCTTTCTAACTCGGGCCTTTTGAAATGACTCAGTTCACAGCTAGAGACTATTTCCATACAGACCACATTTGATTAATGAGGCCAGCTCACATTAGTCACAGTTCTTTCAAGGAAAACTTTGATACAGGCCATCTGTTGGAGTCCAGTAAGACTATATGGACACGCAGGCAAAAGCATTAGGCAAAGTATTCAAAGAGATTAAGAGCACAAAACCAGGCTGTGTTCTGAATTAGTTCCTCTAATCTGCTCAAAAGTGATTTGACATCCATAAAAGCAAAACCAGGGCGATTTGTTCTCCATTGCTTCTCTTATAGATAAACTTTAGATTCAGGTCCTGCATTTTTCCCCAGATATTCAATAAAATGGACATTTTTTTACCTTTTTTTTTTTTTTTTTTTATAATTACAGTGCTAAAAGCATGTAGTATTTTTTAACAAAGACTAGAAATCCCCAGCTTCATGACTTTAATTTCTTTCCAAGTCAATATAAGTAAAGGCAGGTATGAACTGCAGCCTAGAAGTGCTTCACAGAAGTCACCCTCCTGTCTTCGTGTGGCAGGCACTCTTCCTCTCTTCCTAATCATGACCCAGATAACAGTCTCCAGGTTCCTGTGAACCCTGGCAATTTGACTCTCATCTTGTAGTGAGAGGCCTGCTCATCTTGGTCTTCTGTAAGCTTTTAGAGAAAGTATGCCTTGGTGGGCAGTTTGCGGAGGGTGGAGAGGGGAATGAGCAAATGAACCTTTTATGTTCTGTGATTTTCTGTGTTGGACCTTCTGTAAGACTGGCTTATAGAACTCCACCAACGAGTCACCAGTGCACATGCTGCATGTGGATGTCCAGGAGGGAGACCAAAAAGCCAGAGTGTTCAGCCTTTGGTACACAACAGGTGGAATGGTACCAGCAGTGTGGAAACACTCTGGCGTCTTATGTAAAAGCTGGTAAGATAATTTGGGCCTAAGAGAGCTTGTGTACAAAGTATAAAAGCAGAGAGTAAAGACATACTGAATTTTTCCCTTTCAGTCCTCAAAGGTTTTGCAAGTTGCTTTCGACTTTTCAATTGGAATCAGCCTGATTATTCCTATCAAAACTTCCGCCATAATCAGGTAATTTCTGAACAGTGAGTGGTCAGGTTTGAATTTCCAGACAAATAGCTTGGTTGTGAATATACATAAAGGCCAAAGGGGAAAGGGTTCTATTCTGTCTTAAACTTAGCAGCTCTTGAAATCAAGCTCATTATTTTTCGTGAGCATTTCTTAACCACCAAAAATTCTGATTAGTGCAATAGTTTGGACAAGAAGAAGAATTAAATTAATATGAATGCACTGAACAGATGTTCCATGTAAATTTTGATCATTACTCCTCTATGACATTGTTTCTGTATCACATGATAATAGCTCACTGTGGAAATGCTTCTTTTTTTGTTCCTGCCTTCCAGATGCTAGTACCTGCAATGAAATAAACTAGATGCTTGGTTGTCATCTTTGTCACTTTTTGTTCAAAGAAAAACCAACATCTTAAACCTACTTTAGGAAATATTTGTTACATGAGCCAGCTGAAGGAACCAAAGGGAAAATTGTTTGGAGAGAGAGTGTCTAGAAGAGGGCTGAAGAAGTATCCATTAAGCATAAGATCTCCCAACATTTTAAAAGTAATATGTCACAGAATAATCATAACAATAATCAAAATTGGAGAGAGAGAGAAAGAAAAACAACATAGAAAATAATATCTAAGCAACAGCTGTGGCTTGGGTAGCCAGGAAGATTTAATCTATAAAGGTTAGAAATCCTTTAAACAAATGGTGGTCATACCTTGTCAGCTGTAGAAATACACCCACTTTTTCTGCCTATTTCTTCCACCCATAATGGATTCTTTTTCTGTCTTGCATCTTAGTAAAACAAACCACCATATATTACTGCTGCTATTTTTCTTAATTATGTTTCTTTCTTTCTCCTTGGGCATCTACAGTTACACTCTTAGTGAGGGGGGCAACAAGGGAAAAAGGTACTGGACTTGACAAAATTAGTTAGAGCAAGGTTCCTAAGTAAATATTTCTCCAACATTCTTGGTAACATTAGAAATGAACTAAGGCTGATTCAGAGAGGAGACTTTATCTGGATAGATTGCACTACTGCACCATCTCAGACATAAAAGTAAATTCTTAATAGATCCACTGTATTTCAGAAGCAAGCAAATACCTTGTGTATTCAGAGAGGTCAGTGCAGACACTTGTTTCTATTCTATGCCAGAAAAAGAATATTAAATGCAATCACTGCTGCTTAAATGAACTGTAGTCCCCTGTGCTTAGAGTATATGCCCAAAGAATGAGCAGCTATAGTTTTGCTTTTCTCCTTGCCTCCTCCATGCCCTGTTAAATTCTGTAGGCTCCTATACAGTCATTTATCAATCCTAATCCTCATCTTAGTGAATTTCCTGAGCTCGTATGGCAACTACTTTCCAAGACCAAATCTTCAGTATATTCAGATAAGAATGGACTGGTTCAGAGAGTTCAGGATGTTTCCTGAATTCTCTACAAAGCTATAAATCTTATTCCTTGATAGCAGTCTCTTCAGAATGCATGATAACAGGAGAGACACAGTATGCTTTGCCTTATTAAGATTTCCCATGTGGCATGACAATTTTCATATTCTACAATAGAAATACAGCTGATTTGCACCTCTTGCCTGCTTTTATTGGGTCATCTCACTTCTTGCCTGGATGGCTTTGAGCAGGTGCCTGAATTTCAGGCACTGGCATCAGACATTCAGTGGTCTCAAGCACTCTTCAGCCTTAGGAACATCTTTGATAGAATGAAGCTAAGAATCACCTTCAGCTTCTCATTCATTGCATTGTTTTAAATCAGTATCTTGATAATTAGAAAATTATATAATTATGTGTCAGGAGAAGATCTCCAAATGTATTCCAGCAGATTTGGAACATCTATTCTATTCTTAAATTACCATTTTTGTCCTATAGCATTGATGGTTTGCAAATCCCTGTCTATTTTCTCTGTAATAATATAGTCCATGTATTTTATGGGCAAGAACCAAGGTTAAAAAAAAAGAAAAAAAGAAATTTCTTAAAAGCATGTAAAATATTTAAAATCTTTAGTTTCACTATTTATTATGAAATATGGATTTATAGGACCTAAACAGATGCATCTTATTTTTATTCCAACTATAGCTCTTGACAAAACTATGCTAGATGTAAGGTGAATAAGATATGGCTTCAACAGATAAATAGATTGTAAGACCCACACAGCTGGCTTTCTGTATCACTATATTTGCTTTAGCTTGCAAGGTTTTGTTAGTGGGGTAGTCCCTATGAGAAGAGACTAAGAGTCATGGTGGACACAGCTGATTCCAGCCAGCTCCAAAATAGCCCCCTGCTGATAAACACAAAAGGTAAAACATGCACCTGTGAGAGACAGGAGTTTATGAGGATATCCTCTTAGGCAAACTCAGGAAGTGTGGACTGGCTGAGTGGGCAGAGAGGTGGATTGAGAACTACCTGAACGGCAGATCCCAGAGGGTCATGATCAGTGGCACGGGGTCTATTTGGAGGCTTGTAGCTAGCAGTGTCCCCCAGTGCTCAAAACTGGGTCCATTGTCACCAGTGTGTGCTTACTATGACTGGGTTTGGCTTTTACCACTCTTCAGCACTGTATAATGAACTCCAGGTATCTTATCTAGCTTAGAATATGTTATGTCCTTGTATTAAATTGCATCTGCCAGACAGCTGTCTATTCACAAAAAAAATGTAATTCAGTAATTCTTAGATCTTACTCTCCTTCAGTGTATTGTTTCTTCCACTGATGTGTCAGGGGAAAATAATCAAAAATCGAACTAGCTGACAATTCTCTCAATAAAAATGTTTTCAGTGGCAAAAGCCACCAGTGAAACAATTTGAAGAGGATTTCTTATTCACAACCAGTGTCCATGTGGGACTATTGCACTGGAGAGACTGCTAGTTACTTGCATAATTTAAATTAACACCAGAAATGGGAATGCACAGAGGAAAGAAAATTTCCTCCCACGTGCCTTCATACATATTCACTACATATTGTAGTGAAAACTAATGCTGTGATATCTAAAATGACTTTGTTTTCATCATTGTTTGCTTTAGGAATGATCAATGTACATAATAGCCAGTTCCTAGAATGTATTTTTTTTGGTCATAAATGCCCATGAAACTATGCAGATTAATGAAAAATCAAGATAAAGTCCTGTAGGGTATTCATTTATGAAGTGCTCAAATTTTACATATGTATTCTCCTGGTATTTCCTTCATAGCAGAACAAATCATAACACAAAGAAATTGTGCAATCAGAGAGGTAATATATGTTTGTTGAAAAACAAAACATGCACAAGTGAAAACACAGAAATTTTTTTAACAAGGATGTTCAATTTGTTTGCATGAAGGGACCAGGAATTAGTAAGAGTGGGAATTCATTGTCTGTTTCCAATCAAATAGACACAGCTTTGGAAAGAAGTGCTAGAAGCTGCTGTCATTATACAAAGTGAACGAGCCTTGTCTGTGTACTTTGTCTGTCTGTCCTTTTTTCTCTTTTGAACATTAACATGGAGTATTGATGAAAGATGTGAAAAAATTGTTCTTTCACTTCATCTCACAAATTTAGTTTGCCATATGAGGTAAAACTGTATTTGGGGTGAAAAAATACACCCTTCCATTATGAGTGTAGGATGTTAATTCAGAAAGAGGCAAGGAAATCCAGGTGAAATTATGCAACCAATAGTAGGTAGAAATTACAAGAAAAATATCTTCTCAGAAAAAGTCAAGGAAGAAGACATGAGGGTAAATCTAAAATTCCTAATAATCTTTTCCATATACAGTTTTTGTTTCCATGGATTCCTAAAAGGAACCAGTTTTTGTGTTCTGCAGGCAAGGCGATCAGACTCTTTTATGCCACTGAAAACAATGATGCCCATACAATCAAAGCTATTCTAAGCCAAACTGTGAGTATGAGTAACAGTGGCCCTGGATCTCACTGGAATGCATACTCAGCTGCCTTTTTTGCAGTAAAAAATATGCTGTAAAGGGAAGAATCTACAATAAGTGGGTAGATTTAAACTACGGTCTAGTCTTCAAAAAATCTAACGACCTCTGGGAAATGTTGCAAGACTGATCTCTTTCTGCAGGCATTTCCTCATTCATAAATCTACTTTAATTATGGTCCATGGGCAAAAGTGCAAACCTGGCCCTGATCCACAGCCCTGCTCACTGCTGTCACTTGGGGAGGTTCATGGAAAGATCAAGGATAGTAACTGTAGCAACTAAATATTTAGTCATTATTATTCCTTCAGTACCCTATGGTTACACTCAGCATCATTAATAAGTGAATATATTCATTGTTAGCTTACCATTTCTGCTCCTTTTTCTCCCAACCTCTCTTTTTCTTTCTCCTTAGGGAACTTTGCCTTTCCTTCTGTAGGAAACTGCCCTTTGCTATTCTTTACTAGATTTTTTTTAGCTTCATTGGTTAAAAAAAAAAATTGCAAACTGGGTCTGAAGTAGAATTATTGCAATTGCTTAACACTGGAAATGAAATGCCATTAATTGGTCTGGTTGCTTTCAGGAATCAATAGGATATAATAACAACTCACCATTTTTTCAATGTACCATTTTGAAAGATTACAGATAAAAGCCGATACTGTCATATTGTTATATTCCACGTAATATGCTTTATTTGGAATGAATTACTTATTGAATCCTATGGTTAGAAACATACTATTTTTCTTATATAATTGACAAATCTGTATGTATACAGTGAACCACATAAGTACGCCACATATTTTTGCCTGACAAAATTATGGTTTTTAACAATATAACTCCCAAATGTGATGTAAAAGATTTTGTGAATAAGCTCTCTTTACCTTTGCCAGCTGCAGGCAGTTTAACAGAGGCGAGTGCTGGGTTCTGTGGTGCAGCAGTCCCGGGTGGATGCTCAGACTGGGGTGACAGGCTGGGGAGGAGCACTGGGGCAGGTGACCTGGCAGTCCTTGGTACCAAGCTGGGGCTGGCAGCCAGAAATGCAGCAGGTAGCCACTGGCAGCCAGCCCTGTCCAGGACTGCATCAGACACAGCATCACCACACTGAGGGAGAGGATTTCCCACTACTCTGAGCCTCTGAGGTGTACCTCCAGCTCCATGCAGAGTTTTGCCCACCACAACATGAAGAGGACATTAAGGTGTTAGAAAACATCCAAAGGAGGGCTGTAAAGATGATGAAGAGTCATGAGCCTTATGAGGGGTGACTTCTTCTGTTTAGTCTGGAGAAGATGAGGCTGAGGGGAGACCTCATTGCAGTCTAAAACCTCCTCATGAGAGGAAGAGGAGGGGCAGGCACTGGTCTCCCTGGGGACAGTGAGGATCTGTGGGAATGGCCTGAAGTTGTGTCAGGGGAGGTTTAGGCTGGATATTGTCCAAAGGTTCTTCACCCAGAGGTGGCTGGGCACTGGAACAGCTCTGCAGGGAAGTGGTCACAGCACCAGCCTGACAGAGCTCAAGAAGAATTTGAACAACACTCTCAGGCACAGGGTGTGATTTTGGGGTTTGTTCTATGCAGGGCCAGCCACTGGACTTGATGATCCTTGGGAGTCCTTTCTAACTCGGGATATTCTACAATTTATCATCGGTAATATTTAAATTCACTAGATTGCAGTGAGTGGGGCCCAAGATCAGTCACTTTGAAGGCTGATAATTTGCCATCCTATTCAAGTTAAGGAGGAGATAAGACAGCCCATGAACTATCTTCTATTGAAGCCTTTCAAATACTCTGGAGAGATAGTCAGCAACTTGTTTGAAGCTGTCTCCATGTCGAATTCCATCCTTTGGCTTAAGTCCCTTACTCAGAACAGGCTTGCTTTCTTTTAGTCTTGTGATCACATTTACTGACCCATGTCTTGGCATTACTACTCTCCTTTATTTGAAGCTCAGGTGACAGACCACTTTAATCTCCAGTAACTGCTTGTTTTCTAACTCAGATAGTGAATGCCTAAATTATCCTCAAAGTCCTTATCAACATAATTTTAATTCAGTCTTTACAATCATTTTTCTAGAAACAAAAATGTTTTAAAAGGTACTACAAAGCGCTTTTAAAGTATGAGTAACAATAAAGTATAAATTAATCTCTAAATCTAATTAAATTTAAAAAAATAACCAAGTATTTTCATTGATATCTCAGTGGGCTGCCTTTCCTGGAAACCAATAAAGACAGAGATTTACCTCAAGAAATAATACTTTGAAAGTAAATAATTTCGGATGAGTAGCATAATGAACTTTTCATGTTGGCATCTTGAGGATGCTTATGTGCTCAGGAGGGTCTATGAAAAATATTTCTCTATGAAGAATTCTTAATTAGGTAGCTAAAACTACTTATGAGGCATTTTAGAACAAAACCAGTGGACTGTATTCCTTGTGTATCATATTTTTTGAAATCTTAAAGCGGACACTCCTCATTTTTTTTTCCCAAATAAAGCTGACTGAAATCCATTGGGAACAACCTGAAACATTTGAGTTTGTTTGCTTTTCATGAAAACTGTTGCCCTTAGACACAAGAGTTAAGAAATAAAAGAAATATTCCAGCAGTAAAAATAATTTCAACATGCAATTTCATAATGTTATTTCATGTGCATGCTCTTTGATGAACATTCATCAACCATTTCCCAAAATTAATTATTTTGGTAAGATGGAAGGGGGAAGGAGAAAAAATACTACTAAATTCCATGAACATGAAACTTTTCAAACTAAAAGTCTATTCAAGTCTGTTATTATGGTAAATATCAGACAGAAAAAATTACTGAATTCATAAATATATAGAAAAGAATAAATACCAATATATACTATACCACCTTTTTGGCTTGTATTTCTTCTTGTGCTTGCAGACAATTTAAGAAAACAGCCATAAGTCATAAATAAGACATTAAATGAACCCTGTGACAAACTTCTTAGTCTATTATTGTGCTCCAGCCTGGTAATAATTTCTTTGCTTGCTTTGTGTTCAGACTGGGTTTGGCTGAGGTAATTTCCTTTGCAGTAGTTAGTATGCATTTAAATTTGGATTTGTGCTGAAAACAGTGTTGATAACACAGGGATATTTTTGTTATTTCTGGGCAGCTCTCAGACAGAGTCAAGGCCTTTTTAGCTTTTCACCCCTCCCCAGCAGCCAGCAGGTTTGGGATGCCCCAGGAGCTGGAGGGGGCAGAGCTGGGAGAGCTGACCCCAGGTGACAGAGGGGACATCCCACAGAGTACGGCAGTGGGTAAAGCTGGGAGAGGACAAAGGGAGTGGGGTGTTTGACTTCCCAGAGACTGTTCCACACCACGGGGATGACTGAACACCCCTCTGCCTACGGCAAGTGTGCAGTGGGTTCCTTGGTTTGCTCTGCCTGCATCTCTGCCTTCTCATTTCCTGCTACTGTGTCCTCATCTCACCCCACAAGTTTGTCACTTTTACCCTGTTGTTTCCCTGCCACACTTCCACCATGGGAAAGGGAGTGAGCAGCTCCTTGGGGCTGAGTTATTGCCTAGGATTAAACCTTGAAAGGTTCTTTTTTTTTTTTTTTTTTGGTTTTTTGTTCGTTTTGATTTTTTGGGAATTTTTGTGGGTTTTTTTTTTTTTTTTGGTTCTGTTTTGTTTTGTTTTTTGTTTTTTGTTTTGGTTTTTTTGTGTGTGCGTGTGTAGTATTATTCTGTAAATAACATGTAAAGAAAAGTTACAGTGAACGCTAACAAGGTATGTGAATGTAGGATTATAAAATCGTGTGCACTGTACATTTAATAAATTTCTTTTCCTTTTTTCCAGGATAGGACTGTATCATCATAATTAGTCAGTTCTATTGTGTCACTCAGAGATATTTAAAATTTACTCTAAGACTTTTTCTGTACAGCTTAAAGTAAATGAAATCTTATCTCTTTTTATCTTCTTCTTTAGTTTCCTTTCTATTTGATGTCTTAGTTTTACTTAGCCTTAGATTAAGATAACCTTTAGATTAAGGAGAAATGTATTTCCACCTCAAATTCTTCAGTCTTGTGAAGGGCTGAAGCCCTTGTAGCTCCAGCTTTTTTGTCATATTTTGCCATATTTTCATCAATTACAACTTTGAGTTCTTTTTATGCCTTTCCAGATAATATCCTTCATCCAGAAGAATACTAAAATACATGTTTTATACTAAAACACATGTTTTAAACTTTGGATTGTTTAGGAGATTTGTGTGTTCTATCCATTTTGCCAGGAAGAAAGGATCAAGTACTAGTTTGCATTTGTCAGTACCTTGCATTTGCAGATGTTCATTAACTGCATTTTTGTATTTGATGATTTCAATGAATTGTTATTTGAATATTATTAGTGTAGTAAGAGGCTGTTCTCTGGTAAATTTTGAATTACAGATCTTCTGATACTATTACTCAGACTGAAATGTAATGCATTCTTTGAAGAAAATAGAAATTATTCTTGATGTACACAATTGTTAAATTTGAGCTTATTTGTCAAAAAAGCACAGCAACTTGAGTTAATGGGACCAATATTCCATTCTTTCTTATGGTGAATGTAACACTCAGTTTAATATTAATAAAATGTAAATACTGGCTTCCTGATTATTTTGTGTTTGCTCTTGCAAACATACAGTAAAATTATCTCAATAACCTTTCCTGTTAGAGATTGCCTGAAAAATTGATACTGATAAAGTTCTGCTGTCCTTGAGTGCTCTGATTCACCTTCCTGATCATTGTGTGAAAATTACATATACAATAAGTGTAAGCACAAAAAATATTCCTTGCAGGATACACCAATTTAAATCTATTATCCTATATTGCCACTCTCAGATATTATATACTTCCTGATTTTTCTAACTCTGTTTTTGAATTGTAAAATAACCCTGAAAAATTACATAGCAGCTCATGACTTTCTGTCCCATCAGGAAGACTGAAACAACAATTCCAATGCTCATAAATATCTTCCAATTAACTATAAGAAATGTTCCTAACATTATTTTCCTGAATTTCCCAAGCTTTCCTGATAACATTTCCTCACATGACATTATGTCAGCAGTTTGTATACTTACATGTTGTTTATGGGTTTTTCTATTTAGATCTTTCTAATGCTCTCATTTTAATAGCAAGAAGATTTTGATTCCTGCTCAGTGAATTCACTCTTTCCTTGGCCTAATCTGCATATGAGAGATTAAAGTTATTTCTTTGAAATGACAACAAAGAGAACATAATATTCCATGCCTAAATAGTACGGATTAAAGGAATGTGCTAATTCCATTTGTGTAAAAAACAAAGAATATTCCTGCTCTAGTGTGTGTACCTCTCAGCACAATTATTTCAAATCAATGACTCAGTGTGTTTCCTGTATTTGGGCAAATCATTATTTCTACTGAAAAACTGATTTTTCATTAAAAACAAAAACTGTCATGTAAATTATTGTTTAAAACACATGAAATGCAATGCAGCTGGACTGAAAAGGATTTAAGAAGTCTACATAATTTGCTGTGTCCTTGATAGATTCAACCTCTGTTGAAGGCAGAATCCAGTCTCGAAATACATTCATTTCTCACTCTTTTTTCTCACTCTCATTTCTTGTCCAAAGCTAGCTAATGCACAATGCAGAAGGCTAGTGCTATGAACTGCCATTTAACACTACTGATTACTCTGTCAGTCCATCAACACTGATAAACTTCTTTTGCAAGTGCTTAGGTCTCACTTTAAGCAAAGACTCACTTTTAATACTTTGAAAATTGTCTCCAATTTATGTAGAAGTATTTTCAAGTTTTCCTCTTCCATAGGTTGTGTTATGGAAAGAATTATTGGGTTTTTTGAAGTCAAAATTGATATAAGTATGATGGTTAATTTCAGTGCTATCATTCAAGACAAGGTGGATTTCCTTAGGAATAAATAAATTGTCTTGTATCAAAAAACTTTCAAATACTCTTCTGCTACTTCATCTAATATTGCCATAAATTTAGTGTTGCTTTTTGTGTCACCTGGAAATGACAGTGTAGTACCACAGAGTAAGCAAAGTCAAGAAGCAAGAACTGATCAAGCAAGCAATAAATAAAGAAGGAACCTTCTGAACATGTTCACAGTTCTGTAGTATTCACACATGAGACATCACTAGATGGCCAGCTCTAGATACCTCCATTTCACATTAAAATTGCACCCATTTTTGACAAATCCAGCCTGGTTGCTACAAATGCTTCTGCTCATTATTGACACAGGCAGCTTCTGGAGGACGGTTCCTGTTGCCTCCCAGTGCAGGATTCAGCTCATTCATTTGTTTCAGAGAACAGGGGCAGGGATGGTGCCACCACCTGTGCCAACCTCCCCAGGCTGCCTGGGTCTGCAGCAGCAAAACCAGCAAAGCCTGTCTTGGGCCATGCTTGCCCCACTTTCTGGCCCAAAAGGGCACCTTTTCTTTCCTGCAGGGGGAAGTGCCACAGTTCCTTCCCTTGAGTCATAAAATGCATGTTTGCTATCCCTTTAATGTCAGTTTAAATAATGGGATTAGCACAAGCACCTTCAGTGGTTATTGCACAGGGTAACTACTGGCTTCTACAGACTCTTCTTCGTCTTGGATTTGCAGACATTTCAAAACATAATTCCTTAAATCTTTAATGAAAATGATTGGCTAAAGTTTATATGAATATGCACTTGTGTTCATGTAAAAACATGCAAAATTCATGAGCATTCTTTTCTGGCAATGAACATAAACTGTACACTTGTCACAGAGTTAATATCAGGAGTACTTACACAACTGCTGGTGTCCCATTCCTTGAGGTATAGAGGCATCAAAATTTGTAATTTAATTTTCCTTATCTTAAAAATAAAAACATGTAATTATAATTTTTATTTTATGACATAAGGGTAATTAACACATTCAAACAAGGCAAACACAATTTTTACTCCATTGAGTTCTATTAAATATTAAGAAAGGGGTTATCTTTGTTTGATTTCTTGTATTTAATTTTTAAAAATAAACCCAAGAAAATATATATGCAAATGTACTAGTATAAAAAAAAGTATTTTTCACTCATTATTTCTAGTCCCTGAGAAATAAAAAAATTCTGAAGGTAATTACATTTGTGTAGCAAAGTCTACAAGGTATATTAAATTTCAGCTGCTACAGGTAAAGCCAAAGAAGAAATGGGTAGAAGAACCAATAGAGATAAATGAAAAATATCCTGTGACATCAAGACCAGTTAATAAAATTTCTGTGCTGCTGGTGTATTTCTGAAACAAATGGACTGCCCTGTGTACGGAAGTAGCTTAAAGATCTGTCACCAAAGTTTCCCAATAAGCTCCCCTTGCTTTCCCATCCCTTCTTATAGACCAACCTAAATGGGTAGGGAACTGGAATTGAAGCTGCCTCCTAAGAAACTTGAGTCAAGTTCAAGTTCCTTTATGATTTTGACTAATGTGTCAAACAAATTTTAAACAGGGAACCCCGTCATAATCATATGAATCACAAAATGTGCTGTGTTCTCAGCCTGCTTTGTATGTTTTGGTGTGAATCTAGCAGCAGCCTGTATCCAGACCAGTAAGAATTATGATTACAGTAAAGATTCTATGGTCTAGTCAACAAATTGAAGGTAAAGAGATGGGCGGTGTCATGTGTTATTTGGCTTCGTTTCTGGGACTGTTGTAAAGCTGCCTGAAGATGGGAGACTGAACCAGCACTATCCATGTCTTTCACGTTTTTATGGCTATCTTATCCTCTGCATTAAATATTACACCACTGAAACTTTATTCTATACACAGAAAAGGCTGGAACTTCATAATGCGTGTTGGACCAAGTCCAGCCTATCCCAACCTCACGCTGTGTTATGGGAAGCACATTTGGACAGAATGCTGGCCATGACCTGTGTGTTCCACCATTCTTTGTGGGGTTCAGTCACAGGGGCCCTCCTCAGCAGGGTCATAACAACGTGAAGGGGATAGAAGTTAATTTTGCCATGTATTTTGCAGAACAAAAATAAATATAAAAGTATTTTAGTAAAGGGAAACTTTACCCTCAGTGGGAACAATCCCAGCACAGTGATTGCAGTTCTCTGCTGTATTAAATAATGGATCTTTCTTGTGATTTCTATCACAAGCCAAATGATTTCATCAAATTCTGATGCATAAATTAATTTATTATTGAAATTTATCTTTTCCCATGGTTATAAGCTGAGTGGTCTGTTTGCCTGATGACAGAAAAGAAATGTCTGATCAATTATTTCAGAATTCAGGACTTAAGGAGAGCCCCACATAAGCCACACACACCAAGGAGCACTTAGCACTCCACTGCCATGTCAATTTGTTACTTTTTCAGCTCTGTCCTCTTACAGAGTGACAGGCCACTTCAAATAGACAGGTGCCCTTCTTGGCTTGGATAAGCAGTCTGAATAATCTATCAACCATCATCATTCTGACACAAGTTGGGACCATTAAACCACCTTGGCAAACAAACCAAACATAGGTAACACCACAGGAATGCTGAAACAGCAAGGAAAGGCACTTGACAGGATTCTAAGTCTGAAATTCCTGAAAATTAGTCACGTCCCTAGAAAAGAACTGTGAAAAATAAAGCACAGATTATGTTCAGCATGTAATCAGATGGATAGTTCTTTAAAGGACTAGATTGTTATGTTGATTTTCTGATGGACTTTCTCTGTGGGAATGAGACACTTTGTATCTTTTTATTCTAAAATTAAAAAAAAAATAACCTTTGAAAAGGTTTCACTACTTTCTTGAGGTGTTTACTAAAGCTAGAGATACACAATCTTTCTTTTTTCTCCCCCCCACCTTTTGTTTTTGTTTAGTAATACTGGTGGAGTAAACAGTGAGTTTACAGTGTCCAGCAGAGCTGTTTTAGCAAGCACAGTTAGCATCTCCAGGGGACCCGCTGAGAGATTAATAAAGCTGTTTGAAATAGGGAATTTCAAACCATAGGGATGGCACTATATGGGTGTCCCACCCACAGAAAAAAGAAACAGGCACATCCACTGGGTTTTACAGAGGGGAAGGAAAAGGGAAACGCTTTGGAGCATGAAGTAGATTGCTCTCAACGCAGCTGCTGAAATTTGGCAAAGCTGTGAATGACAACCAACCCATACATCTTATCTCTCTTTTCTATTTATTTGCACTGTGAGAATGCTGTGAGAACAAAGCAAATATTCTCAGCTTTATGTTGGCTTTCTGCTATAGTTATATACTGTAAGAAAGGAAGAATCTGATAGGAGCAAATGTTACTCATAAACTTTTCCAGATGCTGAAAACCCTGTGTGATCCCTTTTTAGTAGGTCCAGCAACTTCACCTACACACCTTTCACATCTTCCCTTCCTTTTTGTCCCACAGGAGGGCTTTCCTGAGCTGGAAAGGGATGTCTCAAGCTCCCATTTCTTTAAGTAAAATTGGCTGTAGTAGTATGCATGATGCTGAAAATGTGTAAAAATGTCTCTCAACTGCAAATGATTCCTTGATTTTTAAAATTTGAATTTAACTTTGTAGATAGAAAGTTGTGAAGATTCATTGACTACTCTTTGCACAGCACTTGAGCAGTGAACATGTACCAAGTATTATTTATTACAATTACCATGAGATAAAGAAGAAACAGAAATATTCAAAAGATGAAAATGCCCTGCCCTAAGCTTTCAGTATCATTACAAATCTTTAATATTATGCAAAAATTCCTCTTAATTCAACACAAACATTTAAATTCTTATTTCTAAAGAGCCTATAAAACTTACCATAAAAATAAAAGATAAAGGTAAACTGTTAGTAAGTAATTCCAACCCTAACGAGTTCTAGTGGATCTCCTTTCACAGTTACACTGTTTGAAATCTTAAGCTGATGCAGATAAGCAGCAGTCATCAATCAGGAAATCTGGGATACTCTTTACAGCTGATATGTTCATGGCATTTTTCTCCAAATAAAGTATTGCTGACCAAATAGCCCTGCAAAAGACTTTGGCCTTGTTCCCAAAACTGGGGGTTTAGGGGTTTCCACACATCAGTGCTGATTTTCTTATTGCTGGAGACCCAGGGCACACTCTGTGAGAGGCCATGGGTCACTGCTGTTGCAGGAGGACAGACAGTTTGTTCTTACAGCTAGGAAGAAAGTAGATTTAAGATCAAATGACTTTGCAGGACCTCTGGGTGGATATACACTGCATAGTCTATGTGAGGAGGAAAACTGATTTATGGACTGATGCTGAATGAGGTTTGATCTGTATCCCTAGTTGAGTGCTCAGTAGCTCATGTGGGTGAGTTTCAGGAAACAAAAGTCAGGTTTGTTCGCAAAGTAAAAGAGCTGTAGTAGTATTCATGATGCAGTCTTGGTCATCAGAAATACAAACGCAGGATGTGCTTGTGCTGTAGAAGGAAACCTGAAGGTAGATGGACATGCTAAAAGGCATAAAATTCCTGTCTGTAAGGCTGAAATGACTGCTATTGTTCACATATTGATGACTTAGCCATGCCTTTTTCTGGAGAGTTCTGGAGGCCCCAAAACTCTGAAGTATGATATTCTTGGAATTAATATTGACATTTTCCCCTTTGAATGTAGGTAAGCTAGAACATGTACAAATCATAGGACTCTGGAGAAAACTTGCAGAGACTTGGGAACAAAACCTCTGTGTGGATATTGGTTTCTGTGCAGCTTTGTTTTTCAGATAAAATCTACACTTTAAAAGTGACTATATTTATGCTAAATATGATCCAGATTATCACAGGTGGCAACTCATAGAGACAGGGAAGTGAAGGGCTGTAATTATAGTTATAATTATGCATAATGATACGCAGACTGCTGCCTTAATACACAGATCCCTCATTGTGCAAATGTGGCACAAAACACCTTTGACTCCTTTGGGACAGACAGGATTTTGTCTTGGATGGATCCTTGGAGAAGCACTTGGGGGTATGTAAATAAATACTGGACCATTTATTTTCCAATGTGGACATTAGGATCTTTTTTTCATACCAAAGTTAATGCCATGGCATAGTCTCCTTGAGAACATGACCTAACAGGAAGGATAATTTGTCAACTCCCAAGGTGACTTTTCAGACACTGGTAAAAGCCCCATGCTGTAGGGATAAGGAGGCATAATGAGGAGGGAAGCCAAATGGAACTCATCCCACACAATACAGTGTGTTTGATTTGGACAGTGAGTTTTCACCTTTGCTGTCAGGTTCTGCTCACATGAAAATAATGCACTGAATTTTTAGATCTTTTCTATTTCCTGCCTGAATGCTGGAATTTTGCAGCTTATTTATCACAAAACATTTTACTTTGGCAAAGATGAAATGTGTCTATCATTGATGTTGCAGTGGTTCCAGTGGCTGCTCTGGATTAAGGCACATTTGAAAGCTCACTGGGTGTGCAGAAAACCAGGAATGAGTCCTCCTAAAGAGCTCACTAGCTCTCATTATTTTTGAAAGACAAAGCACACCACGACTTTGCCTGCTAGGGACTACACATCATCACAATACAAGGAACTGTGGTTCCTTAAAATGGAGGAAATTCTGGTAAAATTTGCTCCTAACTGTTTTTCTCTACAGTTAGTTTGCTCATGACCATATTTCATATTAGGCTAACAAAAGAGATGGTGCCTTGATGTACCAGGTATAAATAAGGTGGAGTACATGGGACATCTTTATAACAACTGGAACTAACTCTTGTTTGACAACACACTTCCTGAAATACTTGGGCCTCTCCAGTAGGTAGCAAAATGATCACCTTCTCTTCATTGGAGGTGGTGAACCTCACAAAATGTAATCAAAACTCATTGGAACTAAGGGAGACTTTTCACTATCCCAAGTGCCTGACAGAGTGAATATCCCCTGTGTGCTGAGTGTGATTGCACATGTCCTGTCTGATTGGCAGTGCCTGGGTGAGATTTGACCTATAAGGGATAGCAGCGAGACCAGACAGAAGGAAAAGTAAAATATGCTCCCGTTAAAAATCTCTGTAGAATCTCAATAAACTATCTGGAAAATCTCATCTTATAGCCTTTGGACTTACAGACAATATGACATCTTCAAATGAAGATCCAGCTGCCATGAGCTTCAATAAAATATAGCTGTTAAAGGACACAGACCAAGTTGAAATGTAAAAGACATCACACTCATTATTAATAAGAGAGAGAAAAGTCTTTTACTCAGCAGAGACAGAGAGAACCCTTTTCTGTATTCACAGAACTATACACAATGTCATAGTGGAAAAATTTAAAACGCCTAATTTTATCTAGTTTAAATTAATTTCATGATTGATGATGTATTTTTTCCTTGCTGCACCTTTCTCATGTGTTGACAGCAATGTGAGCTGATAGGTAACCACTGCAAGATTGTTCATTTTCTCTCTTCTTAACAACAGACACCTCTCCTGGAAACCTGGTCTTCCAGCTGTTAAAGAGTAGAGAGATCACTGTCTGCTGAGATGACTCAGTGTAACAACCTCCACTCAGTTTGTCCTTCCAAAGTCAAGAGTGTGATTATTTTATAATTCTCCCACCTGATTAATTCTTAACTATGAACATAATTACACTCTCCAGAAGGTAAATCACTCTTATAAATCAGCTGCTGCTGACAGTTCCCTCTTCTGCACACTAGCACACTGCAGCAAAGTCAGTCTCAGATTGGAGAAATAGGTGATTGTTAAAACAGATATTTTTCAGAGGCTCTACACAGTAATGAATTACAGGTAACATGATACTGCAAGGAAAAGAACAAAGGACAGAGTGTGGCATATATAAATCCTTCAGCTACTGCAGAAATGTTTTTTATGGCCACAGTGAACAAAGAGAGCAGTGCCTGCATATCCAGTGGTACTGCAGCAGGCTGACGTGAAGAGACAGCGTGACATTTATGAACTCTAATCTAATCTTAAATTGCCAAAGGTGGGCTTGGAACTGGGACTGACTTCTAACAACAAATCAAATAAAAATAAATCACGTTAAAAACTACATAATACATAGTTTTCATATTCCCCCACCTCCCTCACCCCCCATCTCTGATTTAGCAAAGATATTTTTTCTTGGTTCTAGCTGCTGATCACTTTATGCCCTAACACATAATTTGTAATAACAGCATGTGACTGTAGTTCCCAATTGTATGAAAAGCACTCCAAGGGACTTCTCTTCATATGCAGGAAAAGTCAACACTTAGTACATTTTTCCCAATGTTTCTCCATTGTTTCTCAAGCAGCTACAAAGCCTAAGCTTTGTTAAGAAACTTTTAAAGCAGATTTTCTGAAACATCTAAGACAAGAAAACCTGCATTGTCCCATCACACACAGAGCAACAGTCCCCACTGTCCAGTCCTGACTGGTTCAAGAGCTGGATATATCTGACTCCTGAGCAATGTCTTTGCAAGTCCCAGAGGGCCAGACTAACATGACATAATGATAACAACTGGATTGGTTCTGGGCTTGATGCTCACTTTTACTCTCCATAGGAGAATATGTAACTTTCCTGAATAACCTTACGTATTTTTCTGACACTATCAGTGAATTCCATGAAGTGATTCATATAAATGCAATATATTTCACCTCTGCAAAATAAATACTGCAATCTAGTGATGACATGAATTATTATTTTAGAAAGGATAGAAAAAAGTGTGATAAATTTTTTATTCCTTAGCTTTTGATGTTTTATTCACTTTATTGAATTTTCCTTTTTTCTTTTTCTATAGAAAGCTAGATAGTAGGTTTTAAACTCTCTTTGGGTACAGAAGAAATTATTATTACATATACTTTTAATTATTTTTGATTCCTTTTCCTCATTCTTTTGCATGTCTTATTTCCCTAGTGAAATTAAAAATTACTATAAGATAATGAAATCTTTGAAAAATATATTTTCAAATAACTGGGCCAGAATTACTTCTGAAATCAGTGACACTACATCAGGGATGAATTTATTATCTTTCATTTGTTCTTTATGTGTAAGTCTGCTATCTCAAATCCACAGTTTGAAAAGGAAATGTAAAATAAATGTGCTGTATTTTCAATTAAATCTAGTTAAAGAGCTTAGAGAAAGATTTCAGATGAGGTTTGATATAAAAGCAACAGATTAAAAGAGATATTTTTATAGGATGTAATAAGACTACATAAGACTTATTTTAAAAAATTCAACTTTCCAAACTTTATTTTTCTATCTTTTTATCACATTCTATTTGAACTCCTTTGATTGGCTAAGGGATGAAAGTTTAAGGAGAAAGAGTGAAAAGATCTTCTATTATCTGTGTAGGATAAACTCCTACCAACCTTATCATGTTGTGAGGATACCCTCTTTACTTCTACTTCACTTCAACATTCATTCTGTACAGACGTGTCCCTGAGCTCAGCACTGCTGAAAGCTAAATGCAGTTTTCACAGTTTGCTTAATTCAGAATTGCCTTGTATATATGATACCAGAACTAATTCTTCACTTCAATGTGATACACATATAGATTATATATGGATTTACTGAACTAGACTTTTAGTCATAACTTGTTCACTGACCACTCTCAGTTGTGCAGACAGGTTCTGCACTGAACAGGAATTGTGAATGTGTTATCCTGCAAACACTTTTATGATAATGTCCTTCAGCTTTGTTCTCAGTTCTATGTCCTTTCTGAAATCTCCCAATCTCCCATGACACTCAAAATGAAAAAGGAAACTCGTGATGAGATTCTTAAATCAGATGTTTAACATTCCCTTTTCTTATTATAGAGAGAATACAGTTCACAGTTTGGGGGTGTTTTTGTGGTTTTGGTTTTCATTCTGTTTTGTGGGTTTTTTTGTTTGGTTTGTTGTTGGGTTTTTGGTTTTGGGTTTTTGGTTTGGTTTGGTTTGGTTCATTTTTTTGTTTTGTTTTGTTTTGGTTTTGTTTTTGTTTTTTTTTTGTTTTTTCCTCTCTTAGAAAAGAAGGTTTTTTGCAAAGTATTTTTATTCTTTTTTTTTTTTTTTTTTTTTTTTTGTTACACCTAAGATTTTGGCTCTGCACTCAACTCAAACACCTTCTGTGTGGAAGAAGTTCATATTAAGCCAACATACTTACTTTCAAGAAGGGTCACAGAATCACAGAGGGGTTGATGTTGGCAGGGAGTTCTGGAGATCATCTGGTTCAACCTCCTCTGCTACAACAGGTTCTCCCAGAGCAGATTGCACAGGGTCACATCCAGACAGGATTTGAGTATTTCCAGAGAAGGAGACTCTGACTCTTTGGGCAGCCTGTTCTAGTATTGTGTCAACCTCAAAGTAGAGAGGACGTTCCTCATGTTGAGGTGGAACCTGCTGTGTCTCAGTCTGTGCCCTTTGCTCCTTACCGTGTTGCTTAGGACCAGGTAAAGAGCCTGGCCTCACCCTCTTGACATCCACCCTCAAGATAATATTATGCATTGAGAAGATCCCCTCTGAGTCATCTTTTTCCAGGCTAAACAAGCTCAGCTCTCCCAACCTTTCCTCATAAGAGAGATGTTCCAGTTTCCTAGTGATCTTCACAGTCCTCTTCTTAACCGTTTCTGGTGGTTCCTTGTCTCCTTGAGCCTTAGGGCCCAGAACTGAACACAGTAGTGCAGATGTGGCCTCACAGGGCAGAATAGAGTTTTCTACTCCACTTTCTAGAGCCCTCAGTGCTGTTGATTACTGGCCAGAGAAGCTGGAATTCCTTTGTTCTGCACTTCAGGTATTCTCCTGCTGACCTGGAATCCCTCACTAGTCATGCCTTGCTAACCCTTTCCATCAGACTGGTAGGAGTGGGAAGGATTGAGATTCCCCTCTGCTGTTGATTTTACTTTGAAGTCTCCATCACCAGCTTGGCAAGCTTATGAGCAAAAATGTCCCCTCCCTCCCCTGACAGATGGACTCCATCAGCCCCAGTAGACTGGGTTTCTCAAAGTGAGTTTCATGACCTAAGAAGACAAACACCAGTCCTGTAGCCATTCGTTGATTCTTCAGATTCTACTGGCCCCTTCAAAACCCTTCCCATTGATTGGGAGGATTGATGAAAAAACTGCATGTATTCCAAAGGCCTTTACTGCCACTCCTAGGGAACTTTAATCCTTCTTCATGCTGCTTGGGCTGCTCATGGCTGCATCACTGGCTCCCAGAAACAACAGAAGTGAGTAATAATTAGTGAACTTTCTGAGTCCTGGAAGTCACTCAGCAGCATCCCTGATATGAGCTCCCTCTAAGCATCACACTTCTCTAGAGAACATCACACTTTTTTATTCTAGAGTGTTTGAGTTCCTCTTTCTACAAACTTTCCCTGTTTCCACTAAAAAGGGCATAACCACAACATAGAAAGGAGATTGTGGTAAAAAGCTAGATAACAAGTATAGTTTTGATGTAATTGCAATCTGTGATTCCAAATGTAAACTACTGAAGTTTATACCTTCTTGAAAATTGCCAATCTGTCTCTACCCATATGGGACACTTCCATCTGCTTTCATCAAGTGAATGAAGTTTTTTTTAAAGCTCTTAAAGCCAGGTTTCAGAAGCCAGCTAGGAAAATGTCCTCATTCATGAGGTTTGTATCCTATATATGTGTGTGTATATATGTATGTATATGTACTTAGATGACATAGGTGTGCTGTAACTGTATCTCTAAACACCACTACTCTCATTTCAGTGTCTGTATATGCAACACAAAGAAAAGATGCACAGATGTAATGTAGCCAAATTCCCACAACATTTGAAATTAAGTGGGTTTATCATTGGTACAGACAGATGCACTCCTGAGAAGCTCCAGATTCCATCCACACTGTTTTTGCAGAAGGAGGTATCCAGCCCAAGGTTTTAATGTGGGCCTGCCTTTCACTACAAGGCAAAGCAAGGTGAGCAAATCCCTTCTCCTGGTTGTGCTGTTGCCCACTGCAGTGCTTTGAACCACACTTTACAAACCATACCTGAGTTATTCTAAGGTTCTGAGATACCATATGTGCTGCATTCCCTTGACAGATGGATATTGATGATTGTTCTCATCTGCATGAACACCAGCTGAAGCATAGGCAAAACTGTTAATGATATTAAAGGTGTGCTGATTAAGATCACATTCAAGCCTCCGATGAAACCCAACACCATGTTTCACAAATTCCACTTTTTTTTTATTGTGATGTTGATGTACCATTTGTTGATACTATGTAGCTAAAATAAAATTTAATATGGTAGACATACTATTAATGTATGTATGTATACATTACTAGTATATCCAGATATAACTGTATAATTAAGTATATCCAGATAATTCATTCCTCAAATAAGCTAGTTCTAAAGAATAGTAAAGACACTAATGCACAAAGGAGAATATACAGGAAAGTTCAATATACAGGAAAGTAGGTATGTATAAAAATTTAGAGTTAATGAGTGTTTTATTTAGTTCCTGGTGGTAAGGAAGTTGCTATACTCAGAATTTCAAATGAGAGTCTTTCAGGGTAAATATTAGAACAAACCTCAGACAGAGAGGTGTTTTCCTCACAAGAAAGGTTTGCAACAAAGGGAAATTTCAAAAATAGAAGGTCAAATTCTGCCTCTGACTGCCTAGTGTTTTTCTAATAGGGAGACCCATTTAATGGTGTACTACACTGTGTTTAAATAACAGAGAGCACTTTATACTGGACAATGGAATAGGGGACTCACCCCCCTTCCATAACCAAGCAGTGTAGGACATTGATGGGACGTTCAGGAAAAATTCCAGGTATCACTGCAGACAAGTCAGATGCTTCCTTCTATTATCTTCATTGCCTTTCACTAGAAGGGAGATCAGTTGGTTAGAGCAGGGTGCTACAAACACCAAGGCTGTGAGTTCAGCCCCTGTTTGGGCCATTCACTCAAGAGTTGCACTTGATGACCCTTAGAGGTCCCTTTCCACTTAGAATATTCTGTGATCTCTTCAGGAAAGGTGTTATAACTACACAGTACAAACATCTAGCATATTCTTCATGGATAGAGGGTAAAGGACTTTGGCTTGGTCGAGTGTAGCTGAAATATGGGCCTCTTTCCCCTCTGGTGCCTGTGGAGACACGGTCATATAGAGACAAGAACAAAGTAGTCCTTGAGGAGTAGGAATGTTTTTCATATGCTGCAGCAAGAGTCATCAGACTCTGACTGTCAGTGTTGCCAAACAAGATATTCTGTGTCTCAGTTTAAACTGAGGATAATTAAAGTTTTCATTGTTTGTTTTTTTTTTTTTTTAAGAACTCTAAGAACTCTGAGAATTTCTGGTGTAGTACAAGATTTTCTTTCATTTAGCCATACCTTTTTTGAAGTTGATAGCAGTTACTAAATCAGCCACTGAGAAACTGATGACATATTATCAGATTTGCACAAAAATTATCAGAGACACAAGATACTGGTTTATGCATGTGTTTTATTGGGAAATTTATAGTCAGGATGCAGTATATATTATACATTAGGGAAGAAATCTCACATTAACTGCTGATTTCTTCTGCTTTGCTTCCAGTACTCACACCAGAGTTTGATTAGACCTAGTGGGAACAGTTAACAGTTTTTTATGACACAATGCATATACACACTGAACATGGGCTTGACTGCAAAGAGAGGCAGAAAAAAAAAAAAGAAAAAGAAAAAGGACAAGAATTTCTGATACAGAAAATGCGCTTTGTAATTAAGAGATGAAAACAACCTGAAAAAATAAAAGCTCTAGCAAAGCCTCTACTCTCATGTTTGGGTCAAACTATTCAGATAATTATATAACATTGCTGGGTTTAATTCCTGTACTTGTTGTCCCTCCTCTCATACATGTTCACTGTTCTCTCTCCAGCTATCCAACCCTGTGAAGGGTGCCCTTCTCCTGTCTCCCTCAGGAATTCTTTTCTGGACAGATCACTTAGTCTTTGTGAATTCATTTATGCAAAAACATCATTCTAGGAAGACCAGGTAATTTTTCAGGTGTTTTCAAAACTGAGCTTTCAACTTCATATCTTAACAGGCTAAGAAATTTACAGGCACAGAACTCCTGTGGTTCATCTGCCTATCTATGAAACAAATCCTTCTAAAGCCTCCAAAAACACCACAGCTGAACTCCTTGCAAATACCAATGTACAAGATTGCACAGTGTCAATCTTTGAAAGTGTTGGTTACAAACTGAGATATTGAGGAGCAGAGAATACAAATGTCCAGAATAAAAACAATTCTAGGGTTAAAATAAATTTATATTCCATGACAGTATTTTTGGCTTGTGTAAGAAAAGATACCTGACACTTCCTGAAAGCTAACATTGGACCTTAGTCACAAGGGTATTCTGTAGGATCACTGTACAGACTCTAAACAGGACTTTAAAAAATTTCTTTGTGTTTTTCCATAATAAATGTTGACACGTGATTACAAGTTCTCAAGACTATAGTGGGGAAAGAAGAGAGTCTAAAGTAAAATTATCTATCTCCAGAGACTTGGGGGGAGAACTGGAGGAAGAGGGTGGGAGGTGGAAAAAGAGAGAGAGAGGGAGACATTGTTTAGGTCTAGAAATCCTTTTCCTTCCAGAGTTTCTGAGAGGAATGCAAGAATCACGCTGGTACTTCAGTTCACCATTCAGAAGCCATAGAAGAGTATGAATCTCTAACCTGGACTTCTATCACCTCGACAAACCCTGAATTTTTTTGTTTCAATTTGTGGTTAAAAGTTGAGGAGGAAAAGGTAATGAAGCACACAGCTTTTAGTTTAATGAGTTTCTACTAGTAGAGATTTACATCTTTATATTAAATTAATGTTAATAAGCACTTTTTCAATTCAACACCTGGAGGTTTGTCTGTTCATTTTCAGAAGGCATCCACAAATTCTGTGCAGGCTTTCTGTGCCTTGTCAGTGCTGTAGCCTCTGGTGAGTGTCTCTTGCTGCTGTGCTTTGTGCTATAGCCATAGGATGAGAGAGACATTTTAATCATGCACAAAATAATTCACATGTAGAAAAGAAATCAGATGGGAAAATTAGTCCAGGTGGATAGATTCTAGTCTGAGGTAGATATTCTAAAGTAGAATTCTCACAGCCAAATTTTCAATTGCATTACCTGGTGAACTATTCACTCCAGTGAATAATCACTGGAGCATTTTTTTCAACAAAATAACTTGGCACAACATAAAATTGCCCTTCTACCAACAAAAATGTGAGCTATAGATTACATTAGTGACAATACTGAAATTGTTCAGCATAAGTGAACTTCAGAGACAGATAAAGACATACAGTCATACACTTTAGCATATATTGCATGTGTGAAATATTCTAAGATAACTATACTTAACAGTCAAGTATTATCTGAGTTTATTTAATAGAAACAGGAATGTGAAAAAAAATCAATTTTGTCCTTGGTTGCTCTGTGTACCTAAAGGGCAACAACTGTAAATCTGAATAATTTTTTTAATGCCAGGATATTTCCAAAGGTAAATCCCTTGGTTGTTATTATTGATTTCCAGCAGCTCCCTTTTTTTAATTTAAATGTAAATATTTTCAACTTTACCCTTTTTATGAATCAATAACAATTTACCTTGCAGTATTATGCTAGCACAAATGTTTAATACATGGATCATGTCCTTTGACTTACACCTTGCTGTAATAAAAATGGGTTTGGAATAGATGAAGATCAGGTTGGATAGCACTAGTACTCTGGCACAGTAGCTTGTATCTATTTATAAAATGAGAAATAATGGTAAAGTAAAACCTCTTCCAATAAATGTTAATTTAAATTGATATATCTGCAGATATAAAGATATAGAAACCAGAAATTCTGATTAGCCAACATAAGCAGAAATGCAGTTCTCTGTTCTTTTCTTTTATGCATTTATTTAAAATTTAAAAATAATTTTACTAGGAATTCTGACAACTACAAATGTTTTACTTAAAAGACTTGGTAGCAAATGGAATGGTAAAGTCAAATCCATTTTACCATAGAGCTTTGATAACTGTCCAAAAGTTTAAAATGTTATCCAGTGTTTGATACCACTTTTGGGATTTCTTCCCAGTCCTAAAGACCTCCAAAAAGCTACAAACTATTATGAGTATCTAGGCTTTGCTCTTGTTTTGGAAAATGTCCATTTAGGGTTTGCAAAGACAAAACAAATAGTGACACTATAGAAAACAAGCCATAGAACAATTAACAGATCTATATGTGAATATTTTTCCACAAAACCACCTTCTCTGTATAAAATACAGGAATCTTTGAAAATCTATCCATCTTCCCAAAGATGAATCTCAAACCACAGTAGTGTTGATTCACTTCTGGGCTCCACAGCACAAGGGAGACACAGAGCTTCTGGGGCAGATCCACTGGTGGGCCACTGAGGTGGTCATGTTCTGGGAAATCTGTTCTCAGGGAGGCTGGAGGAGCTGGGTGTGCCCACACCAGGGAGGGGACTGAGAGGGGACCTCAGCAGGGCGTGTGTGAATCCAACAGGAGGGTGTCCAGGGGATGGAGCCAGCCAACAGTGAAACTGGTGTGCAGCAAGTTCCACCTGGACGTGGGGAGAGTTCCCTCACTGCGTGTGGCTGGCACAGCAGGCTGTCCCCAGGGTGTGGGGACTCCACTCCCCAGGAGGCAGCTGGAAGCCACCGTGTGCCCTTGCTCCAGGATAATGCTCTGGGAGCAGGGAGCTGGAACAGGTGACCCACTGAGCTCCCTTCCAGCCTGACCCATTCTGGGACTGTCACCAGTGCAAAGCCAGGGCTGTAACTGGGCACTCGAGGTGACTGCACAGTGCTCCTAACTGGGACAGTTTTCTGTCCTTTGATAACACTTAGAAAGATTGAATTTCTGATTGGTAAACTAAGGCTTTCATTTATTTTTCTTTTTTTGTTGGATCTCTTTTCTTTCTTTTTAAATGAATCTGGAGATACCAGCGTATTATTTTCAGGATTTTGATCTGGAATATCCTTTCTCTTACAAAGTTTGCTAAATTTCCCAAGTCTTGTGTAATGCAAAAAATGCTTTGTTTTAAAAGGACTCCTATTGAACAATGGCAGTTTTTCTTAACATCTGGGATGTGCTAGCTGTAGCAAACATAGTGTGAGCAAAATGCCATTTTTTAAAGTAGTTAGCTAATATTTTTATCATTGAAGGAGAAAAAAGTACATACAGGCTTACCATTGACTTAATTTGAAGTTCCTCTTGTTTTCAATATAATAGTAACACTGTCACTCCATATAGTGTTGCAACTTTTTTGTTTTACCTGTGACTCCTTTCATAGGAGGATAAAAATGACCAGGAAAAAATCTGTGAAGAATCTAGGCCAAAGTACTGTGGACCAAACTTTTCCAGACATTGTTATTACTGCTATGAGAAGAAGACTGAATAGGATTGGAAAAAACTCAAGCAAATAAAACCCAAAACCAAACCAAAACCAAACCAAACCAAACAAACAACAACAACAACAACAACAACAACAACAACAACAACAAAAAATTCTTTTTAAATGCTTTTAAATTTTTAAATTTAAATTTAAACTTTTAAATTTTAAATTTTGTATTTAACCCAATGTTGTAAATGTGTTAGAATCTTAAGGTACCCCTGAGGTCATCACAAGTTTCTGCAGGAGCAGTATCATGGCTCACATATATAATATCTTCATTAGCTCATCTGCCCTGGAGCACAATAAAGCTGACATAATCACACACATAACAAATTCTGTAGCCCTTTTTCCTAGCTTGGACCAGGGCAGAGTTAACTCAGTGAACTTTGGAAGGCTTTGATTTGAGGACAGAACAGTTAGTCAGTAAAAGAAGGAATGATACACATTTTGCAGGCGAAGTTGACATTGTGAAGGACAATATAAAGATTTAAAACATTTTATAATGTCATCCTGTAATAAAGAATAGCATAGCATTCTCCTGTTTATCATCTGCAGTATTCCTTATCTTCTCCACTTCAACTGCATCATAATTGGAAGAGAAAAAATCTATGAGGATTAAAAAATATATTTATCATATGAGCTAATTCTTAAATTTAAATTGTATTTTGGCAATAGTTAAATTTTCTGGAACGTGCAGAATCCACTAGAGGTTCAGTTCAGGCTGATTTTAAACTGTGATTGCAATCACAGAACCACAGAATAGGTTGAGTTTGAAGGGATCCAAAAGAATCATCAAGTCCAACTCCTGGCCCTGCACAGGACACCCCAAGAATCACATCATGTGCCTGAGAATATTGTTCAAATGCTCCTTGAGCTGTGGCAGGCTGGTGCTGTGACCTTCCCTGGGGAGCCTCTTCCAGAGCCCAGCCACCCTCAGGGGGAAGAACCTTTCCCTGCTATCCAACCTAAATCTCCCCAACAGTTTCATGTAATTCCCTTGAATTCTGTCACTGGCCATGAGAGTGAAGAGATCAGATTTTAATATAATAAAATATAGTATTTCCCAATTTTACCAATAGAAATGAAATAGTTAGGACCTTCAGAAAGAATATTATAAAATAAAATCCAAAAATGATGTGAGAAAGAGAGTACAGGTCCTAAAACCTTTGTAGCAGTAGATGACAGAATATTTGACTGCTGCTTGAATTAAGACAGATTTCTTTTTCATGGTCTATTGCAGAGCTAGAGGAGGGATGTAATCCTTTGTTCAGTAGTAGATGTGAAAGAAAGCACTGTACACTATCAATATCCGGTGTTAAAGCTGAATACTGACAGTGGAAACTCTGCAGATATGTAACGTAACTACCTCATTTAGCACACAGAAGATGACAAAAGACACTGTTAAATTGGATCAGTTATAGGAAATGAAACTCCAAAGGTAAAGAGATCAACAAACCAGAAAAATGAAACTGAAAGAAGAAAACCCTGTAAAGAGGTAGGAGCTAATAAAACAAGAAATTCCTCATGTAACTTTGCACTAAGCTTTACATTAGCTACAACTTCTGTTTTTCATTTATGAAAGGTAAGAATTTACAATTTGTGTGAAAATAAATGTTTTTTAAAAGTAGAATATCTATCATATGAATAGAGACCAAAATAGGCCTGTGCCAAATTTTATAGGAAAAATACATTCTTGTCACTGCAATTTTATAGGAAAAATACATTCTTGTCACTGCATCCTATTTTGATGGTGTATAGAGGCTGTTAGCAGTCTGCAAGGGTCTTATATCTTCTGAATAAAACCAGGGAAATGAAAGGAACACGTGGTAAAAGCCAGTGGAGGTAAAAGAGCTGCTGATTTGCCCTAGTGTCTTTTCTGGGTGGGTTGGATTCATGCTGCCTTCAATATTCCATTCAATTGACTGAAATCATCAATTTCTAGTACAATGACATGCAAGAAGGTAAAAAACCTTATTCTAGAACCTGTTCTTTAACTTGAAAATGCATGAGGGTACAAGATACCTGAAAAGATACCAGGTATGAGAGCTGTCCAGGGCACATCTAGGAGGTTTAATAATTTCTTAAGTACCCCAAAGAATTATACTGATTTCAAAAAAAAATGTAGAAACAAACTCGATTTCAAAAAAAAATGTAGAAACAAACTCAATTTCAAAGTTCCTGTAGGAACAATAGCATAGATCACAAGAACATCAACATTCAGAAGAAAAAATTATTCACACCCATCTTTCCAAATGTGAAATATTCAAGTGTTCCTAAAGAGACCAAAATTGAAATAAGTGCAAAACTTGTGACCGATTTATACAATATTATTCTTATCACTAGAAGCAGCTTTTTTAAAAAAAAGAATTACTAATGTCAAGGTCCAGCAAAGGCTTGGGGACAAACACTGAAAATTGCAATCTAGAAGTTTCTATCCCACCTGCCACTGAAGCTTTAATGGGACTTAGGCTACGTCCTTGTCCCAGTTTTGATTGTCCAGTGTCCTTGAACCTGGACTGGCATTTCTGCACCTGCCCGTTTCCACTGGCTTAGGCAATTAGGTACCTGGTCTGTCAGAGTTTGGCTTTCTTGTCAACTGAAAGCTGAGGATCTATTCCTTTCTGTTCTGGGTGTTCAAGAGAAAGTGATGCTGTTGTTGTGTTTTGCTTCAACACAAATCAAAGAAAAATTTAAAACAGAGGAAATGTAAAAACTGATTTGATAAAATATGCTGAAGACCCAATATCCTCAAAGTTTGGAAAATCCATATATAGATCCCCTTCTTCAGAAGTAGCTTTTGGCCTATGGATGGAAACTGAGACCTGAACACTTACATTATGTGAGGAAAGATGTAGAATGTCCTTACAACTGCAAATGCCTCTCGTGTCACAGATTTACAGAATTGTTTTGCTATAAGAATGCAGTAAATCAAATCACAGTAAACTTCTAATATTCTTCTCATTCCACAAGACCTCCCTATAGAGATAATGTGGGTTATTTTACTACAGAAACTGGTTAAGCCTTCCTTAGATGAATTTTGCTTTTTATTATTCTCCAGTAATAAATAAATATTTTTTTTCCTTTATTTATTTAATAGCAGTAAGAACAAGTGGTTTCAAGACAAACATTAAGCAGCTGGTGAACCCCAGCATTATTCACTATTCCATGACATAGCTAATCATTAAAACATCAAATGCTACAGAATTATTCTTTTACTACTTGTTATTCTCAAAAGGGATATTACTTTTTATTTGTGTTTTCATGACAGGAATTCAGTGTAGACTCTGCTACGAATAATATTTAAAACTTTCCCGTGCAAGTACCTTCTTTTACTGTGGGCAAATAGATTAAGAACCAGTCTTCCAGCAGCCCAACACTGTCAGAATAAAGTAGAAGAGTCATTTACCTCAAAACCTAAATTAATGTAGACAATCAGCATGCTTTCTGTGGCTGCTGGGTTTGGAAAAAGGAGAAAGCCTTCGAGAGTGAGAGAAAACATAAGCATTCCTACAGTGTAGTATGTGTAAAGAAGGGAAAAACAGCCAAGTCTGCCAAATTTCAGAACTAATGCAGCTGGAATAGAAGGGTTAAGCATTCTCATGTAACTGGGAGTAAAGCCAGGGGAATGTTGTGATACAATAGAATTATAGATGAGGTGTTTGCTCCAAACTTATTCTAGAATAGAAAAGAGTACATTCTGAACACTAAGGACTTACAAACTGCTGCTGACTAAGAGGGTTGGTAAGTGTGTCAAGAAAAATACAAGTGATAAGTTATATTTTCAGTTTATGTCAGATGTCCTTGATAAAGGGACACGAATCCTCTCAAGTGAGGGGCTTACTTCCCACACACATTCAGAGAGAGAGAGACAAAAGAGCAAAAAAAATCTCTTCATTCAAGGCGAGAAGCTGTCTCCAAAGGATAGTTACAAGAATGCAGACATGCATAAGAAAGAGCCATAAATTAGCAGGTGGAAAGAATGGCACATAAAAGGGCTGTTAAATGATTTTGTGATAGCTAACTTTTCAATAGAGTTGAGTGAACCCAAAAGCCCTGTGAAAGCAGTCATGCATGGAGAAGATGCATATTTGAGAGAGTTTTAGGCTGGGGGTGAGAGGTGAAGGGGGCATTAATTAGAGACTGTTGCCAGGCAAAGTCTATGAGGTAAATTCCCCTCTGAGGTGGGGTTTCAATGTATAGACAAAAAGTCCACTCACCTCCAAGATATTGCTATAGTCCCTTCATTACTGTATAAACATGCATTAGTCATGCCACTGAAGCTGTTATACATCCTGCAGGTTTTAGCAGGAGGAAAAGAAATCATTACAGAAGCAAGGAGAAAGAAGGTTAAAAAAGGATGGAAATACATTAAGATGCCAAAATGTAAATAGTTTCCTCTCTCCTGAGTCTCTTACACATATATCTAAAATAAATGTGGTTGCTCAGTGAAGCCAGTGATCTTATCTCTTGTTTTCAGCAGTCCAATGCAGCCCCAGAGGCACACAAAAAATTAGTGCTCATTGCTGTTATCTTTTCTTACCTAAAGAAAATGCAGCATTGATGAATAAGGAGAAAAACGTTGTGGCTGTCTGATAAGACAGTGTGCCTTCCAGCAGTCTGTGTCTGTAAAGTGCAAATGAACACACTGCAAAAGAAAGGATTGAAAGTCTTCGTTTTGGGGTAAATTCTTTGAAATTCTGAATATAAGGAATTTAAGGTAGATCAGTAAAAGCCTAAAGGTACAATCCTTTGGAAGATTATATCTAGGCCATCCAAAGGATGAAGTGTCCTAAATCAGCAGTACATTCTGAAAAATGTCAGTGTCTTCATTCAGTATTCACAAAGCAAAGGTAAAGACAAAGACACACTGGGCCAGCTATTGGTCTGAAACCAGCACTTGTGTTTACTGAGAAGAACTCTAAGATACCCATTGGAACTGAACCTCTGCCATAGAGGATTAGAGTAGCAGCAAGAATGATTTGCAAAGATGAAGCTGCATGTGTTGATATGCTGTGACTCATTATAGTCAGTTGCATTACTTTTATTTTTATTTCCTGTAAATGTAAGCTTTCATGGAGATCAAAAGAAAATACAGTCTGAAGAAGAGGGTTGTTTTAAAACACGTGAGAAAATGAAAGAATATTCTTGCTGAAGAAAAAGAAGACACCTTTCTTTTTATGCTATTTACTTCATCTGTATTGACATTTATTTCCCAATGAATAGTTTGCTAAAATCCCTAAACTGATGACACATGAAGTTGTCCTGTGAACCATCTAATTTTAGGTAACCTGGTAAATATATCCTCTTCTTACCTACATATAAAGTAGTCATCATTTACAGTAATGGTCTAAATGTATATGAATGTTGAATTGTAAAGACACGCTCAAAACTCACAAAAGGTCCAATAACAACTTGATTTTCTGAAGCATTGAAGGGAGCAGAAACACTTAATATAAATTCTCCATGCTATTTACTGTAGATGAAGGTGGCACAGTAGGTGACTTTGCTGTCATCGTAGTCTGTGATGAGTTAGTGAAATGAATTCAGTGACCCATAAGGTCATGCTGAACTCTCAAAGCACAACCAAAATGATTATTACACTGCACATTCTATACTGGTATGTTAGAATAAAAAAACCACTACAGCTTTGTAAGCTGCTTATTTACCTGCTTAAAATGGATATAATAAAATCACGCCTAGCTCTACAGAAAGGCTTTTTGTTTAGTTTCTGAAACTTCTTTATCAATTATAATGAAGACAATATTTGTGTGTTAGTTTAGACATGCACTGAAATGCCAATGCCTATAATGGAAGATGATGAGAGAGACCTTTTGGTATATATAAACTGTGTGTATATCTATAAAAATGTATATAATAAAGTCTGTGTGGAATATTATAGAGGAATACAACATTGTTATGATTTGGATTCTAGACCAGCTGTAGTTTAAGCCTTTTTCTTGGCACTGCAACTCAGTTATTCTTATTTACTTTATTCATACATTATGTATTTTTTTATAAGTATTTTGCAGCATTAAGCACCTGAGTATTGCATTGTTCAACACTGACTCATTACTTTGCTGTCAGTGCAATGCACAACATGCTAAGGACATTAAAATTGTTCCTGAAGTGCCTTTAACTGTTGGTTCAAGAATAGAGGTAAACAATTAGATTAGACCATCCCATACTTGTGAAATTGGTCATGAACACAGGAAATGATACTGCACTTGAGTCTGTGTAGAAAATTTAAATATAATATCAAGAAAGTTTCAACTTACACAAGATTGTTTGTCTTCAACTTAATCAGCTTTAACAACATTGAATCTGGAACATTCAAAATACACTTTTTTTCTCCTGCTGGCTACTACTGAAATAACTACTTGACAGGATAATTCCATAATAATAAGAAAAAACACCAATAACAATTATATTTTTCTTTCAAGTCTTTGCTCCAGAATGTGTTGGCAGAATGGACACAAAATTTTTCCAAAGCCAGTTTGGCATCTCATCTCATATGTATTTCTGTAAATGTATTGCTTTTAGCAGCAGGTCAAATAAAGCAAAAAATATAGAACTGCACATTTATTTCCCTTTGATCCTTAGAGGTTAGCAGGTTTAGGTACTCTCCAGAACTTCTCTTAATTTTTTATCTTGTCCACAAAGAATGGTGCAAATAGTTTCTACTTCACTTCTGAATTACAGAACGTGAGACATAACAGAAAAATCAGTCTTACCAAGAGTCATCATTTTGAACTTACTTCTAATGCTTTTAGCTATTCCAATTATAATTTCTCACAGTGGCAAATTTATGTTCCTTTCATTTTATTTTTGGTTTTGCCAAACTTGGCTTACAGTCACACGTGTTCCAGTAGTGAATGTACTTTAAACTGCCTTCATGCATTAAATTCTCATTACTAGCCAAGAGCCAAACTGCAACTTGGCATCTTTTAAGACAGATCAGTCAGCTGTCCAGAGTGCTCAGGACTTCTCAAAGCTGGGGAAAAGCCAGATATTGGGATGGCCAAGCAACAGATTCTTCTGTTTGAGAGTAAAAACCAAGTACTCAATGTCTGGAAATAGAAGCTGTGGGTATCCTGCTCTAACATCTCAGGAAATCTGGTGTTTGCCACCAAAGTAGAAGGAATTATAGTTCAGGTGGAATTCAAAGTCTGATCTATGTCTGCTGGTGAAGTGACATGCCCTGAGCCATCCACAGGAAAAAGGCCAGACCCACACCACTGGGTGCTGTATTCAGAGAAGGATGTTCACAGCTTTGCACTCTTTGTTAATCTGTCTGCATTCAATGTTTGCTAGCAGGAGGTTTTACCTGTGTATAACATTATGCTGATCCTTTCTTTCTATTTTTTATATGGCCGTATTTAATCACAGAAGGATTGTCTAAATCTAGCACTGCAGGTGCAGATAGCAACAATTTTAATGAAGAAGCAGAGAGCACTGAATTCTCTGTTCCCCCCCAAAGCACATGACATGTGAAAGTGATCAGATTATATCCGACCCAAGAGGCATTGCATGTCAACACAACAGTCATGTCATAGAGAGCTGGTTGAAGCTCTGGGAACCGTCAGTACACAGGGTTCTTGTCTATAATAATGGGTGTGACATCAGTACCAGGATGGCTGCTACAAATCTAAAAGAAACTCTTGCAGTGAACACAGATTAAAGCTGCAGAGAAAGGCCAGGTTTCAAATCAAGTCCTTAGAGATCTTTCACTGAAACCTCACAGCCAGAAATTCAGTGTCTTACTGGTCAAAAATTAGAACCTCTCGCATGACACTCATACATTCACAGTTTTGGTGTTACCCCGAATGTTTGTACTAAAAAAGAGCCATTTTTCCTTCATGTTGCTATAGCAAAGTCTTACCTTCTTTCCTTCTTGTTCCTTTGTAAAGATCTGAAAACAAACACTCAGAGCAATTGGCTTCCAGGTAGAATAACTTGCTCTGCAAATATGGAGTGTGACATCAATGTTTGTTTGTGGCTCCTGGAGAGGATACTCACATTTAAAGAAAAAAAGACCTAAACATGCTCATGTTCAATGTTGTGCCACAGCCTTTTTCATCCATAAAATGCACTTCTAGAATAGCATCACAATTTGTAATCAATGTGATGTTAATAAGGGCAAATAAGGAGCCAAAGTATTCAAGTGGATAAATGGAATACAAACCTAAGTTTTACCATGTAAAAATCATCTAGGATTCTATCAGACACTGATTTGTTTAGACTGTTCTGAAGACCTCAAATAAAAGTTTTGGGGTATTTCGGTGATGTAGACAGAATTGTATTATCAGAAGTGATTTATACAACTAGAGACAGATATATATGGGTACCTTGATCAGTTGGATTTGCAAAAAAAATGTAAACTAGAACTCAAAATAATCCCTTGAAATACCTGAAAGATTATAAAAAATGAAATATATTTCTGAGTGGAAGAAAAAGATGAAAGAAATTAAATGAAATACATATATTGCATGTACAGTTACTTAGGAAAATTAGTGTCCCAAAGACAACTTTAAGGACTCACCTTTGACACCAAATGAACTTACATTTCTGGTGAGTTCTCCTGCAGTAAAAAGCTTAAGGAGCATTGTGCCTTAATTCAGTTCTAAAACTTGTTTTATTCACCCAGAGTACTCTTCTGGAAATCACACTTTACTGTCATGGATTTCAGTGATTGATAGTTATGCAAACAATTTAGGTAACATTATTTCTTTTTAATCTCATTGCATATTCTCTTTAAGGTTTGTTTTATCTTTTTGTTGTTTGGTTTGTTGTTTTGTTGGGGGTTTTTGTTTGATTGATTTTTTTCTTTTGTATTCCTATAGTGTATTATTCCTCCTTATTTTATTGGGGTTTTGTTTGTGTTCCTATACACAAAAGGCAACTGGCAGATATCGATGCACAGGAACTTCCACCTGAGTCTGAGGAAGAGCTTTACAGTGCAGGTGACTGAGCACTGGACCAGATTGTCGAGAGAGGGAGTGGAGGCTCCCTCACTGGAGGCATTCAAGAGCAGTCTGGATGAAATCTGCCCAATGTTCTCTGGGACCACCTAGCTTGGACCCTGACCACATGACCCACAGTGGTCCCTTCAAACTTTACCCATTTTGAGATTCTGTCCTTATAATCCTCAAAGTTCTCCCCTATTCCTGTCTTCTTGTTTGCTCATGACCTAAAGTCTTCATATGGCATTGTGCCTGAGTGTATGATGCTGCAGTGGGCATCACTGTCTATGCAGCTGTCCCCACAGCTCTAAACTCATGCATGTGTACTGTCTGCAACTCCTAGGCGAGTCAGGAAGCCCAGGAGGACAAGGAGGGAGGATTTGGCTTGGTCTCTGTGTCAGACCCCACAGGTCTAATGGATGTGACTGAACAGGCTTGACTTAAAAATTGCTCCCTCTTGTTCTAGGTGGCCTTGCACCTTTTTGTTCCTTACTCACATTTTCAGTCTCTGCCCTGTGCCAAGACATTTCAGGCTGATGCACCCTTGATCTCTCTTCACAACAATAATACATAGTGGGCTATAAAACAGTTACCCTCATTAAAAGAGTAACTTTTTGAAATTTATGTCTGAAGAAAAACTGGGAGCAGGTTAAAGAATGGCTGACAGGAACTGTCTGCACTTCCACAAGGAGAAGCAAAAAGTCCTGGACCTGGGCAGGAGCAACTCCAGGCACCAATATAAGTAGGCAGTTGACCAGCCAGGAACCAGGGAAAGAATATTTGGGAATTCCACAAGACTTCTTGTAAAATATTCAGGGCAGTGAGCAACAGCAGGGAAAGGAATGAATTTAGGTGATTTGAGAGGAAATAGGATTAGGAAAATAAAAAAGAACATTGTGTAAATAGCTGTCTGATTCTGGAGAGTGTGAGTACAACAACTAAATTATACACTGCAGATTTAGTTTATTTACTTTCACAGAAATATTTCAGTATTTGAATATCCCCATCCAGCAGCTTTTCTGTTTGCTGTTAATACACAGAATATAGAACTCCAACTGCAAGGCAGAACACTCATACTTGTTCTTTACACTGTTCATAGATTCTTGGATGACAACTAGGGAGAGAGGGAACAGGCTGAAAATCAGGAACATTTCACTGAAATTCACTGAAACCTCCTGGAAAAGGGTGGACAGCCAGGAGGGAAGTGCTGAGTGAGGTCTTTGATGATAAAACCTATCCGGGGCCAGACAATTCTTTTGGTAATATTTAGCCATGAAGAAACAAAGCATTAAGAACAACACAGCACCCAACAGTTCAAGGGGAGGATTCAAGATAAACTTTTGTTTTCTCCTCAGATAAAACACCTCATATCCACAGAAGCTCAATGCCTGATGAAAGGAGCTCTCCTGACACCCCTGTACTACCTTCTGACTGTTTCAGCCTGTACAGACTTGGAAACCTTGTGTTTTCCTTTAGTTTGTGTCTTCTTCCAGGGAGCCCTTACTGACCATGGGCTGACTCTACCTTGAATTTTAGGTCCTTGAACAAAATCACAGAGCAAAAAGCTCACACCCTTTGCCAAAAGAGCCCACAGCCCCACACACCACCTGTGTAAGAAGAGAATTAATAACCTCGTGAATTCCAAGGTAGCAAGTGTTTTAAGCACAGGCAAGAGGAATGCTAACCTTCTTAGCTGAAATTTGTCTACCAGATTGCCCTTCTTTTTCTGGCAGTTTTGTGCTCACAGCTGTGCCAGGCTGTCTGGAAATGCCTTAGGGGATCCTGACTTGTTTGTGTAAAAAGGCTCTGGAAAATTTGAGTGATACAGAGCTTGCTACCACCATCACGAGCTGTTCCTCTTATGCAAAATAACACAGAAAATTTTGGAGGCAAAGATATTTTCAATATTCTTAGAAGAAAGAACAAACAGAAGAGTCCCACTGCAAAGAGTAACATATGTTGTCTCTTCCCAGACAAGGGCATTTCTGTGATACCACTAACCTAAATGGGCCAAAGGCAGATTGTTAAGCACAGAGAATGACAATCACTTAATTCAATAACTTGGTTTAGTGGTGGAATGTGATCCTTGTATTTCAAAGTGACTGGAAAAATCAAAAATTCAGAATATAGGTTCTACCAAAAGATATCATAAAAGCATAAGTCTTCACAATGGCAGACGTGATCTTGAAAAGGTTTAAGCCACTTTCCAGAAGTTGTAGTCAACTGCACAAAGAACTTCATCAACAAGAGCAACTGTACTTAATTTCTGTGGTAAGTGGATAGTGATGCAGAACTTGGTATAAGGTTCATGAAAATTCTACTATAAGCCAGAGCTGTGAGAGCCAAAAAAATAAAAGGCTAAGATAGGACTAAAGCAAACTTAATACAGTAAGACATAGTATAGTTTAATATACACATTATTATGTAGAAATTTTATAGGTAATACTTTTTCTAAAGGCCTTTTAATCATAAAATCCAAAACATTTTTATTCCAAGGCATAAAGACTAGAAGTAGGAAGTCAAAAGCACCAGTATCTTTTCTTCAACAAGTTGAATTTTTTTGTTCAAGGAAACTTGTTTAATTTTCATAGAATTATCTTACAAAGAGGACAATAAACATTTGTTACAACAATGAAGGTCTGAAATGGTCCCTTTAATTGATGCCACCACAGTTTAAATGAAAGAGTTTAACTTTTTGAAAGGTTTTATATAACAGTTTTTCAAGGGCAATCTTCAACAATGAAACTGTTATATAAAATCTTTTATGAAAAGCTGCTTCATTCAATCTATCAATCAGATGAAGGCTTCTACTGTGAAAAAAATCCACATATGACACAGAAAGTTTAAGACAAATAAAATTTTAGAGCTTTAAAAAAGATAATAATGCAAATAATGGCAGGTGTTAGCACCAATTATAGCCATTTGAGTTCAGTAAAGTAGTACATTTTCTACATCCAGTACAGAATCATTGAGGTCTCAGTGCCCAATATTCAATCCAGATCTTGCAAGGAAGACTGCAATTTGATTGAACATATTGAGAAACATCCGTGGCCCCACCAAGTAAAAATGAAATTTGTGTCCATGACATGTTTTTGTCAATAGTTCCAATTTCAGCTACAATCAACTGATTATTTAACTCTGTCGGCTTCAGGCTTTCATATTACAGAAAGAGCACCGGATTCCATTCAGAAAAATCTCTGTTTATTCATCCCTACTGACTGTTAGTTCTTTTTTCAAAGTGGTGAAGTTGATAGAAATTGTTTTAAAGATCCTGGCAGGGAATGTAAGTGAGAGAGATTTCAGTGCCTTGTGCCATGTTGGATTGGGATTTGATCCATAGTGAGACAGTCCTAACTCAGATGCTATGTCATTTTATTCCTACAAAGAATTGCACTACTCTAGCCAGTATAGATGTAGAAAGGCTTACTTCTGAGCAAAAAGCAGTGAAAATTCATGTCTGAAGTTTTACTGGGAGTTGTAACACATTTCTTGTGTGTAAGAATCATAATCTCACTATAGCTCTGGGGTGTTAGTTTGGTTTAGTTTGGTAATGCCACTACATTTCAAAGCGAAACAAACAATCTTCCACCCCAGAATTTAGGGGTTTATTTTATTAGTTCAGCTGCTGCTCTGGGGTGGGGGAAGTACAAATGATGGAAGATTGCAAGAGAAAAAAAAAACAAAAAAGTCAATGAAAAGTCTTTTGAGACTGCAGTTATCTCTCTTTGAAAATGACATTTTGTGTCCTCAAAATACACTGGTCCCTGGTGGAATCTGCTTACTTTAATTAGCAATTTCTTCTCATCAATCCAATCTAAATCTGAACTAAATTAAAGGGGTACATCTCACACAGTACCTCTGGGAGAACAGATGACAAATATCACTGCAAACTCTATTTTTCTAAACATTTGCAATAACTGCATGAAAAAATGTACCAAAAAAACCCCCAAACAGAAAACCAATAAAACAACACTGTACAGAAAACAAACTTTTTTACTCACTTAGATATTATTGGTCTCTGAGGACCAGACAAAGTAACCTGGAAAAAATTAGTGTACTGTAGAAGCTGTAGTAACAAGGCACAGGGCAGTGTCACCTGTAGGTAAAAGGGAGAGGAAAAAAAAGATAAGGTGGAAGCAATTCCAATGTTGAGAGTGTTCCTCTACTATTCTTTCCTTTCTGTCTCCCACATCATGATCTGTCCTTTTCTGGTGCCAAAAAGACATGACAGCAAATACAGACCTTTGCAATTAACAATCTCTAGTTACAGGGAATGCTGTTTGCCAGGGCCACAGCCCTGCAGAAGCTGCAGAGCAATGTGCTGGCTGTAAAGGTGATGCTGCTCCCCTGAGGTGTGGGAACAATCACCAGCTACAGTCTCTTGGGGCAAGGAAGCTTATCAGAACTGTGGGACTGGTTTCTGAGCAAGAAGGGACTGAAACTTTGGTCCTCTTCTGTTTTGAAAATATAAAATGATAAATAAATAATAAAATAAATAAAAGAGTGCATAGGATAAAGGTCTGTAGAGTCACAAAAAGTCATGGATAAAATGAATAGGAATAATTATTTCCTATTTCCCATAGTACAAAAACTCTGTAATGCCAAACTTAATATATTATCATTGAAACAAAGTGTTACAGTGTTCAAGGGGGAATACAACTGGGACAATATTAATTATACAAGAAAAAGGTTTAAAAATCGTGAAGATTTTTTTTCCAGATACATATTTGGTTTGCTTTTCATTTTGTATTAAGAAGCTTTCAAGATGATCTGTCATATTTTAGATATTAAGTTAAACAGAACATTACCCACATAAAGCATTGTTTTCTGTGGCAGTGACCCTTTTCTCTGTGTGGACATTGACTCTGCTGCAGAAGCCTGAGACAGTCGTGTGAAGTGCACACAAACAGAAAAACACTTCTGTAATTCAGTCAATTCACTTACATCAAGGAGCACACTGAAAGTATGGCACTAAGATTGAAATTCAGTTTTCAATCCCCTACAAGAGGAGAGTATTTGGGGTCAGTTTTTATCTGTTTATGTAGGTGAAAGTCTGTTTACACAACAGAATTATGAACAGTGTGAGGTTGTTTACATCTAAGGCTGTGTTTTGGAATCATTTCTACTCAAGAGCTGAATAAAGTAGAAGAGCAATGTACTATGAATCAGCTGTTAATGCAGCTGCTTATTTTATAATGAGAAAGAAAAATGTCATATGGGCTTTAGTTAAAGTTTTTAACTTGGAGAGGTCAATGTCTGATTCTGTACTTTCAGAGAGTGATGATCTGGTAAAATTTCAGCAATCTTGGCATAAATTATATTATATGCAATTCACATAAATTACTATTAATATATTTGCTGAGTTTCTTGCAATTTGTCAAAAGCTATTTCCACTTATACTTTAAATACTATGCAAAAGAGATATGATTAAAATAGTCATTTAGTCTCTATATGAGTGAGTAAATTTCAATTACCTTTCTTTCTACTGCTGCATAATCAGAGACCTTGCTGTGAAAAGAATGTTTCCTTTTCAACCTCTCCTTGTTACCTTATATGAATGAAACAATCCTTTTCATTCTTCATAGAATGAACACTTATACGTTATTTTTATGAATTTTATTATGTTAAAAAGAGGGTTTATCTGAAAATATAGGATTTATCTGGAAATATAGGATTTATCTCAAAGTCCTATAATTGAATAATAAATTATGCAATAATTTTGCAAGCAGGAAGGAAAATCTACATCTGTAACTGAGTTATGATAAACACATAAGAAACAGTGAAGAAGCTATTAAATGTAGTAGATACATAGAGGGGAAGAAGGATACAGGTAAGAAAATGAATATAAAAGTAGAAAGGAAGAAATTATGCTAGAAATATTCATACATATTTCATAGAAAGTAATAAGATATGCTATTCAGTAATTCCAGAGATGCATTTGAGATGTTACAGGACAGAATTAATCAACCTGGCTTCCACGAATACAGAAGAACTGTGTTACAGGTCTCAGGAAAAGATTTAATACTGCTTTTATACTGGTTTATATAAAGATGCAAGAATATTAATGTTCTCTAGTCACAAGTTCTTGCTATCTAGGTCTGGCAGTCTGAACAAGAGTGGCCAGAAATCGAATTCTGCTCAACCAGTGCCCTTGGCCTCAGTGGCTGCAGGGTCTCAGGACAAGGGAGGTTCAGCCAATGTGCCAGAGGACACAGAAGACACTCTCAGAGCATTGCAAAGAGAAGCTTCTGCATTTCAGGGGTTTGCATTACCTTTGGAAGAAGGAGCATGAAGAACCCAGACGTATATTTGTAAGATTAGGTACAAAATACTGCACTCCTCCCCTCACTGTGTGTATGTCATAGCTGTGTGTGACTGTCCCATCTCTATCACCCTGTACAGGACCCCTGAATTAAGTGAGGAATGTCATGCTATGTTCATAACTATTTTTTTCCTTTTCTGTCCAGTGGAATGGAAGTGGAAAGGTGTGACACACATGATTTCTTTCTGAAAAGCACTACTCTCACAGTGGTTTATGCTATCTTCTTGCTCTTTTTCCTTGTCCAATATAAACAAGAGCATTGGCCGCATTAAATGAAAGATTTTGCTATATCTTTTGACAAATGTTGACCATCAAGTATTATGTGTAAAATCTAATTTGTTTGTTGATTTCATTCACTATCTTTGGAAAAACTGTTTCATTACTATGCTAATGGAAATAGTTCTTGCTTCCACACTGTCCTGATAGAATGCAATATGAGCTCACTAAAAGTCAAATTCCTTCCTAATTTATAGCCTGTGCCATAAAGTGTTGGCTAAAGGCCAAAAAACCTGCATTACCCAAGCCTCTGAAGTTGTGCTACAGAATCTGGCTACTGATGGCTCTGTAGTAGTTTAAAACTCAGTGCTCTACACTAGCATAAAACAGCACATAATGCAAAAAATCTAATTTTTATGCATTAGATTCTGGAAAACAAAATATGCTTTGAAATGTTAAAATTATAGGTGACTGGTAAATAAAGAATGTGTATTTTAAATCTTAACAATTACTAAGAATTTCTAAGTGCAGATGAGTCAGTACAATTTGTGTTAAATCGTGTTCTTTTTTTCATTTAGACTGTATCTTATACTAAAAGTGACTAAATGGACAAAAATAGAACTGGGAAATTACTTGGTGTGGTTCCAGGGAAGCAAAATACCATTTCTCTTTCATATAAAGTGTGAGTAAAAAAGTGCAATGAAAAAGAAGCATGAGCCCGTGTATGCAGATTTCATGGTCATGCACATTGCAATGCCAACAGCTAAAGGCACAGTCTCTCTTTGATTTTGCCATCTCACTGGTGTGATTCCTTCAGTAATAATCTTCCCACCTAGCAAATCTTGTTTTTCTTTAGCTATCATCAGCCAACACAGCTTCATCCATCACACTTCTGTTAATGTGTGCTGCTTTAATAGCTTAGGACTAGATTTTTAGGGGTTGGAAAGTTAGTTGAAATTTAGCTCTAACAACCAGTAAATAGATCTGTGTTACTGAGTGAAGTAAAAAATTTAATAACCTTATTAAAGCTTAAAATTCAATTATCTTTCTGATGTGGCTTAATCATAAAAAAATACTTTTAGGTACGTTTGAATATGTTTATTTGGTGCTGTTCAAGAAAAAAACAATATATACTCAGCACACTTAACTGCATTCATCCCAGTCCTGTGATCAAGCCATTGTTATGTTTAAGATGAGCTATTTCATTTCCTGAGGCCTTCTCCCCAGGGATCCTCCTTCCCAAGCCATTTTCTCAGAGCTATGCATGTGTTTTGAAAAGAAATCTGTTGGGATAAGAGCTGAGAAGATGAAATACAAGGCAGGGGATCAGAAAATGTGAGTATGCAGAAGAAAATGAAAGACAGGAGCAAAAGGGGATAAATAAAACCGTTGGATGAAAGAAAACAAGAAAGCACATGGCTACAGGCTAAAAGAGAAATTTCTTTGCCAACTCAGAACCCTGGGGCTGTTTACAGGATACGAATACAAGATGTATTGCTCTTGGAATGGAAAAGGTAATTGGTTAAATTCTGAATATTCCAACACATTATTTATTTTATTTTTCATTACTTAAATTTTCACACCTTGTGGAAGTGGAACTTTCACCAGTTATTTTCATCTAAGATGAGCATCATTTTATTGCTTCTGAAATGACAGATGTTATTTTTTGAAGTTATAGAAAGGACATGCACTAAAACCAGATGTTCACTGAAACACTTAAACTTCCTAGTTTTGAGAGTCTTGGCGACAATGAATTATATCTCTTTCAAAGCTGACATAACATATATGACAAATGCCAAACCTCCTGGAAACTGCAATGGAAGTGTACAAGCCTAAAGATTCCAGCCAGCATTCTCTGTTCTGTGCTCATAGTAACACACTGATCTAATCTAAAAATGTGTTGTTTATGTTATATTTATACATAAAAAATTCCTTAGCACTTGTTAAGGAACAAGAAGTGCTAAAATTATCTTATCCCACGTTCTAAAGGCACCAAGCACTGTTACAGTGTTGGAATGCCAAGTTCTAATAGCTCTAGTAGTTCTAATAGTTCTAATGACATACATAGGTTACCCTCATGTGAGCCTGGCTGGTCCTTGGATTGCTGCTGCTCAGAATGAAAACCTGCCTCAGGAGACTGAGACTGTTCCACCAAAGGCAAGACAAGAACAGAGGTATCTAGTCTATGTCATGTCTCCTGCAAAGGAACATTAGTTGTAGTGCCTTAACTCTAAAAGATTTTTTAAGACTGTCCTTGGGTCTGCACCAGAGGAAATATAATTTTCTTTCCAAACTCATTATAACTTTTTCTTAATATTGCGTGTATTGATCAATCACATTTAGACCATCTTTGGAGAAACTTTTGGAATGGTTTGAGATGGAAATTGCTAGGATTATAAAGAATCACAAAATAGCAAAGCATCTTGTGCTAATCTTAAGGTAGATACTGCAGCATAGCCTTGACTAATTGAATAAAACGATCCTTATTCCAGAAAAATTCTTGTTTGAAAAATAGATCCTCTTTAGTCCACAAAGGGTCCAGGGGATGTCCTACCTGGACTCCAGCTGCCACTGCTGAAGTGCAAGGGCCTCCAACCAGCTCTGTGTCCCATCTGCCAGCCCCCTGCTGCTCCCTGTGGGGTCCCAGAGAGAATCAAATGGCACCTGTCTTCAGGCAGATTTATCTTTATAAAGCCAAACTCTGCTTTATCCACCACAGGAAAAAAACAGGACATGAAGCCCAAACATCTGAACGAGGATGAAGTGGGAATGTGACAGAGAGAACTTTGGACTGCACTAAAGAGAAAGCTGCTGCCAAGAGGGACAATGTTGCTGTGATTTTTTAGCCTTCTGATGTTTATATACTTGGACTGGAGCTTTCTCACACATTGTAAAGTAAAGAGTAAGGTTTGTAAATTGTGCCTACCTTCTGGGGGAAGGACAAAACTGATGGGCTTCTAGTTTGATCAGTGGAGTCAGAGAGGTGTCAACCTCATCCCCCAATTCCTGATCAAACTCCAAAAACTCTCTAAACGCTAATCCCATAAATAAACTACCCTCCTTTCTCATTGTCACAACCTAATGGGTTTTTTGTGTCCATCTAGTGACAGGATAGTTCTGCAGATCGAAGCAAAATCCCCTAAAAATCTCCTTTTCTATTTATCACTGATAGAAAATGGAAACAATCATCTACTTCCAGCAGCCCACTGGACACAATGAGCCAAATAAATAATAAATGGCAAAAAAAAAAAAAAAAAAAAAAAAAAAAAAAAAAAAAAAAAGTCTTGTATGGACAGTGGTGAGTGGGTAATTCTACCTCCACCATGAAGGGAGGAGGTGTTCATATGGGCTCTTCCAAAAGAACTTTCCCCTTTCCCAGGTCTCTTTCTGCCTACAGAAAGTGGACTGACACCTTTGCTGCTCTTCTCACCTCAGATGAGTCAGTCTAGCACAGATCCAGCATTTACAGAGCAATGAACCTCTCAAAGGGAAATATCATATCATAGCAGTAGAGAACTGTCAGCCTCTAAAAAAGAAGTTCTGTACAGCATTGTGTAAATGTGTAGGAATTCATTACATATTTTTTTCTTTGAAAATAAATTTGTCACTGGTTTTAACATAAAAGACAAAGAAAACAAACATATTTCTCATCTGTATATTTTTCACTTGCTGTTTAGACTGAGATAGAAAGTTAAAAACTTCAAAGGATTTCTTGAAATATATATAAGTTGACCTGGACTAGAAGTATTGAACTCTTAGTACTTTTCCAAGTTAGTACTTTTCCTGGAAGAGATTCTAAACCAATTTTCTGTTTTATATCCACCATTTCAGCCAGACAATTCCTGACAAGCAATTCCTTTTTATTTTATTGTTTGCCTAAGAGTAGCATCATAAACTAGGTATATAGCAGAAATAACATTATTTCTTTTAGTTACAGAGTTTCTTTAATAGTCTAAGAAATATAGTCCCAGTCTTGAAGTAAACACAACATTCCAGAACAAAACTTTGCTAAATGACACCCTGCATTCAATCTTTTTTAAAGTTTGTAAATTCCTTAGAAATTTCTAGAAAATCTAGAAATGTAGTTAACATCAAAATGAAATTAAAACATACAAACAAACAAAACATTTTGGATGCTTATTGACATAAATTGTCATATTTAGAGAGGCTAACGCTTCTCTAATTTGCCCTTGAGAAATGTTTCCCATTACAAGGTGAAATTTCCCTCATATCCAGGATAAGCTTTAAACTTAAATGACTCACAGATGGCAGTCACCTTTTGAACAAGAGGAACCCAAAGCCAAGACTTAGCCATTTTTATGCACATTACATTTTACTGAAACTAAGAGTTCTGCATCAAAGATCAGTGTATTGAAACATTACATCTACACAGGGCAACTGCCATGGTCAGGAACTTTAAGATGCCATTCTGCAATACTTACTTTTATTGATGAGGTAATTTCTATATGAGGAATTCCTGGGGCTTGATGAAAATTATAAAGCAGCCAAATGGATTTGAATATGGAATAGTTATTTACCACCCCTGTAGATTTGACTTCTTGGAAAAGATTTTTACTCTAAAGAATATGTGAGGTCAATGGCATCTTGATAATATCTGTCAACAAAGTGGAATACAGGCACTATTTTTTATTTAAAAGGCAGAGAAATCCCTTTGCAAAAATAGATTTGATTTTTCTGATTTTGCTATTCACAGAAATGTCCAAGACAATTTAAGTATTTTAAGAATGCCATTAATCCAGCTCAACAGAGATCTAAATATATAGCCTACATGGCAATATTTCAGGGCTGAGAGGAGAAGTCAAAATTGTTTTAGTGTCAAAGATCCAGGCTTTAGTATTTCCTATTTTTACAGATTTTATTGAATATATTTTTCCTGAATTGCACTTTCCTTCAAGCCTCAATCTTGATTTTTTTCCAAATTTAACATATCCAAAGAAAGGCGACAAAGGTGTTGAATGGTCTAGAAAATGTATCTTTTGAGGAGTGTCTGAGGCAAAAGTGGTTGTTTGGTCTGTAGAAACGAGGGCTCAAGGGGGAGTTCAGTGCTCTCTTCAGGAAAGGAGAAATTCCTGAAAGAAAATTGTGGTGAGGTGGGAGTTGCTCTCTTCTGCCATGTCTCAAGTGAAAAGATGAGAATAAATGTCCTTAAATTGCAGCAGGGGAAGTTCAGATTAGATATTAGGAAAAAAACATTGAAAGAGTGGATAGGCATTCAAATAAGCTGCCCCTGGAGGTGGTGGTCACTGTCTCTGGAAGTGTTTAAGAGGCACCTGCATGTGGCACTTGGGGACAGGGTTTAGGGGTGACTTGAGTGGTGCTGAGGTGTCAATTGGACCAGATGACCTTGAAGGTCTCTCCCAGCCTTGACGGTTCTGTGGTTCAAAGAGTCCAACAGCCCAGGCCATAAGAGAGAATTGACTGAAGGTTCAAAGATAGAAGGAGATTTTCTGTACCTTTTGTTCACAAAATTAATCCCATTCTTACTCAAAGTCTTGTTCTCTTCATATTAATTGAATGATGCTTTAACCAAAGTGAAAATTAGCACAGTTTCATCTTGGTGACTTTGTGGAGTGAACCCTCACAATCCATCAAAAGAGAGTAAGATTTTGAGAAGATTATGTACTGTTCTCTGCTACCCAATACAATGGTTTTCTCACTTGCTTTTGTTTTTGCTATAAGGCATATAAGTGAAAAATTACACGTTTTCTTTTTGTAAAGAAAATAGAACAGTCAAACAAGTATTGGAGATGTCGAATCAGCATTGCAAATGTTGGAAAAATGAAATGACTAGTCTGTGAAACTTCATTAAAAATAAAAGGAGATTTTCAACTATCAATTTCCTCTTTAAAATTTTATCACTACTGTCTAAAATTCAATTTGAAGTTTAATTTTATTTTCAAGTTGAGACAATTTAGTCTATTGAGAAGGTATCTTTGGGGCACTACAGGTTTTCCTCAGTAACTGTGTCTCTCATTCCTGCTAGCTTCCAGCATAGAGCAAAGGGGTGGAGTAAAGATAAATTGCCATTGAAACTCTATCTGATGACAGGTGATAATTGTAAATGTTATTAAAGATTTAGCAGTAGGATGCTGATACTCTCAAAAGACTTTTCCAGGTGCCAGATCATACACTGAAGCATTGCTGTTGTAATTAGGGCAGAAAGAAGTCAATTGCTAGAGAAACAAACAAAACTTTAAAGGTTCTGGGGTCCATAAATAAAGCAGATTATTTTCGTGTTTCAGTGAACATCTGACACTCCACTCTACCTTAGAAACAGTGACACAAATGACCATGACCTACCTTAGGACAAAAAAAAAAAAGGCACCTCAAGTGCATTCAAATGCATTCAAGTGTCTGAGCCCCTCACTCACTCCACCCATGGAATGGGGCAGAAAATGTATGAAAAATCTTGAGTTGAGATAAAGAAGGTTCAATGGATAAAGCAAATCCCATGCATGCCAACAAAGCTAAACAAGGAATTCATTCAGCACTCCCCATGGGCCATCCCATGTGTCCAGCCATCCCCAGTGGGGCAGTAAAGGGCTTCAGCATGGCTGACAATGACCTGGGAAAACAAACACCAAACCTGCATCCCCCCCTGCTCCTGCCCCAGCTTTCAGTGCCATTGCACCAGGCTGCACAGAATACATCTTTCATCAGTTGGGGTCAGCTGTCCCAGGCGTGTCCCCTCCCAACTTCTCTTTCCCTCCCAGCCTCCTCACTGGTAGGGTGGTGTGAGGAGTAAAAAGTCTTTGTGTAAGCTCTCCACAGCAGGAATGAAAATATCACCGGGTTGTCAATGCTCTTTTCAGCACAAATGGGAAATGTGGCCTCACACTACCCACTGTGGTGAAAATGAACCCTGTCCACCAGCACACAAATGAACTCAGCTCTGACAAGAGCACTTGCTGAAGGTAGATTCATGGGACTTATTGATGATACTTTGGTGGTCCTGATGTGCCCCCTCCAGCTCAGGATCTTATGATTCTGTGATAGTCCTCGTTACTCCAGAATACGTCAGCTCTGTGAAGAACGATGCCATCTCCAAGGAAGATTGGGGCACACAAAACTGAAAGAAGTTGGGAAGAGTGGCATCCTTAGTGCTGAATAAATAAAGTAAAAGCCAAGGAAAGCCCAAAAATAAATGCAAAGTTCTTAGCTAAGAAATGAGCGAGTCATTTAGTTTTATTAAAGAAAGAGGTACCATATGAAAACTTTTATAGCAACAATTCCTCAAACATTTCAATATAGCTTACTCAGAGACACACACGGTCAGAATAAAACAGATTTTGATCCATCTCATTCATTTTGGTTTGCAAAAGTCTGATATTTCACCAGAATAAAGATTGATTTATTTCATTGACTTCAGTCTCATCAGTATGCAGGACTGGAGGTTTGAGCTGTTATGCAAGGAAAATAAATATTTTTGTTACTTTCAATATTCTTTAAAAATAAGTTAAGAAATCATAAATAAGAAATTCAGGTATTATAGTCAAAGGAAAATTGGAGCACATGATTTTATATTAGAATGTGGAAAAAACAATTTAAGCAAAAAAAAAAAATTAAGGGATTTCTTAATTGCTGTTTTCTTAAAGCCTTACATGGTCTTATTAAATCTGGAAGCAGTGAAGAAGAATGAAGCAGCTGTTAGGAGACTGAACAAAAAACAAATAGCCACTTAAGAGGTTTATTGTTTTCTTTTTGTTCTTAGAGATTTATTTTATTTTATCCCATGGCAGTTTATGAAAGAACAAGAGGAAAACATTTGCTTATGAGAATGAAAACAGGCATCAAAATTGAAACAACTGAAATGAAAACATTGTTATTGTTTCATTTCTCTAGGATACATCTTCATGTGGAACACCAAACATCTGTCAAAGAGTAAGGAGATAGATACTTATGAGATTCAGAACCAGATTTTCAAAAAAGCAGTTCCATGAGCCAATGGAGCTTGATTTTTATAATTTCAGCTGTTCAAGAATTCTCACTTAGCAAAGGTATTAATAAAGTCTCTCTCTCCTATCTGGCTTCCTATTTCCACGAATGTTATAGGAAATATCAAAGAGACTGTAAAATCTCTTTGCCAAATTAGTGGATGGATTCAAAAATTACTGACTTGAGAGAGGTTCTCTCTCACATGCAGAATTTGAACATGTATGCCTTTTTACCTGTGCTAAAACCCCTCTGTGTCCTTGCATTAGCATGAAACCAAAGTGCTGCAAATTGCAACGTAAGCAGTAAGAAAAACAGATAATATTTTGAGGGGGATCCTGGAGATCAAGCCTGTTCAGAAAAGCCCAGTCACAGACATAAGTCTGTGTGTCTTTCCATACTCACTATGAGATATGCAGACTAGCTTCAGAGCCCTTGGCCCAGTAGTAGTTTCAGTAGAATGCTCATATTGATTAGAGGGAGGTTTGCTCTTCAGAAGAATTGCAGCTTCCATGATTGCTTGCATCATTCCTGTCACTAGCCTCAGGAAGGTTTGGATCTTCAGGGCACATGGATGGGCAGTGGGTGACTTGTGTTGTGAGCTGCAGACTTGGGGGTGGCTGCGTGGAAACTCACCATCCTGTTTAGCTGGGAGTTTTTAATGTGATTAAGAATTCTGTTAAAAACGCAGTTTGCATAGTATTCCTAATTATTTTTAACTCATATGCAAACAAATACAGAGATGCTGCTTGTGGATGTGAGGGGCAGAGGAAGTAACAACACAGGCAGAAGTTCTTGCAATACAAACGAAGATATTCTGCTTAAAACAACCTTCCTTATATAAATCTATATGCAGTAAATCTATCATGTTTTCTAGAAAGGGTTGCAAAATATTTACCAAATAAGCACTGGGAGCCTTGAACACTTTTTCCCCCCCTGATTCTACCATGTTCTGTTGTATTTTAGGATGAAAAAAGTTGTATCAAGGAAGAAGAAAGCAAAATGCTAGAACCACTGCAAAGTAATATTCTAAAAGCAGGTGAAGTCAATACTCTAAGCAGGAGCAGAGGAGTAGACTCAAGGTTTGCTGCTCTAATTCACACTTTTTCCATGTAAATAATGGACAAATACCCTAGTTCCAATGACTGTCATGGACTGTGAGCTGACTCAGCCCTCATCATGAAAAAAGGGGACCAGAAAATTGCACTGCAATCATTCTTAACTAACAAATGTAATCAATACTAAATGAACTAGAGGCATTTTATACACTGATACAAATTTAAAGAAGTTATAGAAATAAGATTAGCAGTGAAGTGAGAAACTGAGAAACGCTCCTGTCCTACAGCACAAAAATGTATAGGATGCAAAAAATATTCCCAGTGCAGGAATGAAAAATAACAAATAGAGACTACCAAGGGATTCATTAGGTTTCCCTAATGGAGCAGGCTATTGTTTCTCCAGCAGAGTGACTAATGCTGGCAGTACTACAGCCAGGCTGAACACTTGGGGTTCCTCCCTTTGCCTGTACACCTTTTGGGGATTTATCTGCTGTATCTCGCCGATATATCCTTTTCTTTGCATTGATATAGCACAAAGATACAAAGCATGACAATGGATCCAAGCAACAAGCAGATACAGCATATATTAATGGGCTCAGCCTGAAGGGAGACTAGACCAGAGATGATACGTATGGAAAACTGACATGGAGAAACTCACTAAATAAGAATATGGAGCTATTTATGTAACATTAATCCATGGGCTTGACAACATGCAGGTTCCTGGGAGACCACAGTTTGTTCTAGTAAGTTTTATTCCAGCTGCTGGGTTAATATGAAGCAGAAAGTTATTAGGAGGAAATATATGCATATGGAAATATCAATTTTTGCCTCAGGTAATTTAAAGCTTATTCACATCCTCTTTATTCTTGTTTATAGAAAAAGGATAATCTACCTCAAGAATCAACCCCAGTGCTTTGAGGGCTGTTATCTTTCCCATTAAAGGACAAACTAAGATATGAGTTGTATAAGACCACATTAAACACCCTCCTAAATGGATCCAACCTGTTAAAAGTGACTTACAGATCATAGCAGATAGCAGTGTTCTCCAGATTGTGATGCTTCAGTATAAAAATGTCATCTTATATATCTCTTTTTGCATTGATTTTAGATTTTATATCACAATTTCCTTGCTACAAACTGAAATGTGGCAATCAGGAATACACTTCCAGCCCTCTCAACTATATGAACAACACTGCAAAGGATTAAAATCCAAATCTTATTTCATTCTACATACTGAAGAAATCAATTGTTTAGTCACAGAAATGCAGTGGTAAATTTCAAATTATAAATGATACATAGGATTTGGAATATTTTGATTGTACTAATTATTATACAGAAAATAATTTGGAAAATGTACATTTGGAAGCCTCATAGCCATTATGTAATGTGAGTCATTAAAGTCAGTCCTGAAAATTTAAAAAAAAAAAAAATATCAGAGTGAGAATAAAAAGAGGAAAGTTACCTGAGAAATACACCAACTCAAGAGCAATTGAAATAATAATCCAAGTACTTTCTGGTATGTTCTGATGTTCTGAACTTTACATTTCTTTAAAAAGATGCCTTCAATATAAACACATAAGGGAAAAGGAAGGCGAAAGGGAAATGGAAAAGGAAATAGAGAATAGGGAATAGGAAATAGGGATAAGGAAAAAGGAGAAGGAGAACGAGAAGGAGAAGGAGAAGGAGAAGGACAAGGACAAGGACAAGGACAAGGACAAGGACAAGGAGTTGTTTGGTTTGTTTGGTTTTTCGTTTGTTGGTTTTTTGTTTGTTTTTAATTTTATTTTTTTTTTCTCATAGATAAAAACCAAAACACACAAATCTTTTCCTACTCAGAATTCAGGCTTGACATTTTTCAGTTTGGATTTGAAGAGCTTATCCTCTCTGTGGGACCACTTGAAGTCATGGTCTTGTGCCACAACTGAATAAACATCAATGAATGACATCATTTTACTGAAAATCTGCAGTGTGTCATCTTGGATAGAAAATACTCCAAACATCCTAAAGCTGATATTTTCCCAATTGTTCTTTCCTACAATAAATCTAACCACTATCTATCAAACTTACATGTTCCTCAGCAGTGGAACTTTTACTCTTGAGGCTTTTTCTGACTATTCTACCATGACACATTTGCTGTCCAGAGAAGATTTCCTATCCACACAAGAGACATGTTAATCTTAAAGGCAGCCCTCTGGTAGGAGGAATTTCCTAACATGAAAGAGGTACAATTGACTTGACAACTTTACAATGCAAATACAAGCAACCCTAAGCTCAGAGAACACCAATAAATTTCACAGGACTCTTGTTAAAACAAAGAAAGATATAAACAAAAAAACCAAACCCCCACCAAACCAAACCAAAACCCTGGGTTTTTTCTAGTTTCAATTCACAGGCTGATGTATTGAAATTTTCCTCTTTCTAGAAATCACCAACACTTCATTTTGACCTACTTGGCTGAGAACTTTGCCTCGAATTTCTTCTTTTGTCAGTCATCTGTTTTCTATTGTTGAAAAAGGAATTCTTTCACTTCCTTCCAAGAAAAGGCCAGAAACTCATGAAGGGCATGTCTTTTTTACAAATTATAGTAAAGAAGTAATATTTTCAGTGATGGGCACCTGTTACACTTACAACTATTTCTGACAGAGAAAATGAGATTGATATCAAATCTCACTTCTCCATTATCTGTTACACTGCAACCTGTGATTAATTGATTTTACTCCTACAGTTTTAAAACAGAGACTTCAGGAACACTGGAAATAAAACATTGAAGAGGTTTCAGAAAAAAGAGCTTTTCAAATTAAAAAAATGCCTTAGAATTCTTAGGCAGGCTTTCTGTCAATATTGGTATTGAGTTGCATGACATCTATTAATACAGTAATTGTGTTTGTGGGTGGGCTGACTCAGAAACCAAGGCTCAAAGATTAGAGCCTAGAAGGTGATTTCTTCAGAGAGTAGTGTTTTTAAGAAGTCTACACGGATGTGGCTCCCTCCCAAAGCCATGTTCCCTTTATCTTCTCCATCTCTGTGATCCTGGGTACCAAACTCTGCCCTGTTTGCAATCTCCAGTTCAGCCTTTTCCCTCTGTCCACCTGTTCAGTGGGGAGTAGGCAATGGAGCTGACCCTGCCAGCCACTGGCTTTACTGTGCCTTCAGAACTATAAATACAACATGTTCAAGAGAAATGTGGATCAGTTTCCCTTCTGTATTTTTTGGGGGGTTTTTCATGTTTTCCAGCTCTGCTGCATGGCTTCATGTTGATGAATGCAGGAGTTCAATATTGGGTTACTGGTCACATTTAAAGCTCAAAATTCTCAAGACAATATCCACAATGTCCTCCAGATATTGCTCTTGCTTCCTTTGCTTTTGAGCAAAGGAACAGCTTTAGAGCAGTACTCATGCAATTATAACCTACACTTATATTTCAGTCTAGAATACAGACTTATGTTGCTTACAAATGTTTTAACAAGCCATACTGTAATTCAGTTGAAATTACTGACAAAAATCTGTCTTTTTTGTTAAAGTGAAGCTGGCAATATGGGAGAATTTTTTGACATCTAAGATTAAACATTGTGCAGGTATAGAAACCTAGATCCAGGTATAGTCACAGGAAAAAAAAAAAAAAGGAAATTTCAGGGAAATGTTCACTGGAAGTAATTTCCTTCTTTAGATTAGAATTATCCACCCCAAATGGCTGGTTTTTCTCCAGTTTTTTTAAAAGTGGTCTGGACAGATACTCTAATGCAGGTCTTTTCTTTACAGACATCTCTATTAAAAGAAAATCTGAACAAAATACTCCCCTTTAATATGTTGCTTCAACTAATCAAAATCAAGAATAATTTTGTCCTTGTCTTCATTGGATCTGCTTTTCAAAGAAAACATAATGTCTTTAAATAAACAGAAAATAAGATTAGATTGTAAAAAAGGTCTATATTTTCAGAAAACTGAAAAAATAAAACCTTCATTGAGATATAATCTGAAGTTCTTTGATCCACTAAAAGTTAATGATTTTGTTCCAGAAAATCACCCAATGGAAATCAATAGAAAAAATAATCAATTGGATTCAAGGATGTGTAACATGTTTATACATTTTCTAATATATGTTAATATTTTCTCTTCTTCCCACAACCCCTGGAAAAATGTATATCCCAGTGACTATTTTTAGGCAATGTTAAGATGCAAGGAGTGCTGTTAGCAGCAAGTGGAGCTAGCAATGCCTCTGAAAATTTGGTACCTTAATTGCCCAAGTTCAGTGCTTTGGATATTGAACGACATGCTGTAGTGTGTAAAGTTTTGGCCCATTCAACCCAAATTCTTAAATGGGAGGGTCAGTGCCACAGTAAGTAGTTAGGGTAAAAAAATAAAACCCCACAAAATTATTATAGAACTCTAGTATTATGCACAGTTTTATTATGGCAAGATATCCCAGGGCTCATAAAATATAAATGAGGTTTGAAGTGGGGAGAGAGGAGAAGAGTGTTGTTAAATTTAATAGAAGTTCTTTTATCTTTTTTTATTTTTTCTATTTTTTTTAAATTGGCAAGGGAATGCAAAAGACATCAAAGCAATTTTTAGTTTTCCTATAAATCTATAAGAAAATGAATTTCAGCAACAACTTTCCCCTTTTATTACTAAAGTTCTTTTGGAACCTGAAAGAGAATATATTTCAGTGCTTTTCAAATTGCTTTGGAGAAATATGATAAATCCAATTTATATGAGAAAAGTTTATAAGCTTTTTTATATAGATAAAACATGCAGAGTTACTGGATCCTTTTTCTGATTTATTAAAATGGCTTAGAAAACAGCCCATCAGATCTGTCTGTGAGCATTTCCCTTTGAGAAGTGCTCATTAATTGCTAGACCAGGGGTCCAACACATGATATAGCAAGTTAGTTAAATTACACTATTGCTTTACCTAAAACCATGAGCAGAACGAATCTGTGATCCAAGATCAGTGGAAAAATGCACGAATCCAGAATGTTGTCCTTGTCATGACAGCCACAGGATAAAGGTATTATTGCCCATAAGTTCATTTCTTTTTTCTTTTCTTTATGCCTGCAGGAAGAAGAGCCTGTCTGCTAAAGTTGGCCATGATGTTTGTGGACATAATACACTTCACATTTCCACGTGTTCTCTTTTAAATGTTTTCTAGCAAACCACCCATAAATCCTTTTATGTTTGCACTGTGGTCTGATGTTCGAAAGCTTTGCACACAGTCCACTAGTGGAATATGTGTAAATGCAACAGGATAAATTAATATCTACACTGGGTAATAAAACATACCTTCTCATTTCCCTCTGAACTACTTGGTCAGGGTTGGGCTCCAGAAGAATATAGATGTGACATGATGGTCTTTCTGAGGACAGGTTATCCTCTGCATAGCTAATTGTTCCGAGTGCTAAGATATCTCTGCACTTTCTCTGCCATGGATTAATAGTTTGCTTTAGCATTACCTCTCACATGGGATAAAACACGAGAATTGTTACACAGTGCAAATACAATTTGTGTGGTGTTTTGTATGAGGGTGTTCAATGGCTTTGCTTCATACATTTCTTTCAAAAACACTTCAAGATTATTTTCCATTTGCACATATTTTCATATCTAGTTATGGAGTCATAGAAAGTTAAAGGTTTGAAGATCATGTGGCCCCAGCCTCCCCAGCCATGGGCAGGGACACCTCCCTCTGGGCCAGGATGTTTAAGGCCTTCTCCAACCTGTCCTTGAACACACCCAGGTTTGGAGCACCCACAACCATCCTGGTTACTTGCTCCAGTATCTCACCTCCCTCACAATAAAAAATTCTTTTCTAATGTAAGCCTGAATTTCTCCTCTTTCAATTTGCACACATTACTCCCTGTCCTATTACTAAAGCTCTTGAAGAAGGGTCCCTCCTACGCTGCACCTCTGTGGCTTGGAGGGCTGATGAAATGACTGCTTGGGCTTGAGCCCTTCAGCACTTCTCCTGGGGCTCTGGAGCCCCTCTTACTGCCTCCCAGACTGCTTCTGGCTCTACCACCAGCTCCCATAGGTCCCAGACAGTTAAGATTTATCTGTGTTGCGTATAAACTCTGCTAATATATATACATGCAGTGTATTAACTGTGTTGAAATTAGCATACTGGTAGTCTTAACCCTGAGGTCATGAAAAAGCTAAGAGTGACAGTACCACCCTCTTCTCTCTGTCTCCTGCAGGGATTGTTCATTTTGCAGTAGATTTATTAATATATGAAACTGCAGATAAAAGAAAAAAAAGGACAAGATTCCAGGTGTCCCTGCCAATATGTATTTTCTTCCACAAAAACAACCACCCTTATTCTTCTACTCTTGAAGAACTATGGCTCAATGATATACAAGAATATACAGCAAATCTGGCCCAGACAAAAACAGGGAAAAGAAACATACCTCAATTATGTATTTCTTCTTATGCAGTGATTGTCTCAATGCAATCTAATGCTCAGAGTTTACATCTTGATGTAAAACCTCTCCAAAGAATAACAGTTTGGGGATTGTTGCAAAATGTAAAATAAATCACTTCATTGTTAGGAATCTGACATGGAGCTAGCATGACCTGAGGAACTGTTCTTATAAGTCTGAGGCAATTTCAGATGAATTGAAACTCTAATTCATAGATCAAAAATCAATATGACACCTTGCCCTTGCACATCTGCTAATATCTTTTGGGAAACAGGATCTTTCTCTCTTCATACACGAATTTCATTTCCTATGTGGCTTTCCTTTCCATATTCCTTATCTTTAACATTATTTTGTGATCAAATATGGAATTCTTCACTTTGTATCACTTGAAGTAATTTTGTGTTTTTAATACTGCATAAATTCAACATGAACACACAAAGTGCAGTAGTCAGTCCTTTTTCTTACACAAGCGAGTTACATCTAGTTGTGATGATTTAAGTGTCATGTTGATGTTATCCAATTACCTATACAATAATTTTGTACTATAATTTAGGAGTTTTACCTGAAACAGAATATCTATTGATTTTGAATATCATTAGAAAAATAATAATAACTACATTCAAATACATTGTAAATTAACAAAACATTTAATATTATTAGAATGTTAACAATATGACATTTCTGCATTCTCTTAGATTTTCTTATTTGTGTTTTTCAAATTAATTATAATAGAAAATTTAGAACAACAAAGAAATATCATGACTGGCAGTTTAGTTTTATAAAATACAAGGTATGTTTTCTGATTTGAGCCATGTTACAGTGGATGCATCATAATTACATGAAAATTTTCATAATTATATGAAAATTTACATAAAAGATAATTTTGAATTCTTTAGAGAAGAGCCTGCCCAAATATTTTTGTTGCCAATTTTGTCCAGCTTAGAGTGCCTTCAGTATTATGGAGTTCTAGGAATAATTAAATTAAAATAAGTAAATTTTTCAGTTTTAAAATGGATAAGTCACCAACTTCTCTTTGAACATCTAAGCTATTCTCTTCCAGCATGGGGGAAAACCTATCTATAATTCAGTTTTCAATAAGCATGTCTTAGATCAGCGTGCAGCCCTAAGGGCTTAAATCAATATTTTAAGAGTCAACTAATTTAGCACTATGAGGAAAAAACCCAAACCAACACCTAAGCAACAACTGAAGAACTGTGGAAAGTTTCTGATTTAATGGGCACTCTAGAAAACTGTGAGGTGGTTGTGACAACAGTTCAATGCACTGTGCACACAGATCACATGGTGATTTCAAAGGAGATCTGTAACAGGGCAGTGGCCAGCAGGGACTTTGCCAGTTGCAGACCTGAAAGATCATGGGAAGATATTGCAGCGCTCCAGTTATCAAATAAGTTCTTTAAAATGCATAGCATCTATGGAAAAACACTTATAAAAGAATGTTGTCAAATCTTCCATTTATATCTTGATTATGAAAATTTGTTTGTCATTAATTCCACCGCGCTTGGTATCACTGCCATTGTAAAACAAAGTGAAACCAAAGGGTGCTTATTATGCATGCAAAGAAAAGGCAAGTATTAAATAATATTTTACTTATGTTTTACAAATGGAATGAGAATTTTTTACTGTTAATCTTTGAATTTATTTAATAGGAATAGAAATTACTTCAGAGACTGACAGACAGGAATATTTTAAACGCAGAAGAATTCTTGCAGTATTTTGGTAGATATGTCCATCTTGAAGTGAAACTGTATTCTTTTTATCACAAAAAATTTCATTAAGATTTATAGCTTTGGCTTTCTCCCTCTGTAAATAGAAGATACTGGGATGATAAGGCACAAAGTACCCTAAACAAAATAGTAAACTCTGGCCACAGATAAGAATCATTTGACTTAATTCTCCAAGGCTTGGCTATAAAAAAGTAAAATAAAGTGAAAAAGTGAGAGCCAACAATCCTATTTGAGTAAGATATGAATGCAAACATTTTCAGATGGAAAGAAGAGGCTGATGTCCTCAGAAACAATGAAAGGAACTGCATAAAAGATATACAATCCCAGAAATGTCAACACAGTGAGGCAGGCAGAAAAGGATGCACCCACTGTAACAATCATTTGTCACCAGGCAGAAGCAGAATGAGCTCTCAGAAAGAGCAGTGTCAGGGGCTGTGATGAGGGATCTGTCTGCTGTAATTTGTAACCCTAGGCAGCCCGCTGGCCCTCTGCAGTAACTTTACAGCCAAGAGATACTCGCAGGAGTAAAGGGCACTGATGAGTGCACAGTGATTTTGTGTTGAGAAACTGTATGAAAAGGGAATGATTTCTCGGAAGAAAGGCAGACCCTCTTTTGACCCAACAACTTTCACTCTTTCTCTCCTAAGCAGAGTGATTATCTAAGGCCTCTTGAGAAACAAATCAGTAAACTGTGCCACTGGTTTTCCATAGATGGTCCAAGTCACACCTTGGCCAGCACCCTCATCCTTGTCCTTTTCCTCCTGGACTCTGCAGAAAAAAGAAATTCTTATTCAATCACATAAATAATTAATGAAATTATTACGATATGGAGTTAATTTGGTATTCTGGGTTACAATAATCTCTATTAATATGGACAAAGCTTGGTATAATGCAGGTCCTTTCAAAGGAATCACTGTCCTCTGGTTATGGAGGCAATTGGTACACATCCCTGCCAGCTCCCCCTCAGTCATCTCTGAAAGGTCATGGCAGTCAGGAGAGGAGCCTGAGGGCTGGAAGAGAGCAAACACCACTGCAGCCTTTGGAAAAGACAAGAAGGAGAACCCAGGGAACTAAAGGGCTCTCAGCCTGTAGAGGTGGTGGAACAGCTCACCTGGAGGATAGCTCTAAGCACGTAGAGGACCAGATGATCAAGTAGAGTCAACATGGATTCACCAAAGGAAAATCAGGCTTGACCAACCTGATTCCCTTGTGCAATGGCACAACTGCCTGAGCAGATGGGGGAAAAGCACTCATGCTGTTTACCTGGGCTGCAGCAAGGCTTTTGGCATTATCTCCCCTCAATACACTGGCATAATTCCCAGCTGAGGGTAGTTGACAACAATATATATACTCACACACAGCACACACAGAGGAACTTAACCCATAAAGACAGTAATCTATGAGAGCAGTAAAAGCAGTATTAATAACCCATTTCTTCAAAAGCCACCCAGGCAGTCTTGTGTCATAGGATGATTTGTATTGAGAGGAACCTAAAGATCATTTAGTTCCAACTCTGCTCTGGACAGGGACACCTTCCCCTACGCCAGGTTGCTGAAACAAATCCAATGTGGTACATCAAGATTTTAGATATTAGTCACAAAAGAGCAAGCCCTGTACGTGATACTCTGAATAAATTAAAATGTCAGCTCTATTCACTGTTACACTCGGAGTTTGAACATGTTTATAAAGTGGACTTCGCATGAATCTATTCTTAGTGAGTAATTCCAAAGTGCCGGGGTTTTGAGAGCTTTGATCCTGTCTCCAGTTAGCTTCATGCCCCTTTGATGTCAGGAGACATAGTTTAGATCCCTTACTGCTGGATGCATGTTTCTTGGGAAAATTGAAGTCCATGTGTCAGACAAAATGCAAGTCAGCTGACTGGAATGTGTTGCAGTCCACTTTCAAGTCAGAGAAGGCAAGGAAGTTACCCCAACACGTATGCAAAGGCTAGCAAGAAACTAGATCTCAGAAAAAACTGTTCTGAAGACTAAGGAACACGCAAAACTCTTAATAATGTAAAAATGAAATAGTCTCAGTCCAAAGAGCAGCACTAAATCTTCGTGCAAAACTCCTACACTGACATTCTCCAGTTTGGAATGGTTTTCATGCTTTGAAATTTATTTTTCTAAGGTAAGAAGAAAGGAGGGTTTCTCAGTTTAACTGTAAAATAAAATATATTCAATCGATTCAAAAGAGATATTTGTTTTAAATATTCTTGCCTTGTTCACAACACCAAATTTATCAAATTTGGTAATGATTATGCCTCCTCAAAAACACTACTGTATTTTTCAGAAAGTTCCTGGGGGAGCAAATAGACATTTGCAACATTTTTTCAACTTGTTTTCTGTTAAAATAATGTTGCCCAAGAAAGCCAAGACATTTAATAAGTATTTTTATTTTATTATTTATGTTATAGGAGTTTAATCTCAATTTTAAATTTATTAGGTAACTGAGAGGTCTGTGAATTCAGAATATCCTTATTCTGTGTTTAGAAGGCATAAGATTGGCCATAGTACTAAGGGCTTTTTAAAACGTAGTAATTAGTCCTTATTTTCTTACTGCACTGTTCCAGTTTTTCAATTAGAATTTAGTTCTATTTTTAGAGCTGCTAAGAATAATTAAAGACAATTTCAACATACAACACTGTTCATTTTGCAAAGTCAAGGGGACAGAATGACTTACCTAAAACAATGAAAATTAAAGGCATAACTCTGCTAATTTGGTGATGATAGTCTTTCTGGAACTCACCTTTTTGTCTCATTACTTGCCCTTGGAAGCTCACCCTGCTGCAGGCAGCCCAGGCCTGCCACTTAAGAGGTGACCCCACAAATTGTCCCCTCTGGCTGCGGGGGAAGTTCTGCTCTCATCCCACCAAGAGCTGCCCCAGGAGCCAGAGCTCCTGACTGCTCTCAGGTGCAGAGGGGACCAGGGACATGGCACTGCACTGAAACCCTCAAGGGAAGAGGTGGGGTGGCACCTTTCAGGCATTGCAGTGATGGTCAGAGGAGAAGGTGCTGATTGAGCTGGATGGAAAGGAGAAGACAGAGAGTTTCTGAAGCACCAGAAGCATTAAATGGGTTCAGCTCTGCATGCTGTTGATGACCGTGTACAGAAACAATGGGGCCTGATGATGGCATGTGTTTTCAATATAAAATGACTGGGCTTTTCTTCCCAAAGGACTAGCACTGTTTGCCATAGGCCATACTCACTGGCCTAAGGCAGATTTTTTTTTTTAATGAAACTGCGACTAAAAGCTGAAAAAAAGGCAAAGATAAGAATAGTATGTTTATTAATAGTTTTCTGAAGATTTCCCAAAGGGACTGGTGGATACTTATACAAGACCTTTTAAAAGTTACATCTCTGTTTTACTCTCTGCAGACACTTTATATGTTCCTGCTTCATCTGCAATTTCTCTCAAGTGAGCAGCCAGGGCAGCACTATTTTTTCTCTTATTTAAAAAATGTTCTGGAAAAATACATCTCTCTGTGCAAATATTTGATGTGTAATACAGTTTACTGAGATTCAACAACCTTTTTTTTTCCAGTTTTTTCCTTCAATTTTTCCCCCAAATTAAACATGCAGGTTCTAAGTGAAATCATAGAGAGAGAGTTTATGCACTTGGGGGTGTCCTGATTTCAGTGTTTCTTAAATGTAAATTTCTGAAATTAATTTCTAAATTTCAATCTTCCAGAGAGGATGAGTATATGACATACTAAAGAAAAAACCAGAAAGGTTGGAAGATTGATACACTTATTTAGGTAACTATTTGAAATGTTGACAAATGCTTGAAAACTGCTGATAGAGGTTTCAAAATAAACTAAAATATGGAGCATATATAAAAAATAATAGCTTTGGCTCCTTGAGCAGCTAAGTTAAAAAATTAAGTTTATAGAAATTTTCCGTAGACTTCAAAATTCTGGAATTTCACCCTTTCTGTTTTACTAATTTTGATGGGATAGAGGAAGACTGCTTAGTTTCTAAGGTCTTCATTCTCTCAGCTTGCAATTCAGAAGCTACTGGAATATGAAGCTCTGGCCTTCTAGAAAGTGCATATACTTATCATTAATAACAATAAATAAAAATATTAATTTCTTATAATTTTCTTTTCGTGTTCCAGGAATAGAGGATTATTCAGGAATAGTACTCATATGGTCATAAAATGCAACAAAATCCATAATACTTTTCCTTGTAAGGGTCCCAATAATCCTCTGCTGGACAGGAGGAAGACTATCAGCCCCCTTATAATCCTGTGATGTGAAACTCAGATGATGATGTGTCCTCTGCATTTTAAAAACCAGAAAATCTCAAACTCTCATACTCTCTCATACCTTTTCAAAAGGACAATTCTTTTGCCTACCACCTGAAATTTTAACAGTTTAAGTTCCATTTGATGCTCTGCTGCAGCTGGAACACATGCTGCATGAGATGCCACAGCAGGAAACACCTTCAGATATTTCTAGGTATACTGGCAGCACAGTCTAAAGGTCATCATTTCCTCTTTCTGTGGCACTCTTCAGGCATTTGCTCTTGTTGTTACCATTGTCAGGCAGCACAGTGGCTTTGCTGTTATGTATAGATGGAATTTGATCTACAGACTAACCTGTGAGCAGATGAAGAATGTATAGATTAAATGCTAAAATCCCAGCACAAAAAGATTAACTTATTTTGTGAAAGGCATTATTATTATTTTAGGATTGTTTAGTGCTGTGCTGTGTTTACCATAAACACTAAGTGACTTGGTTTCTAAGTGCTAACTTCTTTTTCTCTACAGCAGCTACCAAAGAGTTAAAAAATTGCTGCTAAACTTTTTAATAAATGTGAAGAAAACCTAACAAACATCCATGGAAGTAGGAAACAAATTCCAGTAATTTCGTTTAAGAGTAATTTTTGGATAAGAGTATAAATTAATTTGTGAAATGTCTAATGTTCTTCATATTTGCATTAAGATATTGAATTCTCAGAATGTGAATCAGGATATTTTGATTAATCACATATTGTAGCAAGAAGAAAGGAAGTGCCAAATTCAACCTCAATATTTTCAGAAGCCAGAATGTTCAAAACAGATAAAAAAGATTCTCAAAGTATTGTAGGTCTCTCAAAATTCTCACCATGTCTGAGCTCTGAATGAACATTTTGTTTTCTTGTCAGTGGTTCAGAATATCCACAGCTACTTTCCAGTGACAAGGAAAATGTCATGCCTACTGGGATCAAGCTGTATTTTAAAGTTGAAGGCATGAAATAAGCACTAAGAAGACAATTGTACACCTGTTTTCCAAAGTAAAAAGGCATCGCAGATCTACTTTGCTTTTGAGAATTTGGCTGAGGAACATATTTCAGAAGCCCAATAGCTCATAACATTATTCGAAATGTTCTACTCTGTATGCCTAATTAGGCTGCTGCACATTTGCATAAGTGTGATGCTTCATGATTAATGTATAAGACACAGCATGGAGCCCTGAATAAATTCATCCACAGATCCTTCTCCCCGTTTCTACTGCAAATAACCAGCGTGGCTGAACTGCACTCTGCCATACCTGTGGATAGGGCTGTGGATCGTACAGAAAACTTTACCAACTTCATTATGAAGCCACACTGATCTGTAAACTTTTTTAACTAGAAATGTTAGCAACAATAAAATGGTATCTCTTATAAAGCTACTGGCATTTACACCTTCTGTGATTTATAAGAGGTTTGTTGATGTCTTTTTTCCCATGATAAAATTAAGTATGAACTCTACAGCTTAATTCTCAAAATAGAACTCGATTTTATTTTAAAAAAAGACTTGTTAAATTGATAGCCTAATAATTACTTTTGCACTATTACTCTTGGGGTAATGTTAACCTAAAGTGAACATGAATTTGCTCTTCAAAAAAGAGCAACATTTTAATAATTCAATAATGAGTCCACTCACAGTCAAAATAAATAGGAAAACTCCTGAAAATGTTAACAAAAGTCTGATGAATAAAAGCCAGAGGATGCCACAGTAAGGGTGCCTGGAAAATGCAAGTCTGACTCTGATGGCTGAGCAGTGGAGATATCTGGAGAGACTACATTTGGATCCATGTTCCTTTCACTGCAAGTCTTTGCACTAGCATGAAGACTGGTGGTAAGGGATCTTCCACTCAAGCTTAGTTTGTTGAAAAAATAATTGAAAACATCCACTATCGTTATTCAAAGATTTTTCCTTATGCCACAAATAGCATACACTGGCTGTGAGTTATTTTCATGTATCAACATGATCTGGTCTTTGTCTTGACCCAGCAGAGAAAGCTCTAAAGTGCAATGTTATTGGCAGCATCTCAAAGCTGGCCATAGAGTCAGTCATATTTTGTGTAACAAGATAGAAACCAAATTATTGGATGTGCCAAGGAGTGAAAACTCTGTGAGCTACCTCCATTTTCTTTCAAAATGAAATTTTAATCTTTTAGGAGAAAAAAATATTCAAATATTTGAGGTTTGGGTTTTTTTAATACTTTTGTTTTTGTGTAGCAGCTGACACCTAAATACTACTGTCTCACTATTGAGCAGTCATTGGTGCCAATGATCAGTGGGATTCAAAATAGTTTTGAATTTATTTACCTGCATTTTGATATCAAGAATAATACCACGGCCACTTTCAATATTCTGATAAAAGAGAACTAATGTTAGAATCCATTAAATACTATGTTTAAATTATTCTGAATTTAATACAAATATATGGCACTGTATGTATGTTTAATCTTTTCTACAACTATAAGTTTATGCTTTGAACTAAATGCAGTGTGCCATGAGCAAGGAACCTACACCTCGTTCAGGTGAGTGCTGGTCAAAACAATCCCTTTGGAAGGGATGTGTGTATGTGAAAAGCACTAAAGAAGCAGAAGCCAAGATGTAAAGCTCTAGAGGAAGCTATACCCCAGCCTAAGTAATAAAGCCAACATCAAACAATTATATTCTATGATTCTTTAGCAACCCAAAGGATCACCTTCGTTGTGTGAACTCCCTGCTCTCCATTTATCCTCACGTAATAAAAAACCTCAACATGGCAGAAACATATTGCCAAAAGCTGGTGTATTTGTATCTGAAAGTGAGGGAATTTTCCTTTTTGCCAACTTTCTCTTTTCCCTTTGAAATTTGTCTCTTTCTATCTGTTGAGTGCACTCATTAAAATAATTAAAGTAAAGAAGTCTGCAGAAATTTAGTTTTCCCTCCAAGTATATGATAGGATTGCCTTAGGCTTTAAAAATATTCAAATTTGGTCTGTAGCAGCTCCTGTGAGATTGTTCCTGAACTCTTGTGTCTCCCTTTATACAAGTTCTATGGAGTTAAATCCACTTCACCAGTGGCACACAGACTTTCTGCATTATGTAGTCTTAAGAGGAATTTGTTCTATAGCAAACATTAACTGATGATTCTATAGATAACGTATGGAAGGAAGCTTATTATTTTAACATTCTTAAGATGTAAAAAACATGGGACAAAGGGTTACATTATAACATTTTTTTATTACAATAAAATAGATTCTGAGAACATTGACATTGGCAGGTGTAAACATATGGTGTATTCAAAGGAAACCTTATTAATATTAGATATATATTATTAAAATATTAAATGCAATATTATATAATTTTAAAATATTTCTATACATTTCAGCCACTATAAATATATTTAGTACCTAGTTGAGGCTTTGTTATGGGAAAGAGAAACATTTGATAAATGTTCTATGTTGTATTTGTATACAATCAAGGTCGTTTCAGCAGCAAAAACCCCTCACCATTTTCATGGTATTACATGCAAAAATAAAGCTTCAAAAGAACCAAACAAATAAAACAATAATTTTTTATAAAACTGTCCTCAAAACATTCAGTAGAAGTTGAATTCTGAGTTGCTTATCTGCGCACTTTTTCTCCTTATTTCGCTAATACTCTGTCCCAAAATGCTTGGAATAACTGGCAGCTATCCAGAATTGTAGGCACATGTGACCCTATAGATAAGAAAAAGGAGCAAATAAACTGAAGGTCCTTGTATTAGATATGTGTTCTAACATGATTTTATACTTATTCTCTCAGTAAAAAATAAAAAATAAAATTGGAGCCTAGATGTCAGGATAGTAGAAGATTCAGTTATGATTTTGACAACTTAGATACCTGTAGGATATTATATCACAGGGCTGTGGTGTTAACCTCTGGTTACAAACCAGGCTCACCTCTGCTTCTGTCACTTCTCCTCTTCCCCAGGTGGAATTTTTCTGCTATGACTTGGTCAGTTGTAGCCAAAATCTACAGATGTCTTCTGTGAAGTGCTTCCATCACTTGGTGGGACGTTGGGAGTGTCATCCATACATCAGTCACTCCCTGCAGTTACATGCAATGTCTGTAACACGACGTGGGCAAATCACATATTCCTCTTCGGACGAAGGAAGGGAGGGCTGCTCAAAGGTCTGAATCTTGGGAGTAGGTTCTCAGGTCACTGAGTTTCAGCCAAATGCTCATGGTTTACATCCATGATGGATGAGCAATAGCTTCCTTAACCTCATTCCTTCTCTAAAAGAAGCCATTTTAACTAAGTCTTTCTTAAAAAAAAAATAACCAAACCAAAATACCCCTGTGCTAGAAATGCCTGATTTTTTATTAAGCAATTTAATTCCGGTGTTGACATTTAGTCAGAGAACTTTTCTTTGTGTTTCTCACACCTCTCCCACATGAGCTAATTGGTTTGCAACTATGAGTCCATTTCTCTCAGTGGTTAAAGGAAATAAAGTCAAGTCAAGTCAGAGTAAGAGTTGATTTTATCTACAACATAAAAGGTTCTGTACAGAACCATTTTTTGGCACTAGATGTGGCTTAAAATTATGCTTTGACAATATCACAGAGTCATGGTCAATCTAGCTCTCCACCACTGGAACTCAGATGCCCTCACTGAAGTTCAAGAATGTGTTTTTTTCTGGTATCCTGTTCTTCTTGGATAGATGGTACAGTGTGTTAGCATGGCTTGGCAGGAGTCATCAGAGCCATTAGAGCTGTCAGATGACTGCAGTCCACATAGTTTAGTGGCAAAATACTATCTTAAACAAAAAGGTTTAGGTTACTTATTATTTAGGATACCTTTTATTTTTCTGGTTTTGATTCTCTCTAAGACATAAACCTCAGGAAAATGAACTTACTCTGTTTAATCCACAAATTAATCAGCTCTGTTATCTATGTTTCTATTAGATGTAATATCACTGTGCTCATGCACACACACATTTTTTTTCTGAGCTAGAAATTGGTGATCCGCATTGTCTCATGCACACGTTTGATACTCCAGACCAATTGGTTTTCTTTAAAAGGAGAAGTATTTCGGTGGTCTTTTGGCCTTCTGTCTTCTTTTCAGGACAGTGTGTATGCCAGTGAGAAACAAAATGCCCTCCTAGAATATGAAGGAAACAGAAATATCAGTAAAAACTGTATTATGCAGGAAGGGTTTTTTAGATGATTTTCTGAAATTGAAGTTCCTATGAATTCTTGGAGATCCTACTCTTTCTTTCAGCCTGATGAAGAACCATCCCCTCCTCCACCATGAACCCTCACAAAGCTGAGGCAGGGGTAAAACCTTTACTGCTTTAAAGGAAGGAGCCCTGGCTGCCTACAGCTCTTTGCCATGGTGTATTCTGAGCCCAGCATTGGAAGGAAGCAAGACAAGGATTGTTTCTCACTTTCCCACAATGCCTCTGCTCTTGAGGATGTTTCCAAAAGACAAATACATTTGTTATATCTAAGTGCCACTATAAAACAACTTGTAGTTCACTTTTCTTTCTGAGGGAGAATTCTGGTTACATGTGTATAAATCAGACCAAAGAAATAGTTTTCTCTAATGTATAATGAATATATTGAATACATTTCTATAATAAATATATTGAATATTCAACATCAATATTTTCAGCACAGAGCAAGTCATCGTGTTTATTTAGTGATGTCTGAATTCTTTCCTACACGACTTGCTGATTGATAGGCTCAGAGAAAGCTTTCTTTTAAATACATGTGGGATTTATTCCTGAAGCAGATGAAATTTCTTTTCCATTTGAATGTATCTGTTGTCAGGAGTCAGGATTTCATGAGACAAGGGACATCTTAAATGAGAGCACGGAGAGGTCTGAACGTGCAGTTCTAACACCTGAAAAATCTTCCACTGTGACTTCAAAAGGAGAAGAAATGTGATTCCAGACTGCTGCTAAGGCAGACTGCCATGTGTGGAACAAATTGTATTGCTTTGCCAAAACTGCTTTTATGCCTTCATAAAGTTGTCTATAACAATGTGCCTAATTATTGATTAATGAGCAATACAGTACCACAACACCTAAAGTCAGGGAAAGGAGTGCAGCCTACTCACCTAATCATAGTGGGGATTTACATGTACAGCCATACCTTATGGTATTCAGAACAGCAAGAACTGCCAGGAAAATGGATGCTGAGATTCTGGGGGAGAAAATTTTCAAGGAAATTGTTCGGTTATGAGGAAAGGAAATGTCTCAACATCCTTCCCAGAAGGCTCATTCTTTTTAAAGGACTGCACAGGAATGAGAATAACAGTAAATAGAACTTTTTTCTTATTTGTATCACTTAATATCTAAACATTCAGATTAGTCTATGAGCAGCACAGATGTTTTCAACTGAAAAGTATTAGAGAGAAAAATTACTAAAAAAGCATTTGGTGTAAATATGATCATCTTCTGCTTTATACTACTAAAATATTAGAAGCTTAAGAAAACTCTGCTTTTTTCTATTGACATTTGACATTTTTTCTGCTGACATTGACATCTATCTGACAGTTTTCAGTGATAAAAGATGGAGAAAATCCATCCAATTTACTTTTTTTTTTACAGGTAAAATTGGAGAATTTTTAAGATGTAGACAAACAGTTTTAAAATCTCTGAGTCTTTGGTCACATCTTACCTTTTTAAGTTGTCTTGGCACTAGAATGGGTTCTTCTTTGCTGCACTCTACTTAAACTTAAGCGTCTTTTCATGGGAAAGGAATGCAGAAACAGGTTAAAAACAGCTTAGAACAGAAACTATTTACGAGTGAAGATAAAATATTTAAAGAAACTTCCTGTCTGACCATCCAGGGGCCTTCTGGCACAGTCACTCTCTCACCTGACCTGGGACTGAGGCTCCTTCACAGCAACATCCCCCTCACTCACAGCCATGCCAGGTTTCCTCACCTGCTCAGGTGTCCCATTGCAGTCTCAGACATCCAGATCCTTCAGATAATTTAATCATGGTGCAACGATCAGATAACAAAACTAACCTTCAGCTGCTACTTCTGAGGAGGGACCAGAACAAGGGAACCCTTGGGCTTTTATACCATCACAGTGTGAGTGAGAGAGGGAACCTGGGGACACGGCTCCTGCCGTGTCTGTCCCCTGGCTGGGCCACAGGTGCTCTCTCTTGTGCAAAAGGTTGGCAGGTCACAGCCTCTTGCCTCAGGCTCCTGTCACCCAGAGACTCACTTGCAGCTCACACTGCAGCCTTCAAACCAAGCTACCTGCACTGGATGTATTCATCAACAAAATTAGATTAAAGTGTACACCTCTACTAGGTACAAAAAATGGTGTTGCAGCAACACCAGTAATTTTGTTCAGTAAAAATCAAGCATTAGTTTAATTTTTTTTCTGTGAAAGTAGCTTTATAAGTAGGTATATTTGGTACAATGGGTGTTGCCTTGGAACATCTGCATGGGCACACACACTTAAGGTTCACAGCATGAGGCATGAACATAAATGAGAGATCTGTGTACAGTTCCAGGGCTGTGATCCTGCTGGGATCACAGAGACACGTGCCAGGGATCCCTTGACTGCTTGCAATGGAGAGATACAGGCTCTTTGGGATAGACAGGCTGGGAAGACAAGGTGGAGAAGCTCCTCATATGAGACAGAATATTTGGAGCTCTGCCTTGGGATGATGGTGGGCAAGCTAAGAATTGACAGATACACATCAGAGAGCAGCGGGTGTCTGACACAGGCTGACCAGAAGGATCATGTGGATATACATACACCCTATAAATAGGAGATAGGAGAGTTCTCACATTTGCAGATCCTTTTCCTCATAGGGATCATCAACCAACCTGTTATTTGCTAAAGGTAAACACAGGGTGTGAGGGACTGGACTGTTATAGGTAATGACTCAAAACATTCTGCACTTGTGGGGGCACTGGGTGCTTTGTTGAAGCCAGGTTTGGAGGAGGAGGGGGGAGCTTTTGGGTGTGTAATGGCTAACCGTGGTGATCTGGTAAGGCACAGGGTCAGTGATGGGCTGTGAGTGACACAAGAGACAAACCCTTGGGGATGGGATAGTGCCTCTTGTTAGGCTAAAGTGTCCTTCCTTACACAAAGCACTGGGCTGTAGAACACCCTGTCCTCCCATCCCCCAGGAAAGGTCTGATGGGGCACTCCTAGCCTTACTGTGCTGACATGAGAGGAGAAAACTGGCATGTCTCAGAAGATGTCATGACCCATCACAGACCCCTGAAGTGCCCCAGGTTCAGATGTGAGTCCTTCCACCAGGGAGCTGAAAGCTCCCCCCCAGGGGAGGCACCTGGGCACTCCCACCTCACCCGGGTGTAGCACAGCCCGTGTACCCCGTGCTTTGCAGCCACTCTGTCTTCTCCCACCTGGGACAAATTGAGACCAAGGGACAACTCTTCACAGGTTGACAGGTGGTGAGATTTTCACACTCTTATGCTTTGTCTCTCTATTTTCCCTTACACATGTCCCTGAGTGATATTTTTGCCCTTTCATGGTGCAATCCTTTCATATTATTTTATAAATATAGACAATAATAATCAAAATGTTCGCATACTTTTCTTTGCAACCAATTTGTTTTAAATAAACTCCATGCACATATATTTACAAACACTGTTTATTCAGTGCCATTTCACTCAAATCTTCCTCTAGGGATCTCAACAAGAAGCTGGATTGCCCTTGTCTGTGTCCTGGGATGGACTGTGACACAGGGCACAAGTAAACCAGGAGGCTCCTGGAGTGTCAGTGATGACTTCCTTGCCCAGATGACACAGAAACCACCAAGGAGAGGTGCTCAGCTGGGCCCCAAACCCAGCAGCAGTGAGGCTCATGTGGGATGGGAAGGTCAAAGGTAACCTTGGCAGCAATAAGCATGAGACAGTGGAATTCCGGATCATGAGGGGAGTGTGGAAGGGGAATCTCACAACCTTAGGTTTCAGGAGAGCAGATTTTGGTCTTTTCAAGGATCTATTTGGTAGAATAGAGTCCTGGAAAAAAGTAGTATGCAACCAAGTTAGTTAACATTCAAGGATCACCTCCTTCAATCTGAAAAGAGTTTCATTCCAATTAAGAGGAAGTCAGACAAAAATGCCTGGAGGGTAATTTAGGAACAATACAGAGACATTGTGGGATGATACTAGAAAAGCCAAATCCCAACTGGAATTTAATCTGACTAGAGATGTCAAAGAAAACAAAGGTTTCTATATGTCCTTAGGTAACAATAAGAAGGCTAGGAAAAAGATGCCTGGTGCTAAATGAGCTAGGAGACTCATTTAGGGTATGGAAAAAGCTGAAGCAGAATGTCTTCTTTGCCTCAGTCTTCACTAACAGGACCATCCTTCTGGAATCTCAGGTCACAGAAACCTGAGGGAAAGGCAGAAGCCAGAATGATATAACATTGGTGAAAACCATTGATGGACAACCTCCTCCCAGGTCCTGGAACACTTTAACAGCCTGGACTTTCCATAAGCCCTAATGGAATACGCCTACCAGAGCTGAAGTCACTGGCACTTGTCACTGTAAGGTCCTTCTTGAAAATACTTGACTGAAATAATGGTAACTGGGAGAAGTGTCCTTTTCCTGAAGGAAAAGAAATAACACTCCTACTTTCGAGGTGAAGGAGAGCAAATAGATAGCTTCACCTCAATCCCTGGGCAGGTGATGGGGCAGCTAATCCTCAAAGCCATACCCAGATGTATGAATGACAAGAAATTCAGCAGGAGCCTTCATCATGGATTCACCGAAGGAATGTCATGACCAATTTAATAACCTTCTATGACTGAATTACTGGATTGGTAAGTGAGGAGAGAGTAGACTTCAATAGGATTCTCAAGACTGTTTTTCCTAAAATCCTTGTGAAGAAGCTAATGAAGTTTAGTCTGGATGGGGAGACAGTGAACTGGATTAAAACTGGCTGAATGGCCAGACTCAGAGAGTACTGATCAGTGTCTTGAAGTCTTATTGGAGGCCAATAACTTGCAGTTTACCTCAGGGGTCAATTCTGAGCCAAATTCTGGTCAGTATTTTCATTAACAATCTGTATAATGGGGCAGCATGCACCCTCAGCAAGTCTGCCAAAACCACAAAACTAGGAGGAGTGGCTCAGACCTCAAAGGGTCATGCTGCCATCTAGAAGGCCTTGCACAGGCTGGAAAAAGGGGCTGAGGGGAGCCTTTGAAGTTCAATGGGGAGCAAGTGCAAAGTCCTGCACAAAATTTCATCAAGTTCCCCTGCATCTGAACCACCAAGGAGTTCTGTTCATTCTGCTTCTGACGTCTAAAATTTCTTTGAGTCGAATAGAAACCCTACACATGAAAAACTTGTATTAAATTATGCGTTTGAATGAATGTTAAGATTTAATGATACAAATATTAAGTGCAAAATTATGTGTGGTAAAAGAGTGCTGTGTCAGTGTACTGAAATGATCAGGTTTTTGTAGGACAGCAACAAGCAGTTCCTTCAAGCCTTCAAAGCCTTATAATATTTCTTGTTATACTTAAAGGGATTATCTGAAGCTGATAGACAGCTGGCTTTTCAAAAGAAAAGAAAAAGGCAAAATACTCCATATAAAAAGCAACAGTGCCTAAAACTTTAGTAGAATACAGATTTTAATATTAGGAGCAAATGAGGTAATAGTGCAACCTGAGAATGCTGGGATTACCAAAATGATTTATAAGCTGCACCAAAATCTTTCTGTTTGGCATGGTCAGTAAGAGATGACACACATTAGAAAGTGGAAGATTTTATTCCGCACACCAGTTTGTGAGTGTGGAACATGTTATAGGAATGACCATGATGACGTAAAAATCGCCCTCAGCCCTCTCTCCTGACTCCAAAGTGGCCAATAGTAGACATTTGGCTGAGGAGGTTTATCAAGGGCAAGTTTGTTTCTTTAAAATACTCAGGACTTTGGGTAAGTCATTTTCTATGGGAACATCTAATGACTTTTGAATCCTTGTGATACATCATTTACAACAGTCTGTACTAACGATTTCCACAGTTTAGTTAAGCATTATGTAAAATGTACCTTTCATTTTTCCTGGGCTGGTGCCTGATGATTTTGTCCAATGCCCTTAGTGTGCTCAGCAAGAAAACACTGAGCAATCATGTGTAGCTCCCATCTGGCTAAAGATCAGAGATATTCCATTGCAGAATAATCACTGAGTAATGCAGGGACAAACTAAATGCTTCTCCATCACTTATTTTGCTGAGAAACTTACAAAAATCTCGAAGGCCATTAGTTTATAAATTAGAAAGCAAAGAACCATCATGTCCTGCAGTTTAACCTGGTTGATCTTGGTATTAATTGTGAAGGAAAGCTAAGGACAGAGAGATCTATGCTTATCTCTGTGCATGTGTTTGAAGTGCCACTTCTTTACAGCGTCAATTAACAAATGGTGTGGAGACTACTAAAATCAAATAGCTATATGTGAGTGTACATATCCTTGTAACCAGCTCTTTCTGTTGGAAAACAATGAATTAAAATCAACTATTTGCAAAAAAGCAGTGATACTACCAAATGTTTTGTAAAGATCAAAAAGTGATCTAGAAATAGAACTCTAGGGCAGATGGTACAAGGTACAAAGTATTTTAAAGAATTCTGCATGAATAATCATTTCTGCAGTGTGTACCTCAAACTTCCAAAGACTCACAGAAATTAGTTCATTATTTTGCTGACTCTGAGTCCTCAGGTATATGTTTCTTTCAAGTGCTTTCTTGGGGTAAAAAACCCTCACATAATTTTTACATAAATCAAGTCAGCCCCTTATCATATTCCTGACACAATTTTATTTTATGCATTGTGCAACAAACAGTAGAGTCTTCCGCTTTCTTGAAGGAAAAATTGCCTCATTATTAAGAATACGAGCAGCCAAGTGAAAGGAATTGAAGGCAGGTATTAAGGAAGGATTTAAAAAAATGAGGAAAGCAATAAAATTTGGAATATTAAATATTCTTGAATTGTAAGGAATTCCATGATTCTGTCTTCTGCAGCCATCTCCCCTTCATTTACTAATTTTTCCTCAATGAAAAACCTACTTATCACGTCCTACTGCTGACTTTCTTCTAACAGAGGTCTCACCCATTTCGACAGTCATACCCCCCTCTTCTTTGCCTCCTTGTTTTCTAACCAAATTCCCTTCTTTCCACTGTGTTGCCTGATTGAATGCTTGGAGACACTGCTGGGACAGATTTGTGTGTTGTTGCATATGAATAGATTCCACTTTCACTGCGTCCATTAATTGTTAATGCACTTTACCAGCATTTTCATTTGTAGTCCTTTTCCATTGATTCTCATAATGCAGTCCCTCTTCTTGAATTTTGAGCACAATTACTTTACTTTTCAGCAATTACTACTTTTATATTGTTAATACTTTTATATTCTGCAGTTGCAACATGTCAATAGAGACCATATGGGTATAATTTCAGAGAAATAACAGGAATATCATGACACAGTGTGAGGAGCCATCCTTTAGTCAGAGTATCCACATGCAAATATCTTACCACAACCTAATACAGTGGAATTCTGAAGACAGGTGAGTTCATGAGGTTCATATCAACTCTGACTAATTTGCAGCCCAAGATTGGGGTATTTAACAACATTTAAGTCATGCTGCCACCTCTTCTGTGGGACTATACCACCAAGGAGACACAATAGGAGAAATGTCTTGACTTTCTCTAAGCCGACCCCATTTGAGGAACAGTGTTAGTTTTAAAAACTGAGGAAAATCATTAGTATCATATAGAGAGTGGTTTCCCTGGCGAAGAGAAAAACCCTGGACTTATGCCCTGGGGATCCCTGTTCCAAGTGCAGCAGGCAGGAGGCTCACTCACAGGCTGCCTCAGTTCAAGAATGCAGATCATTGCTAGAAGGTTCCTTGTTCTTTGTGTCACTGCAGGTTGATTTTTGGAGCAGAAATTTTTATATTCCTACTTGTTCTCCCCTACTGGAGCCTTCCCTGAGCCCCCAGCCCAGGAGGCATAAACCCCCAGTGTGACCCTGGCACTGTGCCTTTGGCCCTGCCTTGTTCCCATTCCCTCCAAGTGTGGCACTCACCTTCTTGTTGGGTATTTTTGAATTATCAAAATCCCATTTCTGGGCAGTGGGATCAAGGCTGCCTCTCTCTATCCAGTCACATCAGGGCAGAGTCTGAGGAAACTCAAAGGGGGCTGATTGCCAGGGCTCAGACCCCCGGGAGTTTCAGTAACACTTCATCGATTTCCTGAAGAACAGACTGAAACCCGGGAGCAGTTTATCTGTTAACAGACTCTTTTTGACATTGTTACTACCAGAGTAGTTCACTGAAAACATTGATGGCATACAGTGATTTGAAATGTCAAAACAAACATGTGGAATTTTTGGACAATCCCTACTCAAAAATTTTATAATAAAAAATTTATCTGTTAAAATTCCAATTTGACCACAATATTCCATATTTTTTTTTTAGGTAATTTTAAATATTTCTTATTGGGGCAAGTAGATCTGATTCTTGACATTTTCATTTGCAAAATAAAGTCAAAAATTATTTCAATATTTGTTTTCCTCTGTGTTAGTCCCTAAGGAAGCATGTAACAGCATTTGTTAGGATGGTTCATAGAGCTTTTCTACAGAGAGAAATCACTGATTGAATTATATCTCCCATAAAATAATTCAGTTTCCCTTCTGAAAGCTCCTAGGGCAGATTATACTATGATTTTGGTTACCCCACGTTCTGAGTTCATAGTGCATGTGGAATTATGATAAATCCATAATTCAGATTTGTATCAAACTGGGAAAAAGGCAAGCATCCAACAGTAGCCTGATTACCTAAAAGAAAACACTGTAACAGCAACAGTCATATCCATGAATATTCCTACCCCACCAGTGGCAAGCAGATCCCTCCCTGACGGAGAGGTGACAGTGACCAGGACTGAGCTGCTGGAGAGGGGACATCCCACACCAACAGTGTCCTGTGCAGCTCAGAGGATGTGCACACAGCATCCTTCTGCCCAGGGTACCCCAGACAGCTGGACACAGAGAGTGAACTGCAGTGTGTGAGCAGGCAGGATCACAAAAACTAAAAAACATTTTAAAAATTAGAATATTGCTTAAATAAAATCTTTTTAAGCTTCCACTTCGAGAATAATTTGATGCTTTTCCATGTCATTCTGATTCAGGATGAAAATACAAGTTGGAATAATTAATTTTTTTTGGGGGGGGAAAAAAGAGAAACCCAACACCTCTTCTCTGTATAACCTGTATTATACTTTCTTTACTTAAGAGTCATGAAAAAAATCATAGATCAAATGTCCTTAATTATGAAAAATCCCCCAAAGCCTCTGTTTCTAGAAAAGTAGAATTTTTGCAGTTTTTGCAGAATTGAGCAAGCAGTTATGCAGTAGGACAGAAAGCTTCCAGTTTTGAATCACATTCAGATACAGTGAAAATAAGATAGAGAGACGAAGGAAAATTGTCCAGCTGATCTACTTAAAACCAACCTGGAATTTAAAAGCAGATTTCTAACACCATGAAAAGTAAAACTGACAGGCTGCAGTGAGGATTGCACATTGGCTTCCCCCCTGCCACATCTTTGTCCCCTGTCTGTGAGTGCTCCTTTAGGAACCAGGATCAGGTTACCCTGGTGCAGCAGCTCCCAAAAGATCATTTCTGATGATCCTTCTCAGGCAGCTGGCAAGTGTCACCTGCAGTGTAAAGGTATGGACCCTGGGGCCCAGGGCAGCTTCCCCACCAGCACACTCAGGTGCCACCATAAAGATGTCAGAACCAGTTTGGTTTAGTAATGGGGGCATCCACATAATGTAGAAAAGGGGCACCCACATAATGTAGAAAACTTTCTGGTTTGGTGTTTTTTGTTGTTGTTGTTGTTGTTGTTGTTGTTGTTGTTGTTGTTGTTGTTGTTGTTGTTGTTGTTGTTGTTGTTGTTGTTTTGGTTTGGTTTTTTTTTTGGTTTTTGGTTTTTGGTTTTTGTGTTTTGTTTTGTTTTGTTTTGTTTATTGCTGCAGATTACAGAATGACAGAATATTCTGGGTTGGAAGTGACTCACAAGAATCATCAAGTCCAACTCTAAAAGGAATCAAACTCAGAACTTTGGTGGTGTTAGCACTGTGCTCTAACCCACTGAGCTAATCTCAGGGTAAGATAAAATCATGTGAAATGTTTATAACTAAGAATTAATGGAATCTCACTTTTGAAAATCTTGGATTAACATTTTACCATGTGGTTCTTTATTTGTTCTGTATTATATAGAAATTTTTAGCTGTTGTTTCTCAGGCTGTTGTCAAAGTATTTTTATACAACCAACAGAACAATCTGAAATGAGATATGTGTTCAATCAAAAAGAAAGCAAAGACCACAAATCACACATACATAGAAAACAATAACTAGAATAGAAGGAAGGAATTTTAAAATAGAAGACATGATTCTATTGTGTAAAGTCCTGTCAAGACACATCTCTGAAAAAGTAGATTCTTTGAATTACCCCTGAAGAGCAAAATCTGAAAAATTACGAGGAGAGTATTTAAGAGCTGAACAGAGAAATGTTTAGTAGGGAAAATAAAGTTACAAAGCCCATAATGTATTTGTGTACGTTTATGCTGCCAAAAAAAAAAGGTTCCTATCATAACAGTCCAGTAAGTAACCTAATTAGAACTTCCCTACCCTTCAGTCAGGCTCAGCAAGTGCCTGTCCTGACAAGGGGAGAGAGATCTGAAAATGGTACCCACGTGAAGTAAGCAGAACTTGTAATGTGCTTCCCAGAGCCAGCAGGAAGAGATAGAAACTGTAAAAAATTCTACAGATCTGCTAGTTTGTGGTTTGGTTTGTTTTTTTGTTTTTTTTCCAATGCCAGTGCTCAGAACACATTGAGTCATCAGCTGTGGAGATTTCAGGGAGTTTGGCTGGATATTTTCATACGTTTTGAATGCCATCCCAAGGATGTGTTTACAATCTTCATTCAATTAACCATCACGTTTGGTCCAGGTCCTGGTCCTGAGCACCTTTTGTGTCCTTTTTTTGCCTGGTGCCTTAATCTGCAAGGTATCACAGATGTACTCATGTGGTCATTTGGCAGCTGGATCGTGAAGTCTTTTGTCACCAGCTATTTTCAATGTTTTTATCAACTGCAAAGCAGAAATAAATAGCGATTACAAAAGGCAAATAATATTCATTTTACTGCCCAGTGAAGGCAAAGTTGGGACAATAGCAGAACAGCTGTTTGGCCTTCTTTCTGAGATTTAAAATCCATAACAGGACCTAAGCCCTTGTGTGCCCATTTGTGAGAATCAGCCTGGATGTTTGTGCCAGAGCTCTATAGCTGCCAGCATTTCTGTGCTCTTTATGCTGGGAAAAGACTCAACTTGCCTATACATGCTGGATAAGCAAAGGCTGTGAGCACGTTTAGGGGAATGACCAGGGAAAAGGCATTTTTGTTTATTCACTGTTAGCACTGAAAAGCAACAAGGACAATTTGTAACCACTGCCACAAGCATGAGAAGGATGGCACCCTGAGAAAGGCATTAGGCAGCTAGCAAAAACTAATCTCCAGTCTGATGCCTCTCCTATTATAAGATAATTTTCTCAGAAAACCAACCCAAAAAAACTAGATGTCATTCTTTGGTATCTGTAATTAGCTCTTAAGAGTAAAATTTCTCCCTCCACCCAATTAATGGATATACTAAATATATATAAAATAGATTATAATATATATAAAATACATTTTAGCTGTATACTTTGACAACTCCTTTATGGAAGAGGTTAAATTTGATTGCAGATGGGTGAAGCTTATGTTAAGGTACTTGTGAATATTCCATAATTAAAGTGGTTTATTTTTAGAATGAAGTCTTCTGATATGATCCCTACAGTTCTGTTTTCGTTATGGCATGTAAAAGAAACAGGGATTTGTCTGTGCTAAAGTAGATCCTTCTCTGTGACTGCATTTTTATTCCTTCTCTTCTGATGGTATTGATGAGTATATTGACAACTGTCACTTTGCTTTCAATTATTTCAGTCTGGGCCTGGCCTGTGTGCATTATTCTCTTACAGTTTCACTTGTGGAGAGGAACCATGTCTTTAGGATGGTAGAAAATGCTTTTAATTTAGTAATTGAATTGAATGTATATAGTACCATTGTACAAAGCTGAATATTAAAGAGAATTATATAGAAATTTGTGTCAGCAGACAAAAAAAAAAAAAAAAAAAAAAAAAAAAAAAAAAAAAAAAATTATACCAAGACTTCAGCTCAAACAGCTCCACAGAATACAGAGGGCATATTATTTCAAAAGTAATGGGTTGTGCCACGAATTAGGAAGAAGCAAATAGAAGTTTTAAATGTAAAAGTATGCACATTTCTCATTGGGCAAAAGAGGTACTTGTGAGTGAGGGGTTTAAAGTGCATTTCTCACAAGAATGCCAGAATACATGGTGGTAGGGGTACCATCTCAAAGTAATGGCGAGTCAATTTGTGACTGTTTGACAGTGTTTTATTCTCTTTTGATAGGAAGTATGAACTGTCATCACTGGCTAAATGGTAAGTGGACTAATTAATTGCAGGAGCAATTAAGTAGTATTTTTCTTTGTTTTTTAAGCAGTGAATAACTCTAAATTCTAAATTTAAGCCAGCAAGACAGCTTCAATTGTGTCATGAATTAATTATGATCTGTGTAATATCCATCAAAGAGAAATGTCAGACCTAACGAAAGGAAAAGCCCAGAGCATACTTTGAGTCTCTCTTCCTCACTTTGTCTGTTTACTTCCCTTTCTCTCTCTAGTGCTGACACAGAACTTTCATTGCTTCCTAGTTAATTAACCTATTTGCCCCCTACCTGGGCTCCTACCTCCACTAAAGGCCTGGAAAGGCATTTGCTGATAGCACAGCTCAGTACATTTGATTGTCTTCTTGTGTACACTTCATCTGCATGTTTATGCTGTGTGTTCTTCAAGGTACCACCCCTCCATGTCTGCCCAGGCAAACCTGGAGTTCTCCCTACTTCCTAGTCATTGCAATAATCAACGTCATAATAACAAGTACCACATGTATTTAACCAGGTGTCCTGGGTTGCAGTTTAAGATGTATTCTATCACCATTTTCAGTTAATTGCCCATCAATGCCTTGTGCATGACTCATAGATAACTCCCTCCAGGTGTTATCTCTCTTTAATGGGCCATCAAGGCCCTCTTCCATGACTCATCATCCCATTGAGAGATGCTCCGCCCATGGGGAGGAGCCAAGCATTCTCACCTGGATATAAGCTGGGACTTGAGAGAGTAGAAGCAGTCTTCACCCACTGGATTCCCAGAGAACTGGAGCTACCAGACCTTTCTACAGGATCACTGCTTCAGGAAGACCACCTCGTCTGGACTGCTTCCATCACCCTGATCAGGTTGTATTCTGACTCTGTCAGTGGTTTTTCTTTTGTATCGTTGCATTTATTTTGTTTTATTTTCCTTTTCTTCTCATTAAATTTTATTTCTGATTTAGAGCCTCTCACTTGGTTTGTTTTCGAACCACAACACCAGGCTTCGTTACTATTTCTTGACTTCTCACTAAAGTTTTGTTACTCATGTATGAAAACTTTTTTTTTTTTCTGGTTGAAATAACTTGAATGAGCTTGCCAACGATACTAATTAGGAGAAGTTGTGGACACCCTTGAGAGCAGAGGGGCCTTAAAGAGAGATCTGGATACCATCAACAGTATGAAAGTTAGCATGAACAGGCACCATGGGATAGGATAATCCAGGTTATACACACAAACTGGGGAATAAGAGGCTGGAGAGCAGCCCTGCAGGAGCTGATCGATTCAGCTCTGTGTTGGTGATCCATTCACTGTGAGTCAGCAGTGCCCTGGCAGCCAGGATGGGCAGCCTTCTCCTGGGGTGCATCAGGCACAGCAGCAGCAGCAGCCAGGCCAGGGAGGGGAATGTCCTCTGCTCTGCACTGATGTGGTGCCTCCTCAGGTACTGTGTGCAGTTTGGGGAACCTCAATACAAGGAGAAAATCAAACTGTTTGAGTGTGTCCTTTGGTGAAAGGCCTCAGAGGCAAGACTTCCAAGGAGTGGCTCTCTTGGTTTGTCCAGCCTGGAGAAGGGAAGGCTGAGGGTGACTTCATTACAGTCTACAACCTCCTCGAGACGGGCAGCAGTGGAGGTGGAGGAGGTGTTTATCTCCTCTCTCTGGAGAGCAGCAATAGGACACAAGGGAATGGAATGAAGTTGTGTCAGTAGAAATAACCATTAAAGGTTAGAAAATGGTTCTTCACTGAGAGGACGGTCACTCACTGGCTCCACAAGGAACAGGCTCCCCAAGGAAGGGCTCATGGCACAAATCCTGTTCAAGGAGCATCTAGAGGATGCTCTTGATCATATGGTCACTTCCAACAGGAGATGCTCTGGAATCTATGATGCTATGGATTAAGGAAAGGGAACTGATAAAAAAAGCAGGCCAAATTAAGAAATTCTGAGGCAGCCATATTTTTCTTGTAGAATTTGTTTATTAGATTGAAGAATGTACTGTGATTCGAGGTTAATGTCCTTCATGGAACATGTGTTTGGACAATTTGTGCTTTGATTAGTTATAAGATTCAAATTATTTTGCTGTCATTAGATGATTAAACTAGTGATTAGCTCTGTTTTCAAACTACAGAAAAATAAATGAGTGAAGAATTCTTGTATATTGGAGATTTTCTCAGATTTTTTGCTTCACTGCATCTTTTTAGGAACATTATAAACATTTTCAGAACCCAGACATTTTCAAAGTAAGATTAGATATGTATTACAACACATAGGGGCAAGTTTAACATTTCCCTCAACAAAAATTGTACCAACAACTTTCCCTAAAAACTCTTTTGTTGGTTTCAGGCAACTGTTCCACCCAAAGCTGGAAGCTGTGTCCAGCACCTGGTTAGAGGCTGGCCCTATCCTGTGCCCTCTTGCAGTGCCTTTAGAGGTCCTTCAGCCACTGTTGGCAGTCCTCCAGTGCACCACTTCCACAGTATCTTCCTGGTTTACTTTTCAACTCTGCCACGCCTGATTTCTTCTCTCTACTGGGTGTGAATGGAAACAAGGCAGACTCCTGAAGACTGCACTGTCTAACCCTAAGGACTAACCCTAAAGTAGCTCAGGTCTTTAGAGCTCTCAAAGCCTAGTTGTCTCTGTCCTAGAGGCCTGTGACCTGTTATCATTGAAGGACAATGGTGACACATTCTCTGATGTGCCATTTTAAAGACAAATGCAGTCATGGGTTCCTTCTCATGGTATTAAAATTGACCTTCCAGGATAGCTGGAAAATACAGCATGCTCTAGACAGGTGACTACTATGGATTGGGATCCTGGAGTATGTGGTCAATGTGAGTTAATAACCACAGAACCCATTCTATTGACTTCCACTCTGGTTGCATTGGATTTCATGAAAAATCCAACATAAGAATCCACTATTAGATGAGATACTATTAAATATCTTGATCATCTTACTCCTACATATATATATGTGCTTATATCTACTATATTAGTAGATACACACACGCACACACACACACACATATATATATATAAAATATATCAGGGATATATATTTCTTAAAACTCCAGATGATAAATCAGAAAGGAAGAAATATGTGAAAAAACAAAATTAGTATCATGGAACATTTATTATCAGATTCGTTTTACTTTCAATGACAAATTTGAATAAATGAGGTGAAACAAGAGGGGGAAGAAACAAAAAGGATGAGTACACAAGAATAGGTCAAGAAAAATGGCAAAGATTCCAATTACTGTTATTAGTAGTATCATTAATAGGTAATATGGAATTTAGCCATGGAATATGTTCCCTTATCCCACAAATAATTGTCTCCACCCAGAAAAACTGGTTTAGCTTTCTAAATTATATAACCAAAAGTTGTCATCTATTGTTTTCTTTCTGCAAAGATATATAGGTAATCTGTAAAACAATTTACACTTTACAAATTGTATGATATTACCTCAGATTCAATTTTAAAGCACAATAAGAGGTTTCTTATATAATGTGCTATTTTAAAGAACTTCAAAGAACATGATTAAAGGACAGGCTATGCTATAACACTTGGTAGCAATTTAGCATTTATTCTGAGAGGTAATTACTTTCTATTCAGTGATCAGTTATACAGGACCATGCAGAGTTTCCACAAGAGTAGCAAAATTAAAGAGACATAAAAGCAAATATATCAGTGAGGAATTATTTTGATCCAAAAGGTTACATCTCTAAATTTTAAAAATATTTATGATCTAAGTAAGGTTTTGGAATACTTTGTGGGTGATTTTTTGTCATGTCACAATAAAGGAAAGGGTAGAACTGAGACATTTGAATGTGCTTTGAGTATTTAAGAAATTAAACATCCTTACTAGCATATACATTAGTTATCCCATTCAATGACTGCAGATATTTTTCTTAAAACAAAACAAACCACTGTAGCACTTGCAAAGAAAACAATCAAGAACGGAGGTGACATTTTGCACTCTATTCTCTCATTGAGTTCTTATATGACCTCTGGAAAGGAACATATTTAACTTTCTTGAACCTCTGTTGCTTTTCATCACATTGAAAAATATAATAATCCTAGTTATATTAAAATATCCTCAACAACTGGACTTAATCCCATGAAATTAATTTAATGAAAATATTCTCCTGCTTGAAGATCAACATACACTAAAAGCATATGAGGATTGAGGCATATGAAAGTTTAGGGTCATGCCAAAAAGAAATGTGAATATTCCATAGAAAGTTTGTACAAATAGATGTTAAGAGAAATCAGTCTGAAGGAGAAACAAATTTGTCATCCATCATAAATTAATGTTCCAGAAAAAAGAGGTCTGAGTGGATTCAGCTCAGTTTTGGGAGTCAAAGCACCTTGAGCGTTTGTGCACCACTAAACTTGCATATGCCACATGCATCTCTAGAAATAATTACCTAAATATATATCATTGAATGTTTTACAACATAAAACATTCATGTATCTGCCTATGCATACCTATATCACTTAATTGCAGCTTATCCATGGCATCATTTTCGTGTTCTGAAATCAAGGGAGTGCATATATCTCCAAACAGAGAGAGAGGGAAAAAAAGCCTGATTGACTTAACACTCCTACCCAGTCTTCGACAATTTTTGACAATTGCACTTTAATCACATTTTGTCAAAGCAGATTGACTATTCAGAAGTTTTTGAAAGTCACTAACATTTTTATTTCTAGTTGCTGTGCCAAAACAACCATGCCAAATTTCAAAACTTTGATGTTTCAATTTAATGTTTTTTGCTGAATTGGGATATAAATGACAGACTTTTGAAAAATATTTTTGCACTCATTGCAAGACTCAATTTTTAGTGCTTCTGGGATTTTCAAGCCCTTGCTGTCTCAAAAAAAAAAAGTTAACACTTGCAAAATATTTTTCGCATGTGAATATCCATCATAAGCTCAACATATGCAGTTGTTTGCAAAGATGTGGAAACAGAGAAACTTAGCAATTCACAGGGCACCATAATTATTATTAATAATTTTTTTGTTCTGATGCTGTAAGTTTCCTTTCATGATTTTTCAATGAATCTATCAGCATATAAATGGCTCAAATAAGAGGCTCATTGTACTCCAATATTCTCCTTAAAAATAATCAGCTTGGTTCTTTTCTTTTTTTCCCTCCCCCTCTCTCTTTCTTTCTTTCTTTCTGGACCTTGATTCTGAAATAATTTGTTATTTTGGAAAAGGAGCACACAGCAAAACCTGAAATGTTTATTTAGTTGGATGGACAGACTTAGAATTAGGGTAATAACTGAGGTGTTTGGTTAATTTAACTAAGCTAGCTAACCTTATTACTGATTTAACATCTTTTGTAGATCAGAACCTTCCTTTACTTGGCAAGGAGAGCACATAGTTAGAATACAGTTCCACAGCAGGGAGTTTAACTACATTTTAATGGGATTATTCACTGCAACTTGCCAATATGAGTAAGATTTTCACAAACGGATCCAATGCAAATAAAAATGCGGCTGGGAACGAGGTGGAAAAATGTGTTCACAGATAATCTCATCAGCCATATGCACATTCATGGAAATAACATGAGGTTCAGGGAGGGGGTTACCACTTTTTAGTTTTTTTTAAGTGTGCAATGATTCACTAGATAGCAAGAGCCACTAGGTGGCATTTGTGATTTATTAGGCTGTAAGTATTGCTTAAAATATTACATCTAATCCTTGGTTTCAAGAGAACAAGACATTTAACACTTCAAAGCATTTAATTCAAGGACCTCCCTCCATAATTAGATAAATGCATAGAATTTGCACTTCTGCCACACCATTTGGAAACTCACTTTCTGAAGTTTCCATTCAACCCCTAGATGTTCTCAGGCATGTATTCCCTGACCCCACAGCACCAGCTTACGTAAGTAATTACTTGTCTACAATTAAGCTGTAAATAATGCAATCACTCCATTCTTGTCCTGTCACTCTAGTCCCAACCACAACAAATAGGGCTAATCACATACTTACTCAAGTGTGTAATTATTTACAGTTAAACTTCTGTCACTTTCCCCCTGTTTGGAAACAGTAGAACACAACCTGTAATTAGCAAATGTTGCTGCAGGCACTTTTACTTGGAAATAAGCCATGGATTCAGCACCTATGTGAGCAAAGAGGTAAACTCTTTGATCCAGGATTCTGGCATGGATTCTTCCCCTTGGGCTATTCTATTATCAGCCCCCAATAAGGAAGAGAGATCAATGAATTATTATTATGTCAAATAAGTCTCTAGAAAAGCCCTTGCCTCCTCTTTGTCAGAGAATTTATATGCACTTACATCATATGCATGAATATATATGTATAGGTTTATATACCAATGTTATACCAATGCATATGTATTGATGTGTATCTCAAGATGTAAGAATTAATCAGATATACACCTGATTTTGATTTTCTTTGAAATGACAGTAAAAAATCTAGGCATTTGCAAATTAGACTGATGGATATAGGCCTTGACTTATCACTTTTTTATATGGTTACTGGTCACTTCTTTCCTTGATTAGAACTTGACACTGTGATAAAGGAAATCATTCTTTAAATTCTTCAAAGAATTATATTCAGCAAAACACAACTGTATTTACAGAAAGAATTGTATGTAAAAAGCATATGCCATCATGTCGTGTCCTGGTTTATTGTACTGAAACCTCCCAAGTCAGAAATCATCATCTCATAGTGAATTGTGCCCATCACACATGTAACATTAAACCATGTGTGTCCTCATTTCATACTGATGCAGGTTCTGTCACATGCACTCAGCTTGAGCTATTCCTTACTCTATCCCAAGGGCTGCTAAAGAACTACTCAGGCTGAACAAGGAGGCAAAACCTGTCCCATGGAGAATGGAAAATTAGAAAGAACTCATTTGCCACCTGCCCTTTGCAGTAATTTCAGGAGCAGATGGAACATGAGATTAAAAACAGGGCCTGATTTTTGCTTACTGGCACATAAACAAATTATTTAGAAGAAAGACTTAGTTAGAACAGGCACAGAAAATAATTGCCCTAACACTTGTTATCAGTTTATCAAAGACAGTGGACAGTTAATTTCTTCCTTCCCTTGTTCTGTTCCCAGTTTCACCCTCAATATGCTTGTAGCTATTTTGTAACTGCTCTCTTAGACAAAAGTAGGTTTACACCCAGAAATTGGGGTGAGTTGACAAAAAATAACACAGATTTTAAATAAGCCTTTTTGTGGGAAGACACTGGATTTGAAATTCTTCATTTAATTATTGAATAGATGCATTGGCCACTATCAGAGGTGGAATAACTCCCTGTGTGAGACCCTGCTTGTTCTGAGTCAAACAGGAACTTGTTTTTACTGGCGTAGGTCAGTGCAAGGAGGTCAGGGGTTTACCTTAGAATGTTTCAGTAGACACTGGATGAAAGGAACAGAGGGAACCAGAATACAAGTTATCAATGCACTTTTGTGATGGGAACAGTTAGAGTTGTATAATATGAAACTGAAATAATGAAAACCAGTTATTCAGTGTGCCTAGCAGTCAGTGTGTAGAAGGGAAAACTCTGAGGATTTCCTTCCTAGTCCTTAACAATGTCTGGCAAACAGGTTTCCATAAAATGCCCGGGTATCCAATTACCATGGAAACAGTCACACTGGATGGAGTCTGTGGCACTTAGCTAGTTAGTAGGCAGTTGCTGTTGAATTACAGTGAAATGAAATTGCTGTAGTCTCAAAATACTTTTTGAAATGGCAGTAGCTGCCTCCCAGTATAATGACTTACTTGAACAGTCTATATCAGCCAGAACAAAATGCTCAGTAAATGCTTCCAGGCTGACAGATATTCTGTTAGGGAGCTATTCTTTGCTGTCAATATGATGCAGGGAGAATGCAGACATGCTGGCCTTTGTTTATTTTTTAGCTGCATGCTAAGACCATGACCTTTTGCTGAGGATGGTATATGTGTGTTGAACATTTGTTTAAACTGTCTTCTCAGCACTGATGGACATAACCCTCCAGATTAAATTATGCAAATGAGTTGCAAGGGACATAAAATAGAATTTTGTATTTTTCTACTGAGTAATGCTTCCCACATCTTTGTATTTGCAACATTAAAAATATGTAATCCTTGGAAGGAAGCGAGTGATTCATATAGTTATTGCATATAATTCTTCCACAACACCAGAAACTGTCCAACTGTCATTGCCAGCTGCCATCTGAGAAGCTGCCCTTCAGAGTCTGGATTTCCCTTTGCTTCCCTCTCCCATCCCGCTAAGAATATTTACAAGACTCTGGTAACCACATCTGAAATCAGCCCCTGTCAGATTATTAAGGATTTGTAAACTGCATGGGAGAGTAAACAAGATGTGCTGATAAGGAGTTGGGTACATCAGTAATGAACATTGCCAGTTTCTTGTTATCATTTGAGGGTAGCATATGCTCTAAGGATTTACCTGCACACTAAGCTTTATTCCCAGGTAAAACAGCTTCTGATTCTATTCTCTTTCCATAGTGTACTAAACACATCCTTGTGTCACCAGCAAGAGCAGGAAATTAAGTGTATTAGGATTTTTCTTTACTATTCAGTAGTCTGACTATATAAAAAAGTTAGATTTATAGTAAGCCATCAGCACTGCAAAATATACACAATTAAATGCATTGCATTATATAGCTTTTAGTCTCTCCTAAGGTATGTGTTTCATAGAGAAAGTCAAGCTTTCTGTTCACAGTTCATTAAAATTTGCTTCATTTTTTTTCACTAAAATGTGAGATTTTGACTCAAGTTCAAAGTGAAATTTTTCTTACAAATCCATATGATTTTTTTTTGTCTAAACACATGTAAAACTGAACTAATGACGTCTTTAAGTTTGCAATCTATCACAATGAAAACCAAGTCTAAGAAATTGATACATGCAGTATGTTGAAGGGTCCAACAATGTAAATGTTTCACTTCCAAATCTGCAGAGATTTGGAGTGACTTGTTAGAAGCTGTCATGAATTACAGAAGTTCTTTTTAAATCTGGAAGATTGTCACAATATTTGAGTTTTTTAAACTTTCCTACGTTGAAAACTACAGAAACATAGATAAAATACATGCCTCAAGATGAGTCTTAGTCTGACTGTCGTTTCCTTAGTCCTGAATTTATTAAAGAATTTACAGGATCCAGAATATGGATGATATGGATGGTCCTCCATAGCCAAAGGTAAAAAAAAAAAAAAAAAAAAAATGGATACAGTTTCAGTAATAAGAAAATAAACCTTAAAATGTGATTGGGATGAAAATTTGGGAATCCCTCACATGTTTGCAGTTATTGAATAACATTTCAAGGTAGAGTTAAAATGTTAAGGTGGATGAAAACGTTTTGCCTTTTTGTCAATAGAGGGAAGAATGTATTCTACATATTTGTTGCTAATCATTTCTAGGGAAGATGAGGAATTTGGTCATTAGTCACATGTAACTAGGTGAGGATAAATCCACTCAATTTATATTTTTTTGCAATGTAAGAAATTCCATACCAGAATACATTTTATTCTCTTTCATTAGTTTTAGAGACCATATTTCCTAATAATTTATTCACATTACAGTGTGAGTCTGCTCCTGCACAATCAAGTTGACCTCATAGATAAATCCACAAATGAAGAACTCAGAACTTGGTAAAACCTGGATGGCTTTTGGATGAACTTTCAGGAGCTGTAGTTTGAAGCTTCAGGGAGCTGGTTAATCTGTGCTGAGTCATTGACCCCCAGGTAATACTGAACATTCACATGGGGATGTGGTTTACAAAGGTTTAATCTCATAACTTTACAGCTCCAGCTAACAGTTTGAAAAGTAGTCCAAGTTACCTCAAGGGGGTTCTTTAAAATAAGGTGCTTTTGCTTGAAAGTAAATGGCGACAGTATCTCAGATGTTGGTCAGCCTTAGCTGGGCTCACAAAGTCTGTGTCGGGAAAAAACACAGACAAAGGAAAGAAGGCAATAATTCCTAAAGGTGGGATAGGCAGAAAAATATTCTCTGAAGAACTCTGTCATGGAAGGCTGTAAAATACCAAGATTTTCTTACACAACTGTTGCTGCATGATTGTGGAAAAAAGGTAACTCCACATTTAAAGCAAAAAAAATGGCTGATTCAAAAGGTTTTTTAAGTTGTTTCTCTAAAGGATTGTCACTGCTGAAATAATACGATAGCATGTGTCAGGATATAAACTAACTTCTTGTTGTATCTTCCCCACAGCACAGGACTATTTCCTGTACCATATGTACTTAAAGTGAACATGATACTTACTAAAGGTGAAAAAATAAATACTCATGGATTTATGTCATTTATTGTACAATTTATGTCTGGCATGGAAACTTTCAGTTTCTTTCTCTCTGCTATTCATTTTTGTACAATTCTTCATTTAAATAGTTTCTCCTGAAAATGCAGCAGAAATTAAATGTCTATCCACATTCATACTAAATGATTAATTCTGATTAATGTTACTCAAATGAATACAAAAAGAATTAATCATCATCAGAAAGATGATATTTTACCCTTTAATCTTTAGTATACTGCTAGGTTGTATGACATCAGACAGGAATCCATCATGAAGCCTCTAGATGCAAAGATTTGGGAAGTACTGGGAGGTGTCTGTGTCTGTAACTAGACTGGGGAATTTTGCTCTCATCTCTCTTTGAAAGCGATACTTATTATGTATTCTCTTTTGAGTCCTTAATGTTTTTAATTGGTGCGTTTTCTCACAGGTTTTAGGCACTCTCTGTGTCAGAGGCCAGAAAGGAGCTATGTCTGCATAAGGTTGTTTGGACACATGCACTCTGGTGCAGGTTAAGGGATACAGTGGGCAGGACTTGAGGATGGAGACAAACGTGAATAATATGTGCTTCTTCCATGAGAAAAATAAAGAGGCTTTTCAGGATTATTTCATGGAGTGTCTCCACAGGTTTTGTTTCCAGTTACCAATTCAAGTTAATGATGCTTTGTAAATTCTTAGTCAAGGTACCTTTGCCTACCAGAGAATAGCAAAATGTAAATTTTTAACAATTTAAATGTCTGGAGAATTGGTTTCATAATAAATTGATCATAACTCTCTATTTATTTCCCTGTAATTTTTTATCACTGCCACCCCCTGTTATTCTCTGACATCGCAGTACTAGATAATATTGTAACCTATTGTAAAAATGGATGAGATGTAAAAATTGTATCACAATAATGCAGAATAGGACAACCTGGGAGGGACCTTAAGTAGGTGCTGCCAAAGTTAAAGCTGTCACAAGGTCAGACAAAGTTTCTCAGCAATTTAAACATCATGTCTTGAAAACATTCAAGACCAGACACTGCTGTGGGCGATCTGCTGCACTGCTTGACAGTCCTGATGAAGAAATAATTCCCTTAAACCCCCTTTTACTCCTGCCATAAACCAGAGTGAAGAGAGTGACTCAGGTTCTGTGATAAGCCCCTCACAGGTATCACCAGGCTGTTAAGTGCCACCCGGCATCTTCCCTTCCCTGGGCTGAGCAAACTGACTCCTCTCCTCTGTCATCATGCTTTAACCAGGTTACTGCTCCTCGGTTAGTGCTTCTGGCCATCAGGCTTAGGGGAGCTGCAGGAAAACTGCATCAATGTCTCATAGAATGGATTCCATTCTGGGGAACAAAGACAGTGTGTGCTGGGAATAAACATGTGCAGTGATTTGCGTAGTCTGGTTCTGCTGATACTCTCATGTAGAATGAGCTACTTTGCAACATCAAAGTACAGACATTTAGAAGGAAGCAAAAGGGAAGTCAGAGCTTACGTACTACAGTATTTTTGAATGCAAAAAGATTGTTTCTTCTTTCAAGAAGTGCTTGAAAGAAGAAATAATAGCCATTGGTAAACACATGGTCAGTGACTGCACTACCTATGGCAACAGATGTATGAAAAGGAAAGGCCCTGTCAGAGGCAGGACTGTTTGGCTATTTGTCTTAAGAATGTAATTTTTCTGTCCCTTCTTATCTAGGTCCAATTTCCTTAAAGGAAATGTATAAATTTTCATTGTGGAAAAGATACATCTTTGAATTCCAAACTTCAGTGAAATAGTTAATGTCTTGACTACAGATTCAGATTTTTGTTCTGACTACTCTCAACTTAATATTCTCGCTTTTTTATTTTTATTTTATTGTGAGTTGCTCAATAGAATTACAATGTAAACATACACAGTGAGGTAAAATTGTCACTTCAAAATGTGTGAGGTAAATAACTGAAAAGAATGGCTGTTACATGGTCATAATAAAACTGAGGAAGATTCTTCATCATTTTCAGTAAACTGCTGCTCATTTTGAAATCAAGATGAAGAGGAGAGCACTAACACCAGCAAAACTGAAGTTCCTGTGATCTGATGTGTGATAGTTTTTCTGCAAGTGAATAATCACAATAGTGACATCACAGTAGGTTTGTCCTGTACATACATAGTTTAAATAAGGAGCTCTGGTCCACTTAGGCCTTGCTTACCACCAAAAAAGTGAGGTACTGCTTTGAAGGTCAGCTCTAGTGTCTGCAAAAGCATTCCAGCATTTAAAAACCTCCTCACAGCCAGATGATACTTTTAACATGTGATCTGCTCTGTATAACACTGCCATCATGAGAAACAGTTGAATACCAATTTATCTGCAGCTGAAAGGTTTATAGCACAACGAGTAGTAATCACATTAGCTGCCTTTATCACTTGGACTGTACATTACATTAACATAATAGAATTTTATAGCTTTAAAAAATATTAAACCGAAATGAAGGCAAGCAGCGCTTCACTAATGGATTTACAACATCTCTTGTCCTTACTCAGCTACAATGTCTCTAATCAGAGAATAATATTTGCACTTCTTTAGAAAGCTGTTCGTTTCAAATATTGTGTTATTCTGCTAAAGAGTTGCAATCTAATTGGTTTGTTGAGAGAAGCAGAGACTGCTTTTTGTCCTTAATCCTGATTTTAAATTGCTCTAAGTTTTTATTCTTGTAGATGTCCATAACAGAGAGACACATGCATATGCACATGCTTCTATAAGAGATTTTCAGACAAAAAAATCTCTTCACTACAAAACATACCACTGAAATTTGGTTAAGCTGAATAAGTAATTTGCCTTGAGTCTTCCAAAACCCTCTGATTTTCCTCTAGGTACCTGCAGTAACTTTGGTTCCTCTGGCAGGGAACATGGAGAAGTTAAATAAACAGCAAAAGAAATCTAATTAGTCTTTTTTCTCACCCAAATCATCCCCCTGAAGTGTAAGGGGAACACAGCAAAGGAAAACAACTGTTGTATTGTAAAGAGAGTAATAGTAGAAGAATATTTTCCTTGTTTCAACAGTCTAACAGAAGCTTGAAATTTAAAAATAAGAACCAAAGACATTACTGAATTAATCTTCATATACTTAATCCCTTATTTGATTTTTTTCAATTTTTGCCAATTCCAGTAAAAATAATTGCTAACAATAGCCAGACACTGAAATTTCTCTGCAAATAGTTCACAGGAATATCTATACCTCCTGTCATTGTTCCTCAATAATCCACTGTGTTTTTCAGGACTAGGAGTGTTCCTAAGCCTTCCTTTATAGTGGTATTCCACCTTCTCTTGTGGTAAGGATCTGACCCACAGCTCACTAGCTCTGCTGAGAACACAGAAGGAATCTAGAGTCTGTTCTAAGTGTCTTGCATCCCTTTACCATCCTCAGCATGTTTTGTTCTTTTGGAGCACAAGAGGCATTTGCAGTCACAAGCCCTGATTATTCAGGCCAAACATTCCCATATTCACTCAAGACTTGGGACCAGGACCTCACCCTAAAGGAGCTGCCCACACTGAATCTTTATGCCAGATATCCTTGGAAGTCACAGTGTGCTGCCTGTGAGATTTATGCGTAGGAGTGGCCTTAAAGTCCTTGTGTAATTCAGGTGAAGTTTTACTGGTTTTTTCTCCATTAGCAACTGTTACATTTTTCTATAACTGGCTTCCAGGGGAAAAAAGAAAAATAGACAATTAGACTTTTTAAGCATGATATATGTAGTTTTTCCCCTGTGTAATTCATTGGTCCATCATCCTTTCTTATAAATTATTTATAAATTATATTATATATAATTATTTATGAATTATAATATTATTTTATTACTACTGATTTGCATTTTCCCAAGTTTAAGAAGATATAGAGTGGAATCACACTAATAAAAGGAGAAAGGAGAAGATATTTTCTGGTTTGTTTACCTGTTCATGAGCTGTTTCAGATGTTCATGATAGTGGCATTACTTGTGCATGCAATTTGACTTGTTCTGGAGACTTTGCAACAGGGATCAACCACACAAATGTATATTTACTGAGAGCCTGATAATCCTGCCAGCCTTGGGGCTCTCCCAAATGCTCCACCTAAATTTCCAAATATCTAGAGTTGCACTCAGAGTCAGAGATGAATTGACAACCCCATCGAAATGAACAAGTTTACTTTCTCGTTCAGGATTTATTTTTTACTCACTTTTTACAGAAATACAGGAATTTCATGTCTCTTCACCACAGGATTTATCGCTTTGTTGCTTGTATGATTGTCTGATGGTGTTCAAAGATGCATTTTGGGAATTTTTGTGCTGAACCTTTTTCTACTGAAGTAAAAATTCAAGCATGCACCTGTGTTTATTATTTTATCCCATCTATGTTTGGCTGGGATTTTTCATTCAGCTACTGTGTCTTCCCAATATCCTTCCAACTTTAGAGTTTATTTATTGTGGTAAGAGAAAAGTAAAAGTCCTCAAAAAGCCTCATAAGAGTGGGACATGGTTATATAAAATTATCATCATCTTCCCTGTAGATGAACCTGGGGAGCACATTTATTTATCTGAATTTCAAATAGTTTTATATATATATACACACACTTATATATATTGCATTTCCCTTACATATTCAATGTTTTTATGCATTTCTTTCCTTTTTGTGCATAAAGAACACACACGGTCTTGCGGCTAAAATTTAACCCTAAAAATAAACCTGATTTTATTGCTACTTCCAGTTCAGATACTGACTGCATCAAGTGTGTTGCAGTATTTTTGTACTTCAGGTTATCTGGATAGGAAGTAGAGGTGAAATGTTGTTAAACTTGCTTCTTGGGGCTACACAGAGACTTGTTATCTTCAGGAGATAGGAAAGAGATGCATGAATTATTATCAACATTGGAATAAATCCTCTAACTTCTAGATGCAAAGTATACTGGGATATCTCCAATTCAGTGAATGAGGTAAAAAGGGCACATTCCTGGAGCAGTCTCTGCCTGGATTTCGTGCAGTTAAATGTTACATTAGTGCCAGAAGCAGCAGCTGGAAGCTGTGCTCCCCAGAGGAAACGCTCTGACCTCCTGGAATGGACAGCAGCTCCCCTTTGGTCTCCGGGAGGGAAACGTGGTGCGGCACTGAATAGTTTGATGGTTAATATATTTGCTATTTAAAAACCAATTTGGACATTAAAAGAAGTCTTTATGTAACAGATTTCATTCATCTGCCTGACACAGTAAGCTTTGATTTAGGCAATCAAGATTTTCTTTATATTTAATTGTGTACACTGTTTTTCATTCAGTCGATGAGTTGTCAGCTTTTCATGTATTTTTAAAGCCTCACAAGTAGATGAAGTGAAGTGCTGTTAATTATCAATTAAATTTTCTCAGACTAGATTGTAAAAAGTTCAGATGAACCCAATTAGGAAGAATGCAGCTGCCTTCTGCACCTCTAGGCTCAATTATTTTAAAGTATATGATAGCACAGGAAAATAATCAAACTTTTCCTATCAATTATAAATGTGCTTCTTAAATGAGATGCTAAAAAGTCAGAAATGCATAATTCAAAAGTGGAATTATTAGAAATACATTATTCTTTGTTTGGTTTTTTAGTACCTGCATGGTCAAGTGCTATTTTTACAAAAGAGATGATCTTGTGGATATATCGACCTTTTGTATCTGTGGTGGTTTTGGTTTAGAGACTTTTCTACTACTGGACATTTGCTGTAGAAATTCTACTACTGGATGCTTGCTATAAATGCTGAACTTCTCCTAGCCAGTTGTAATCATGATGGTATCAATTTGGATGTGTATTTGGTATTTGAATTCTCGGGTCTCTCAGTTTCATAGGAACCTGCAAAATTTCCACTGTTCCATCATACTGATAAATCCCTTTGCCTCACTTGATCCATAACTTTCCCCAGCACCATAAATGTGTTGAAGACCATGCTGACCCAAGGTTATTATCTCAGCACATTAAGCTCCTGAAATAAGATGGTAGAAGTAATTTCAAAAGAAGCTTAGCAAGGAGTGTGTAAATATTCTGGCCTAAAAAAGGAGAAGGATTTTCTGAAAAGAGGTGTTCAAAGCAATGAAGGATGTGTGCTGATCAGGACCTTTGTCTTTGCTAAGAGACATGAGACCAAAATTTATCCAAAACTGAACTAGAACTCTATTTTGTCCTGATGGATGCCTGTGGATAGGACTGAGTCTCCCCAGACACTTTTACTTTTTTCATTTTTTCGTGACTGAACTAGCAATCACCTTATAGATGGGTTTTGTCTCTGCTAGCTGCAATGAAAGTCTGTTCAAACACCACAATGACAGGTGAAAGCATTTCAGTGATAGGACTCAGTGTGTTCATGAGCAGTTTGAAATCCTTTCTTTTTATATTGATATTCCTTATCTCTTCCCCCTTTCAGTTTAACTCACTTTTTTCATTTACAAATAACATTCTTCTTCTTTTAAGACTTTCTATTCCTTTGGTTATCCCAGTAGAACTCACCTTTACCCATGCAGATGCAAGTTTTGTTCCTTTTAATATGCGTGCTCAGAGCAGTTTACCATATTCCAGAGAAGTGATGTCAGAGTGATACCAATATTCCAGGTTTGGTACTGGAAGCATGTACATGGGAGTGTCTGCACATTCTGGAATGACACTTACCTTCCCCTCTGCTGGTTTCTCTTTGGGACATCTCCTGATCCACTCGTAAGGCTAACTTCTTTTTCATTCACCTCTGGCTGATGATCTTCAGTTAATGACAAATCCTTGGTTTAACTCCTAAATGTACACCACTGGGGATACTGTACTGTTACATTTAATCCTATTTCCATTACTCCATTCCTACAGTCATTCATTTCTTGCCTGTTTTCAGGAAGCAGATTAGGGCAAAGATTTATCAGTCTCCTTTGCAGTTCTGATGACGTCCTTTTGTTCCTAGACCTGCATCAGATTTAATGAAAACCATAAGCCTATATCATCTCTCTTACATTCTGTTCCCAAGGGCCTGCTTCTCATAAGCTTCCCACTCTCCTCTTCATACTTTATTTTTTTCAATTTAGATTATTTTGCATTCAACATTACAATTTTATTCCTAGAGAGGCTTTACATGTGCTGGCTGTAACTATTTGTATTGCCTTTCAGTTTGATATTTGTACTGTACTGTGCACAACAGACATTTGCTCACGACAGGAGTATATGTGACAAAAGAAACATTTTAAGAATATTGTGCAACCACATGCGAAATCTCCTCAGCATAATAAGAAAGCATTAAGTCTAAACGATGCACAGTACATCTGTCTTATTCTAAATAAGCACTTTTACACGACTTGTTTCCAGACAGCAAGGAGACATCTGCTGTGATGTGAACCCTGAGATGCTGGACATGTTAATGCTCACTGCCAACAGCCATGAGATCAAGGAATAGGGTCATTAGTGGAGTGTGGGTTTGTCTCAGCTTTGAATGCCAGTTCATGATGAGAAAAATATTCAGGTTTTATTGTATTTTAAAGAATGGTGGTGATTGAGATAAATAACTTTTCTGTGAGTATGATTATTAGCATCCTTTTGTATTGTGGCACTAAAACATACTTGTTCCTCTTCAAGATGTTTTCTACAGGAGAGTAGTGGCATATGTATCCCTGAGTCATATTCTGATGCACTCTAAACTATGAAAATACATCTGAGATCTTTCTAAGACAAAGAAAAGTATAAACCCCTGCTAACTCAGTCTTATTATTCCTCCAAAATAACCATAAATATAAAAGTATTAATTTCAGATAAAATATTTCCTTCATCTCAGATAAAATTTAAAAAAAAATAATAAAAAGGAACATGAGTCTGAAAATTGTCACTTGCTTTCATAAATCTGGGTAAAATGTCTGGTTCTTCATTCCTTCTGGAGACCAGTTCCTCTCAACCCCCATACTTCTTTCCAGCTTTTTACTATTCTCACAAGAAGCAGCTACATATTATGTATGGGGACATATTTTCCAAAGGAGATGGTTATCTTGAAATTCTGGTTTGTGTGGTTGACCTTAAGCATTTTTAGGTTTCAAGAAAGCTAGTATTTTCACTCCAGCAGTTTTTGAAAGTCTGTCTCATGTGTCATCACAAAAAGTGCAGGCAAAAGTATCTTTTCTGGTTAATCTAATTATTCATTCAATTTCTTAATGTATCTCCATTTTATTGTCTGCTCCTAGAAGTAAATATTTTCCAGAATCACATTATTCAATCTTTAGTTCTGCTTGTTACATTTCTGGGAAGGAGTATATCAAAGTAATCAAAAGCAGAAAACCAGTCCACAAATTAGGTTTTAAAGCCACACCTTATTGTGTTTAGGCTTGATTTATAATGCTTGAATACTAAAAGTTTGAGGAAATTGGAAAATAGGAAAGTACAGCTAATAATGGTAAGTAATAATTGTATCTAAGTGTACCCTTTCAATTTTTTCCTTGTTTAATTTACCATTTTAACTAGGACTTGGAATAGAAGGATAACCCAAAGTCTATGGGTTTACCTAAAAATTACATAACTGCATTTTTCTAAAACAAAATACAAAGTCTGAAAAAATTATACATCCACTGAGGAACAAACAATTCAATGAAATCACAAACACTTCAAACTGATTTTATATTTTTTCAAAAGAAGTTGCTTTTATTCTGCTGTTCTTCCTTAAGATGCTTATGTGCATGCTGAGCAGATTATCTCTGTAGTCATATTTCTTCTACCCACAGATAATGCATCTATCTCCATAATAATTCTCTTTTTGTGCTGTCCTGAGTGACTGCTCCCACGGTTCACCCTGACTGAGGTGGGTTTCCCCTCTCCCAAGCCTAGACAATTTTACAGTGGAACTCAGTCTTAGGACATCTTCAGAGGCCCTTTCTGAACATGTAATCTCAGTGTGGAGTGCCATTTTATAACCAAGGGACAAATAAAATCATACTGCTGGGGAGCTGTAGATCAGAATTAGCACTTCTCCTCACAGAAAAGGGAGTGCTAATACACGTGGACTAGAGTCTTTCATGTCTTTAAACATGACTTTACATGTACTTTGTGTTTCAGTAGTTGGCTCCAACTCACACAAATACCTAACCACCCAAATAGGCACTTCACAGATAATTGACTCTGAGCCCGTTTAAATTCTGAAAATATTTATTTACTTCTTTCTGAAACCAAAATATTGTTAATTTCTGAAGATGTTTGTGGGTTTTATATTTTAATTTTTAGGTCCTCTAGACATCTAGATTTTGGCAAAGAGTTTCCCACGTGCCCATGTTTTTGCAGTTAGGTGTACACCCCAGAAGCTTGCTTCCACTCTGATGTGTGGGGCCCCTCTGATCTGTGCTGAATATTCCATTATCTTATGTATGGAACTCATCTGAAAATCACATTGTGAACACATCTATTTCTTCCTAAAAAGAAAACAGGAAGTGAGGTTAACTTTATTTTATAAGTTAACAGTTAATGGACTCAATTTGTAAAAATCTAGGTTTTATGTCATACTCTACATTTCAATTTTTTTTAAGTGACTGTTAGGTATCAAATGATGGCAAAAGGTACTAGTGAAAGGAATTTTAAATTTCTTTTGAGGTTGCTCTATTTTGCACAGTATAATTAAATGCTTGCTGGGTAAAAGGAAACAAAGAGAGTAAGAAAAGCAATCACTAGGGAGAGAAGTGAGAACTGAATATTAGTGTCACTGAGCACCTTACATACCAATGTTTAATGCTAAACACAGCAGGGCAGTTCCTACCCCAGAATGCTCTGTTATTGGGGTAATTGGTGGTACTTAGAACGTGGATGAACTTTCAAATTCCAGCAGGCACTGAGATGTTTCAATCCTGATGTTACTACATTAGAAACCGGGAGAATCATAAAGTAGGTGATAGATTTCTTGAGAGCTCTATGAGTCAAGATTTTGACAAGTGAATAGCTTCTAGAAGTAGTTGGAATTGTGACACATATCCATTCAGAGCCAAAGTGAGGCAACAGGGAATCTGCTCTTCCATGACACTGAAAGGTGTGCTTCCATTTGGGCTCTCTTTCTGGCTACCCTGAACCTGCCCATGATCTTTGGGCTAGTCTGTGCAGATTTCTTTCTAAAATAGCTAAATTTGTACGGTAAAAAGAAACTATAAACTTAACTTCAGCCTGTCAAAGTCACCAAGACTTATATTGTTGTGTAGGAGAAAAAGTATGAGAGGACTGCTTCTCTCTCTGTCTCATGTGGCTTGAATTATGTGGATAGTTTGTGTGTTACACAGAGGAGTTCAGTTCAAGTTCTAAAGGTATTTGAGTTCTATTTAGTTAGTAGTTCTTCTTTCCAGCTTCTTCTTCAGTAAATGCTGGCCACCTATGTACTGGAATGCTGCCTCTAAACTGGTTAAGATTAAATTAAGCCTAACTTTCTCATTGAAAAGAAAAAATAAAATTTAAACCCCCACCCAATCAAACAAAAAAATCCACAAAATATTCAGATAATATTTTGTAATTATGAAGTCCAACATGAGCTCTGATAAACACATCTTTTCTGTGTGCAAAACTGCTAAGCATCTCTACAGTAATTATTAGTAAGATAATGAACATTTCATCTACAGAAGATACTAATTTCTTATTATTACTGCAATTTATTATCAAGAATATTCTAACTTCCTTGTTAATCTGAGTTTTAGTTGTACATTGACAAAGTCAACCTTTTAGAATTTTGCTTATAACAGAACAATAAGAAACAAGTAAATCCAGTATTAAATGTCATTTTAAAAGGACTTTTGTTTTGCATTTCAAATTCTATTTTTTCAACTGTATTTCAATTAATAATCCTAGCTTACTGATTAGAATGAATGCCTTCAGCTCATCAAATTTAGATATTTCAAAATATATACCAAAAAAAGATAATACAATTGCAGCAATAATGAACTACAACACTAAGAGGTGAAATAGTGCTTGGGAGGAAATCTGCACAATTAAATGTTTTATCATCTCTGCCTGAGAGACAAGAAAAGATCACAGTGGCATTTGTAAGGGGTGTAACTCAAGCAACACAGAATGAAAGTTTGTCATTTATTAATAGGAAAATATACCAATCAGATTTGCCCAATAAATGTATGAATCCAATACAATTCTAAAAATAGACTGAAAATATATTGCTATATTTTGAGTAAAACGTTGATTTTCCTAAAAGATTTATTTGAGAACAAGACTAAAACTTCAGCAAGACTTAACAGCTCTGGCCCCAGAATTGTTCTGCCAATGAAGAGCAATGAAGCCATGTTTTAAATATGCCAAGTTTATATAAAAAAAGCAAACCTTTTTATCAGAAATTATACTTCCTGCTGATTTTCACAGGAGATTAAACTAGTTAAAATTTATCTGGAAAAGAGCATGAACATATTTGCTGGTCCTTTCCTTCATGATCCCAAGTGGAGGAGAGGGTAGGCAGGCAAAGGATCTGAGACACTGTGAACAGAAGGGACAACGCAATCAAAACACAAGCTGAAGGGGGATGCCAGGAGCACAGGGATGAAAATAAGGAAGTGCTTGTGCCACAGCCTCGTGAGGGAATTTCTTAGTCTCTTCATGGGGAGTCAGCACACTTGAGACCCCCAAAATGCCTGTACACTAATGCACACAGTCCAAACAAACAGAAAGAATTAGGGGTCTGTGTGCAGTTAGAAGATTATTACCTCACTAGAACAGTGGAGAGCTGGTGGGACAGGTGACACAACAGTGCTGCAAAGCACACAGACCCCTCAGGACCCACAGGCTGGAAATGGCAGAGGGAGTTGTCCCGTGTGTGAGGAACAAGCCAGAATGCATGGAGCTCTGCCTCATGATGAGCTGAGTGCTGGGAACTGGTGGGCAGATCAACACAGGTCATTCCTAAGAGGAAAGGAGTAGGTGAGATCTTTGTCACACGACATGAAGAAGCCTCATATTCCCAGTTCCTGGTTCTTGTGCCAGACATGTCATTCTGACATCTGCTAGAAAGGCCACATAACAAGGAAAAGCAAACTAGGAGGTTTCTGAACTGCACTGAACAGCTTTCTGACACGTGATCCAGGAATTAATGAGGAGTGGTGCACCTGATACTTACAAACAGGGAAGAAGAGGTCAAGGATGTGGAATTCAGAGACATCCTTTGACTGCAGTAAGCAGGGCAGTGGAAAACAGGATCCTAAGAGTCTGGGCTAGGGCAAAAAGCAGAATCACCACCCTGGTCATCAGAAGCCCAGATTTGGCTTGCTCCCTTTAATCAAAAAAGAAAAGCGTGAAGTTCTGCACCTCAGGAGAAATAACCTCATGAAACAATGCCTTTTGGGGCCAACTGTCTGGAAAGCAGTTTGGTAGAAAGAGACCTGGAGAATCTGATGGAAAACAAGTTAAGTAGGAGCCAAAAACGTGCCCTGGTGACAAAGACGGCCGAGGAATCCCTGGCTGGAATTAGGAGTGTTGCCAGCAAGTGGAGAGAGGTGATCCTTCCCCAGTGCTCATCTGTGTCTGGTGCTGGGCTCCTCAGTGCCAGGGAGAAAGGGAGAGGCCCAAGTGAAGGGTTACAGAGGGATCAAGGGACTGGAGTACCTTCCATTCAAAGGCAGAGAGGGCTGGCACTGTTTATCCTGGAGGAGGGCTGGAGTGGGGACCTGCTGGAGGTCAGTCACCAACAGCACACCCCAGGGATCCAACACCATTTATCATCATTAATGACACGGGTGATGGGGAAGGGTTCATCCTGATCAGGTTTGATACAAAACCTGGAGAAAGGGCTATAATAGACTAGATATAATAGATTACCATTCAGAGGCACATAAACAGGCTGGGGAATTGAGCAGATAGTAATCTTTTGAAGTTCAGCAAAAGCTTTGGTTGACCTTGCTTGAACAGTGGAATTGCACTACATAGTCTCAGGAGTTCCCTTCCAAATTCAAAAATTATGTGATTTTGTGATTCAGTACTTGATGAGGAACACTCTGCATTTATTTTCACTGATGTTGATAGGGTATCATTAAGTCTCTAACCCCTAGAGGCAGGCAATGAGCAAATGCCTCTGAGGGCACTGTACTATCCTGTGTTCAGAAGAGATCATTGTATGATAGGTTAACAATCCTTGACATGGGCTGTAAAATATCTACTGTTCAAGACTTTAAAACATCTCACTAGAAAGGACAACTGACTAATTATAGCTCAAGAAAATTCTGCTGTATAATTTCTAAGGTTATCTTCCAAAGCTCATCAGAGTAATTTTCTTCACATCTATTGGCATGGATCAGGCTGCTTTTGAATAAAAAACCAGACAGTGTATAAAATGCACAAATAAGGAAACATTTTAAGAATCCTATAGACAGAAAATACCTACCTCATTTAATATTTTTTTACAAAATAAATAAAGAAATCAAATTATCAGGAATCTGGTAATTACAGACTTTTTATGGAAGTTCTACTGGTTGGATCTTTTATAAACAGAAAACTAAAGAATAAGCATTGAATAAGCAATCTGCCTTTAAGAACTACTGCCACATGTGCTGTAGCTTGTTACCTCACCTGTGATGATAAAGCTGTCTGAGGGTAAACTTGCATTGAAATAGCCTGTGTCAAAATACTGCTTTTCTTATTTACTGGACTTAGAACATCTCTTAGCAATTTTAGATTTAATTTTGGAAATGATGCCTCCAAGATTTATTAGTTTTACTATAAGAGTAGAAAGGCTATAAACTTCAGATGAGAAGAGGGAGGACAAGGTGCCTGAGGAAGTGGGACTCTAATTTAGCTTTTGCTTCAAAACCAGAGAGAGTAATGAAATCCCAGCCCAAAGACCAGGTTTGTAAAGATTATTTAGGTGTCTGAAGGTGTAGATGGATGCCTAGTGGGATCTCAAAAGCATTAAACATGAGTTTAATGGGTGTTTCCAAAAACGAAGAGCCTATTTCAGTCTGTAATTGCCTGGGTACCTTTCCAACTGGATCTTAAAACTGTGGCTCACAAAACAAGCAGCACATCTTGTTCCCAAATCCAATTACTGCTGAGTCTTACACTCTAGGTCTGAAATCTCTTGTGCCTTGAGATGACTTGTTGATCTTGGATGGAAAAACAGAAAAATGATTTTTAGTTTCGTTTACATCAAATTAATACCAAATATATTTTTGTATTTTCTCTTATGTGGATGCTCTTAAATCCTGCTCTGAATCAAGAAAGAATTACTGAAAATTTGACATGCCCTCTTCCAGATAAGTTTTCACTATTTTTCATTGAATTGCCTAGTAAAATAAAAATAAATTGTCTTGTAAAATAAAACCATAATTTGATTGTTTCAATGCAGTCTTGGGTATAAATGTGAAGGAGCAAAGATGTTTCCCTGTGTTAATTCTGAACCTAGGGACTAGTACTGTGCTAGCTGACCCTTTACACGTGGGAGAGACATAAGGCTATGTGTGATTATGGACATACTCAGACCCTTTCAGTCATAAGCAAATCTCAGGGAGTGAAAATGAAAAATATTCTGAGAGGACAGGCTCTGTACTTTTTGGATTAAATTTGTATTCTTATTTTCTCAAAGGCATATGCATATCTTTGAAGGACTTTCTGCTGTTTTCCTGAGACCAAGTTGTAATCAGTTCACATATATGACAATGGAAGGTTGCTCCTTTTTTGTGTGGGAATTATTCATGCATGTGAAGAAGAAAAGAGATAATTTCTTCTTTTCCGTCATTGAACCTGCATTCACTTTTGTTTAGTGAGAGCATCTGTTCAACTTCTTTCATATTATCAAGTAATCAATGAGAGAAAAAGCTATACAATGTGAAAGGGGCAAATGAAAATGACAAGGAAAATTTAGATGAGGTACCATGAAAAATGACTGACTAAAAGAATTGAGGGAAAACCTCCCTGAGGAAGTCATGAAGGGTGCTGATCTAGAGATGTACAAAATTAAGCTGAAAAAAAATTAGTTACCAGCAAGTGTGCATTAGGGAATGCAGCAGAGAATTTCAGCAGGCTGCCAGATTTACAGGGAGACACCACTGCTGCCTTGAAACCTGCTCCTGACCATAGAGCCTCAGGGCTAGCAAGGTCATGCATTAAAAACCCTAATTAGAGAATGCAATGGGGCAGTAAAGTTGATAGCCATCTTTTATACAAAGAAATTGGACAAGTAGACTGCCTGACTGGTAGCAAACCTAAGAGTTTAAATCCACATTTTCTAGAATATGTTAATTACTCACACTTCCTCCGAATGGGAAAATAGTTTTTCAAAGCACAAATTTAAAAATGTTGTGATCATGGAGAAGATGAGGGAAATGAAAGAATTTTGTTGACTACTAGGTTTTGGCGTTGAAAAGCAGCAGAATTTTAGCCTTTCAAAGAAAAGCTTTTATATATATATGTATATATACATGTATACATGTGCTAAATTATATATAACTTTATTGAATGCAAAGTGGCAGTGAAAACTGACTTAATTCTTCTAAAATAAGACAAGGGGTTTTTTTCACATTATTGCACTCTAATATGCATCATACCTTTCTCCCAAGAAATTATACTTCTACTAAGCATTTAAAATGCGATGGTTGTGTTATAGTGCAAAAATTCTTAATGCATTTTAGAACTACACATTCGAAGCAAAATTAATGTGATTTTTTGTTTTGGTGGGTTTTTTTGTTTTGTATTTTTTTTGTATGCTTTTTTTCAATTAATTTTAAATAATTCTCCTAGAAATAGCTGGATTTTAATGATTTCTTAGGCTACATCAATGCTATTATGAGTATTCCCATGCTCTCAGAGCTTACTGTTAGGAGTACAGCAAACCATAAAGTTTCTCACTCTGCTTTTGTACTTGCTCCTTGATTTCTCTGCATCTGATGTGATTACTTTCCTGTGGAAATGTTCTAACTGCCTCCCTCACAGCGATCTGCATAGGACTATCTTGTGAGTAGATTTTTTTTTTATTTTTTCATTTTGTGGAATGAGGTAAAAGCAGAATTTTGGCAATGTGACTATGTATCCATCTGAAATGGTGAAGTGTTCATACTTCACCACCACGCTGGTAGTAGTGAGGTATGCAAACCTCTGAAGTACAATACAGAATTACATAAAGGCTGAGTAATTTCGTTTCCATTCTCCAGATTTATTGCAGGTGCTTAAAATTGTAAGGCCTTTTAAAATTCTGAACTGGTGTTATATCACACAAGTGACTTCTATTGATAGTTTTTTTTAACATATAATCATTAAAAATTTGTAATATTTTGGTTGTCTAGATCTATTGTAAAAATATGGTGAGTAGGAGGGAACTGTCCTTTTGAAAAAGGTGAGTTTATCAGAACAACTTCATCGAAGAATTATTTCCACTGTTACAAAATGAAAATGAAGAAGTGAGTTCTAATGAAGTTCAGAAAGAAATTTAATATCTCCAAACAACAGTCATAGTCTGTCACACAAAACTACTTGTTCATGCCTAAATATAAGGGATAAAGCTCTAAGTTATTTGATAAAGACATCTTACATACTCAAGCCCTAGGGGCGAGTATGCAGTTTGGCTTCTAGACTCTTCTCCATGGGACAGCACAGAGGCAGGACTAACAGTGCTTCCTCAACAAGGCACCAGAGTACTGCCTTAAAGGTGACTTGCACAAGGCTGACTGTCAGAACATTTGGGGCTTTGACAAACGAGCCCTATATGCAGGAGCTGGAAACAATTTCCGCAAGCGATAGCATCAGCTCTTTATTTCAAGTGCACCTCCAGTTGCAGTCTACATCCCTGCGGTGTGACCATTTTTCCTAATTAAGATTATCATCTCTGGCAGGCTGAACTGTATCTACATCAATTAACTTATTCAAATTGATTATGGAATAGGGCCTAGAAGGAATAATGTGGCACTCAGTGATATTTCCTTTCATATGACTCTTTACACATGCCTTTGTCCTCTGCTTTGATCTCTAAAAAGTCCCACTGAATTGCAAATTCCACTCACCTCATTGAGACAAGTACCAGCCTACAGTGCCTTATCTGTGGGCAGAACACATTATACAACGTGGGCACTACTGCAAAACAGTAATCAAAGTGATAACACTTCCAGTTTGATTATGTTTTCCTCCCGTAGGACCAAATTATACTGATTCTTGCACAGAGGCCTTTTTAACCTCAGTGGCACTGATGGATGTAAGGAGAAGAGTGTTTCTTGAGACTTACAATACTTATGAAACCAAAAATTAGATTATTTTTCCACACTGAATAACTTATTAGACTCTTTCAATTCATTAATATTAATTTCATTAGAGTCTTTATAATAATAAAATTACCTGAAAGAAAGAGATTGGCTTGGACAGCGAGAATAGCTTCATATGCTTCAAGGAGAGACTTATACATGGAGATGCTTTATTTTCTTCAGATTTTTTTTTCACCTGAGCCACATCATTTACAAAGAGGACTTTTACCAAGTGCTTCATTGCTGCAAACACTCTGTTACAATGAAGAGCTGCTGTGTAACCAGGATGGTATTCTCCAACACTTTATTAACAATTAATGACATCTTCTTTCATACAACCCTCGTGTTTTCAAATTTCTAAACATTTCCAGAGATATTTCAGCTTCATGCCTAATATTTGATATTAATAATAGCTTTATGCAGACTATGATATAAAAATAATTTTTCAAGTTTTGTCACAATGAATGCCAGAGTTCCAACTAATCTCTGGTAATGTATGAGAAAGGTTTTCATGCATGTGCTCTCCTTTGAACTAAGTCAAGAAAACAACTGCAAAACCTAAGCTGACAGAATTCTAACATTGTGCTTCTGTGAGGTTTATACTTGCTTCTAAGAGGCATATGCCAAAGTGGGCATTAATTTCAAGTACTGTAAAATAAACTTTCAAAACCTATCTGCCCTACACTGTGTATTCATAGCCTCACACTTGGACCATGCATTAAGGAAACTTGTCTTTTAATCCATCTGGAAAAAAAATTATGAGGAAGACTCCAAGGAGGAATAAATTGCTGGACTTGTAACTGTCAGTGACATGCACCTTTTTTTTTTTTTTTTTTTTTCTGCAGATAGAATGACTTCTCACACGATGGGCTTAGGCTGAGTTGCTTGGCTTTTACTGTCTCTACCCTAAATAGCACAGTTGTGACACTGCAATACACTGCAGCAAGTGGTTCAGGAGTCAGGATCATTTGTAAAATCAGTGTTCACAACGTGTTGCAACTTTAGAAAGACTTCTCAGACGGTAATGCATCTTTAAATTGAAGTATTATTCAATCATTTTCAGAAACACTGATATTAAAATTATTTACAGTTGATCTTATATTTCTAAACAAAACTCAGAGTCTGCATAGCCAAAATTATCTTTGCTGCTTCCTTGAGGGAGGATATGGAATGTGTTAACTTACCCTCCTAAGACAGTTCCAGTTTTCTCAACACTTCTGTAGAAATTGCATTCTTATTTCAAGTGAACTAGATAGAAAATTTTTGAATAAACAAAACTCTCAAAATTACAATTCATTACATTTGAAATATTTTTTCAGGGGGAACACAACATTTTGGCTTTGATATAATGATGTGCAGTCCAGGAAAGTGTTCTCTGCAAAAACTATAAACATATACAAATATATATACACACTGGAAGCATGTACTGCCTTTCTTTTTGCCTGGTCTACAGCTCACAGACCTGTGTGGCATCTCACTGTGCTGGGTGCTTGCTCTAACTATCAGATAAGACAGATAAACCTATCAAAATTTAGTAACAGAGGGCATAATTGATTCTTTATTTACTTTATCCTGTTATACCAACTTTGAAATCAAGCAGATGTATTTTGGGAGTGTGCGGAAATCAACAGGTCGTTTAAAGACACATACTGCTATATTTCTTCAAATAAAAAGGTAAATATTAGCCAACCAGGTCATTCCTTGTCCTACAAAACATTCTTATAAATGATGCAGCCTTGCAAACTCACCTTCTTTGTGTTAAAGAACTTCCTTTCTTTTTCTGTTACTGATATTGGGAAGTGAAAAACAAAATGAGATCAATCAGTTTATCTTATGTTACAGGCAAGAGAACTGGGGATGATGCCATTCCAGAACAATGCCATGTCAGGATGACATCTGCTGTATGCATTCAGTGGTTTAACCGTAAGTATAGAAGCATTTTTAGAGCATGCCCACAATAATATTTCTTTATTTTGAAGGAAGAAAATATTAAATTCAGTGTTGGAAAAATGCTTAGTAGGAGAATACATATTAAAAGCCATTATTGCTGTTAAATACTTAATGACAACCTTTGCAAGAGCTGGAAGTGGGGTTTTATGGAAGAACAATCATCAGGGTTTGCTTAGTGATTTTTATGTGTACAGCATTTAGGATAAACAAGTCTAAACTGAAATGGTAACACTTAATTGTTTTTAACAAAAACACTAGTAATCATATTGTTAATTTATTACAGTACTGTGTGATCCTGGAAAATGTTTCTTTTCTGGAGCATGCCCTCCTATATAAACAACACAAACTCTTTTCAAGTCTTATCCTTGGTATGCCTATCTAAAATTTACCCCAGTGAGGAATGTCCATCCATTAACACTGAGCTTTGAGCAGGATTGATTGACATAGTGAATCATTCCAGTTAGTGATTAATTCCAAATTAGTACTCCTCACTTTAAATATTGATGAAAGTAGATTAAACTTCAACCATACCATGCAAATTTTACACAACAATCCCCTACGGTTCCTGGAATTCATAGTTTCTTGCCAGGCCTTTTACTTTAACAAAAATCTCCATTGATTTCACTGGAACTCAAATAAAAAAGCTGGAAAATTTTAGAGAACCTTTGCTCCCTTTGACAGGTTTTCTGTAACAGGTTTTCTGTAACAGATTTTCTCTTTTAGGTCTTCAGTCAGGGAAAATAAAGACACCATAAAAATGTCTTTTAGTTACTACATTTATAGAGTTGCTCACTTAGGCTGGAATTCATCACTTCAACTGTTCCTGGTTCCTACATTAATTTGGTGACCAGTGCAGAGCAGTTTAGTACCTCCAAAGCAGATTGTCCACCCAGCCACACCAAGCTCCTGTGAACTTTATGGTTAGCTGTGAGTGATATTATTGACTGACATACAAATCTGCAGATAGAAGTGAAATTCTTGCCTACACGGGGGCAAGTCTGGCCAGCTCGTTCACTGACATGTCCTTCTTTATACCCACTTCAGCTTTGCTTAAAGACATGAACTAAATGTTTATTTTTTTATATTTTATATAGAAATATAAGTGTTCAGTTAAAATTGGAATTAGTGTTTTTCATCAGGATTTCTGCTTGACCATAATGCAGACAAATGTATGTAACAAAAGAGTAGACATCTAAATCCATGGACTCCAGGAACTCTACTAGGCCCCCTGATCTTGGGAGCAAAAAATAATCCAATTTCTCACTTAAAATTATGCTTAGTGATGACACTCCATTACTTGTCTGGATGACCTACAATAATGATAAAATTAATGCATTAGTCACATGCAATCAAATTGGCTCCTAGTAGGTAATGCAGTCTGATTAGCAACAGCCTTTGTTTCAGTTTCCCCTCTTTTTCACTGTAGAGCAAGGGATGTCATTTGATTGGGATAAAGAAATGAACTGGATTTTAGAGAGCAAATTGATTATAACAAGACATCTGAAAACACTTGGTTTTAACCAGAATAAATTACTGTGAGGTTTGAGTTTATTGACAGGGCATGACTAAGAAATCAGTGAAAATACACTTGTTCTTTGAAGCATTATAATCAAAAGTTTCCTATATTTTCTTCTTTTTGTAAACTTATCTGTATGATATATTTTTGGAGTCCTGTGACTTTTGTAAAATCACACTGTTATTGCTTCTTTAATCTTTTCATCTCATAGTCTGCAACTGCTCATGCTCACATGTGCTTGTGTGGTATAAAGTTTGAAGACAATATCACAGGACACCAATTCATTTAACTCAAATGAAGGAAAATTGCAAATTAAATTATTTTATACAAACTGAATGCAACTTATTTAGTACTTTGGGCTCTGCTGGCTTACAGATACGTGAACAATTAAAATGTTTGTATAAACAGACATGAAGGCTAGCAAGAGCATCACTGATGTTTCCATCAACTGTCGTGTAAAAAGAGGTTCTCAACTATGGCCCTCTTCTGTTTACATTTTATGTTTTCAACTCAAAATTCTGAAAGCTCCAATCCGAATTTAAAATTAGCATCCATGGCAGAAACTGACATGTTTCAATGGTGTGTGTTACACCCTCCAGGTAGTGAAAGAGGAGCAATGTATGGTGCCAAGCACAGCTGCTGCCAGGTAAGGCTACTGGAACATTCCAAAGAGTCTGGAATGTGACACATTGCCAAGTAAGCTTTTAGAAGAGAAAACAGGCAACTGATTTGAAAGTGGTATTTACTTTTTATCAGTCCATTAAGTAAAAATAGTAGTGTTAATTCTCCCCCCACCAACATAAACATGCTTTACTATGAGCTCATATTTAGTAACAAAGAACTACACTTATTTAGGGAAATAAATTGAAAAACTGAGATAAACTGAGATAAAACTTCATATTGTTTCAGATACAAATATGAAATCTGATTATCCTGATTTTTTTGCTTAAAGGTATTTTTATCATCATAATGTCTTCAGTGACATGAAGGTTTCTTGAGCTACTTTGCAGCATTGAATGCAACATCAGCAAAGTTAATACTATTTTACTTTTATTAATTTGTGTATCTAGATTACAAGCTAATGTCCTCTAATGTACAGCAAGAGCTTTGAAAGCATCCTGTGTATGCGTTTTCTTAGTTTATCTTTACACATTTTCAAGTTAAAAAATTATAAAATATTATAAAAATAAAAAGAACTAAATAAAATTCTCATTCTTTTTTAGTATCGCATACCATAGTTCTTTGACTTTATTTTTACTACTGACATTTAATTGAATTTCAATGACATCAAAACTAACTTGGCAGCCTCACTGTACTTTCCTGTAGTATATTTACTGATTATTTAACAATAATTAAATATTGCAAATGGTTTAAAAAACCAAGCTGATATTCAAAAATTGAGTATAAGAATTTTAAATTAACAGCCCTGAGAAGGGACTACTAACACAAAATAATTATAGGAACATTTTGACAGAAAATGCACTATGAAATATAAAAAAGCCGAAGAAAAAACCTGCAATTTGCATTTAAAAGAATAGTTCTGAAGCCCCGAAGTACGTTTCTAACATGCAGGGCACAATAACAACTGTGATGGTCACATAACTGTACCCTGAGTGTCCTAAGTTCTCACTCTAAGCCTGCCTGCTGGAAAGACTTTGCACAAAGGAAGAGACACATCTCCAGAAGGAACAATAAAGATGATTAATCTGGCAGACAAGCTACTGAGTGGTAGGTTTCAACAGCTTCACGTGACTCTGAAATTGCCTTGTTGATTTAAGACAGTAACTCTCTGCTTAGCACACTTCCTTTACCAAGAAAGGATAACAGTTAATACACCACAAACAGAATCAATAGTAAAGAATTGTTTAATATACAGAAAGTCATACAAATTATCACTGCTTGAAGTGCCATATGAGGCCACCACCAACGACCATAAGTGGATCATATATTTCCTCAACCAAATGATAAATGATTTCAGGGTAGTGTGTTAGGATATCCAGAATTTTAAGTACCAAATATTTTAAAACAAAATGTAGCATGAAACAGAAACAGCAAACATAATTATACTATCCTGTGGAGAGAACAAATGGATCTGCATTTTCAGAGTTAGCTACCAATTTGCTTATATATTATTATATATAACGTATAATGATATTATATATAATGTGTATAACCCTTCTGACACTTAAGGTACTCCTCTTCTAAGGTCAGGCAGGCCTCCTGAAATGAAATTACTAAAACAAAGTCAAAACAGGGAAATTCAGCCTTTTCTTTTGCCTGAGAATTTGTGTTTCACATATATTGGTGCCTGTTATGGCAGATTTTGGCATCTTGATTGTCTTAGACCCTACAGCAGTTATCCCTTGGTGGCATTATCCCCGTGGTCAGAAGGATTGCTAAGCTGTAAATCATCGACCCCAGATCTCAGGCGTGAGCACAGGACAAGTGAGTGCACAGAACTGGTGTGTGTGAGACATCCTTCTGCTTTGCTGCATTCTGTTGTGTCCTTGTGCAGCAAAAAGACTGACTGCTTTTTCACCCTTCTAGAGAGTAATCAACTCACATTTGCCCCTTTTTAAAATTAAAAGGATTGGAATAAATGAATAGACCTACCTTTGTTACTCCCCATTATCATCCTCTACTAGTTTTCATGAAACACGTTTTTTTTCAGAAAACAAGAAGGCAAACCAGGTGTTAGATTATTTATGTTTGACAAATTCATATCATTTAAATAATTAAAACTAATTTGTGTTGAGAGCTACAGTTGCATTTTTATTAGAGAAACAAGTACAAATAGGCATCACTACAGAGCTGTTTATTCAATAATGAGATTAAATGAAATGGATTTTGTAGTCTCAATACTTTGATTAATGTGGCAATTGGAAGTTCTGTGCCCTAACAATGGGGAAACAGCTGCTTACCCACTATAAATCTGCAAATTTTTTTTCTTTAAAGCTACACATTTTAAATTATCCCTAAAAATATATTGTAAGCAAAATGCTGAATGTTTTCAGTTTAAACAATATTTGCATTATAAACCTGAATTTATGCTACTTTTTAATTTAATCACAAAAAAAAAATTACAAATAGCAATATATATGTTTATATGTAATGTAAACCTTTCTGCATATCTTTTTGCTTATATAATATAGAGGTTATTGTATTAATCCATATAGAAAAATACTTTATTTTTCAAAATAATAATAAATTCTAAATTAATTATTCTACAATAGGGAATTACAATTTTAAGAGAAAAATATATGAATTCAACTACAAGCAGATCGTGCTGTGTGTGAAATTGCCTGCCAAGAACCAGTTAAAGCAGCACAGTACTTACCCTTTGAACAAAAGGCATCAACATGTAATTGCAAGAAATTACGATAGACTATTAAAGTTTTCAGGAGACAAACAAAGATGCAAAACTTCTGGAAGCAAACATATTTATAGATCTATAATGGAGTATATTGTTCTCTTTTCAATGAAGATTTTTCAACCATTTTTATTAGAGATGCAGCATATGATATGAACAGGGACTGCATTGCACCAGATAGGGACACGCTAAGCCACGTTATTCTTGCATTTCAAAAATACCATTTGAATCTCTATCACTTATAGAACAAACCAGTCTCAGTTTGTGGTAAACAGTAACCCTCAATCCACCCAAAATCCACATCAGAGCATTTAAAATTTGGAGTACGTAGACACCTTGTGTCTAGTGAAACAGACATTTAGGAGTCAGCAGATGGACTAAAGAGTGTCCAGACAGAAATGTGTGAGCGTTATCAATAAGCATATAGTAATTTGCATGACCCATCCTTAATTTTTTTAATGATACTATGACATAGGGATTCAATTCACTGTAAAATTACTAAAATCTACCAATTTTAATGCTTTCAGACTGTTTATTTTTTTTTTCCAATAGAAAAATAAATCTCATACATTCGAAGTGGTACACAAAAAGACTGGGATAAAATTGATCAGATTTCTTGATAGCACCATTTACACATTCTTTAAAGTAAACATTAATATGCACTTTCTTAGAAAGCGATATAAATATATATATAAATACAGGATGTGCTAACCTCTGTTAACCATCTGAATGTGATGGAATAATCTATTTCTACTGTGCAGGTAGGCTTGTGCATGGTGGTGTGGCAAAATTTTAAAAGTTTGTTACAGATGTGATGGGAAGCTGGAAGGAGTCGAATAAGCAGAAAAAAGTTTAGATCTACTGTAAGCAATGAGTCGGAATGAGCCGTTAAAGGTTAGAATTTATCTTTGTTTCTGATCATTCAATGAGAAAAATGACTTCCACAGAAATAGATACCTTAAAACTGCTTAGGGGAAAGGGTGGCAAGGGTGAAATAGGATTGAAAGTCCTACAGGTAATAGCAATAACTGGAAGTGCAGACGAAATTGTTCTTCAGACCAAAGAGGAACGCAGCCGTTTAAAAAGTCTAAGTGCAATGCTGTGGTGCTGAAAGAAAAGCTCCTGGTGAAAAAGAAAAAAAAAAAACAAAAAAGGGCAATGCGGCTCCGAGCGGCAGCGCGGTGGTGCTGAACGGACAGCTCCCGGCGCGGCGGAACGCTCCGGGCTGGCGTGAGGTGTCCGATCTGTATGATAAACAGCACACTGTGTCTCAGAGCGC